>JALIRH010000023.1:9875089-10222589 GCA_023055505.1 Callipepla californica brunnescens | reverse complement strand
CTTCAATGTTGCACACCCTTTTACAATAGAGCACTGCCTCCATGGTGTGTGCAAAACAGTCCTCAGGGTGCAGAAACCCACAGTTGCTTCAGCTGCAACAAAATCTTAGAATCTGATAATTGTTAAAGTTGGAAGGGACTCTTAAATCACCAAGTCCAACTCTCTGTCCAGCCTGATTTTGAATGTCTCCAGGGATGGGGCTTCCACCACCTCTCTGGGCAACTCTTCCAGTGCATCACCAATTTCACTGTGAAAGGCTCGTTCCTTATATCCAACCTAAATCTCCTCTCTCTAAGTTCAAAACCATTTCTTCTTGTCCTATCATCACAGACCCTGCTAAAGAGTCTGTCCCCTTCATTCTTACAGCCCCCCTTTAGACACTGAAAGGCAGCTCTCAGGTCTTTTCCCCAAGCTGAACTGCCCCAGCAATCTCAGCCTGTTCTAGCAGGAGAGTTGCTCCATCCCTTGAATCATTTTTGTGGCCCTCCTCTGGATGTGCTCCAACAAGTCATGTCTCCCATAAAGTGCTGTTTCTTACCTTCACCCTTATTTGTCTGTGATTATTTCTCACCTCAGCACTGAACCCCTGTGGGGTATTATGTTCTGTGATGTTTGCTGCAAGTCTTTCAAGCTGGGGAAAGAGAATCTCTGCTTTCTCTGTCCTTGTAAAACAATGTATTTTTCATTAGGATGTTTGTTGTCTTGCTTCAGCACAGCTTCTTAGTGGCATTCCTTCTGCACGTGGTCCCACAGAATTCAGAAGGGGTAGAGAAAGCAGAGATTTTTACTCCTTGAGTGCCATCTGAATTCCAGCGAAGTCACAGGGAATTTCACAGTCCCAGTCCCAGGGAAAGGCTGGCACCCCAGTTGGGTAGAACTGCATCAAAGTTGCCACTCATCATGCGAGACAAAACAGATTTTCACTGCCTGTGTTTCTAGAGACTGCCTATTGAACTTCCTTTGGAGGATGCAATAGCTGGTCTTGATTGTTGCTTGCACCAAGCAACACTGCATGATGGGCAGTCCTTTGTGGACTCTTTCACCCTCACTGTGGTACAGTCATTTCTTGTGGCTACGTCCCTCAGAAGGTCCCTGAGAGTTTAGAAGTTCTATTTTTATTAGCTGTGAAAGCACAAGTAAGTGAGAAGTGTATCCACTCTGAGATAACACAAATATAGCACACTAGCAAGTGATTAACAGGAGTTTTACAATTCTCCAAAACCTTTCTTAGTGCTTACTAAATCTCAAATAACTTTTTCCTCAAAGAATTTGGGGCTGATTCTGGAAACTCTGACCAGTCAGTCACCCAGAAGTTCTGGAGTGTTTGCTCAGCACAAAACAAGTCTTCCTCTGAGCACAGCAACATTGTTTCCTGCTTGAAAGTTAACCAAAGCCTGAGTGTTTTGCTGGATGAGGACCAGTGTCCTGGAGAATTGCGCTCCCAAGCGCAGTAGTAACAGTTTGAAGGGACAAGCCTATAATTCGTAAAACTAAACCCAGTACTGATCCTGAAAACAGTCTGCATAAATCTGCTATAGCCTTCTTATGTCACTTTTAAATAAAGTCCTGTGTAAACAACCGAGCAGCACAACTCAATAGGGTGAAACTCAGTAACCAGCAGATGAATATTTAATTTACCACAAATGCCTTCACTGAAGCTCAAGAATGCCTATGTGAGTAGAGATTTGTTATACTGACTAAAGCTTAAGGTCTAAGAATGACTTCTTGAACTATTCACCGCATCACATATGTGTGCCGACTCAGATGGTGAGTGCAGTATGGAAGAGGTTTCTCAACCATACCCTGATCCAGTGCTTCAGATCTCTTCAAAAAAGGATTCACGCACTCTAAGACATGCATGAACACCTGGGATACATTTGGGATTCAACTAATTGGAAGCATGCATTCCAGTCACAAATAAGAGACAGGCAACAAGCTCACATGACCTCACTATTGAGGCTGATCTGAAATAACGATGATTAAAATCCCTAGCATGCGTAGAATGGAGATAATGGACCATTCATGTCACAAGTTTTGCCCTACAGATTTCCACTGGCATTACACTGCTTTAGGTCTTCAGTTCTTCCGTTCTCAGAAGTTCTGTTCCAGACTCTTCTGTTGTTTTGGCTACCCTCAGACATAACCCTCTAATGTTCTTGGCTCCATTTTGACCCATCAATAATTTTTAATTAAAATATTTTCATGAAATATTACTTCAGAAGCTTTGTTGTTTCCTGAAGTTAATCTATTTACCTGAACATTTTATTGCTATATGACACAATCATTTCCTCCTGTTAATGTAATTCTTGCATGGAGTACCTGTTACTATGGAAAATGAAGTAGCTATTGTTACTGTTTTATGTTACTCCATTCAAAACAATATTAGAAGTTTTTGCTTTGTAGTTCTGCAGGAGGGAAACGCAATGTTTAAGGTAGATTTCTGTCTCATGCCTTTCTGTCAGCATCTAGTTGAGTTTGCTGTCACCAGCTTTGTCTCCATTTTAGCAACTCTTCTTTTCTCACGGTGTCATTCACCAAAATGCACACTGCAATGGGCTGAAACCAACTGGGCTGCAGCCAATATGAGACAAACTCTTCTCAGCTGTTAGGTCCTCTTGTTTTGCTTATTTTTTATTTTTAATTTTTCCTGGTCAAATCTACAGAAGAGAAATGTTTGGAGACAAATTATGTTGGCAGGCCTCAGATGGAATTGCAAATCTGGGACAGAACCTCATGAATCAGCAACATTTTTTCAAATTCTGGACTCTCAGCAGGGAAATAGAAGTCAGTTGTTACCGCTGCCTACAGTGGCACTGTCTGGTGGCCCTCACATGCAGCTACATCGAGTTTCTGAAGCCCTCTGGATGTCTGGAAATGCTGCAGAACCATGTATCCTCCAGCCCGCCCTTGAAACCCAATGAAACCTAATGCCTTTGTACAGTAGGAGTGTTCTGGTAAGTGACTTCAACCACAGACTGGTGACAGAGAAGAGACAGAGGAACAATGTGGTTGGGCACTCACATCATTGCTGTCTCTGTCCCTGCCCATGCAGCAAACACGTGTCTCTCTCAGGACTGAAAGGGGAATGGCAATGAGATGCACAGTCTAAATAGTTAAAGGAAAATAAAGCTATCAGTAAATCTTGTGGCAATTTATAATTGCTGTTTCCACATGGCACTAAATGCTAATGTAAAAAATACTGACGACTCCTTTCTATTACATTTTAAAACAAAATTGGAAACATATTTCTGTGTAACAAGTCACTAGGCACAACTTGGGGAATAATGGTCAACATTTTATGGGATTGCTTGTTAAAGTTGTTTCTAAATGGGAAGGACCCCAGGGAAGCTGGCATGAGCAGTAAACATTCAAAGGAATAATTTGTGGTGACAAGTGATTCCTTCAGTATTTATTTAACATTTAAAATTTGTCTGAATGGAAAAGGAGGCCAAAGACCGCCAGGGTCTGTGATCTGCTCCTGAGGGCCTGCCTCCACTCCTCTCCAGGTTCAGGGAGCCCCTGGGATGCCGGCAGGAGGTGGCCTGGCTGATTCCTGGAAGCTGTAAAGGCAGTGTGATTTGCTCATTGTCCTGTGTGGTTAACTGCGCTCATGTGGAGCTCATAACACGCACCATGGCTTGGGTCGTTTCCCTTCCCGTAGTGAACAATACAGGAAACAAGCTTGTTTCTTAACAGCTTCACGAGCTCCCTTCCCAAATCTGTGCAGGGATGTCCTTCCTGCCCTGGTCCAGCCCAGAGCCTGACACCTCTCAGCGATGCAGGGAGGGAAGATTTTCATGCAGCCTTTCAGATATATGGTTCTGCTTTTGCTGGTGCCAAACAGGGTTTGACAGAAAGAGAAAATGTACACGACAAATATTATTTCTTCATGGAATATATTTTCAAGCTGATGAATGTTGACAATCTCTACAGAAACTCTGAGTTTTGAATGGCTACATTTTAATCAAATTAAGATAAATAAAAAACAGATGCAGAATGGAAAGCAAATACAAAAAAGTTTCTGCAAAGCCAAGTGAGATTCATTTGAATTTGTAATTAATAGTTATAGAAGAGATTTATCAACATTACCCCACATATATAAGCCCAAGAAAAGAGACTTGAATAAATTATCGTCTTCTAAATCATTGGAAGTTCTAGGGATTTAACTATAACATATTTCTTTCATGTGACCAGTGTTTTCCAGTATGTTCTTATTCCAAATATTATAAAATTTTCAGGAAGTTGACTTTCCAGACTATTTGGCTACATCCGTCTCTCTTTCAGATTATCTCCCTTTATAACACAGTCATCATAGACATAGGTTAGCATTCAGTGTTTGTAAGGGTTTGGTGCTATTAAGAGGGAAGTTACCACAGTGAGCTCTTTGGCAATTAGTATCTTCTGCCATAGGACTATAAGGGCAAACGGCATTGGCCCATATCTTGTTATGCTCAAATTGACATTCCCCCTGAACTAAACTTTGAAGATTCTCATGTGTTAGCTGCTGAGTATCTTACTGCATTTGTTAGAAAGAAAATTCTGGTTGTCTTTTTCTGTAGTAACAAAGGACATTTTATCCTTCTTGCCATTGTTAAGTATTTATTCTAAACCTCTAAATATCGAAAACCTGAGTAATGGTTGGAAGGCATGTTCATACAGCCTACATTTGCCCTCAGAGTAGCAGTCAATGTATCTGCCCATTGTAGAAGCATGTGGGATGAAGGTTTGACCCCCTGTGGAGTATATCAATGTGTGCCAATACATGACAGAGTTATGCATGTGAGATGACACAAGTTCTTCTCCTTGTATTTTCCTGTCCGTAGAGGTACAGTATATTCTGTGCTCCCAGTATGACTACTAGTTTATAGTATATTTATATTCACCCTTGCTTGAAATGGATTATATCATACTCTTTTAAACTGGGCACCATGGAACTAGGAATTTGCTGAAAATTCAGGTCAAAATCTTGTTCTTTTGCTATCAAAAATAAAACTCCTTGATTTTCATGGGCAGTTATTCCTTTTTTCAGATTGCTTGCCCCTGTCAGCATAGAAGTGTAGAGAAAATGAGATGCAAATAGATATGGATTGCTTGGCTGACACATTCATGAAGAGAGGTACACAAAGATCCACTCCGATTATGATTAAGGGATATTTATATTTGTTGCAACTGTAATATTGAAGAAATGATCAACTCAGCCTCTGGCTAGACAGAAAAACTGAACAAAGCAAAAAGAGAAGAAAATATTCAGAATTCTGGTAACACTTATAGCACTGTTATGCTGTTATTTTGTGGCCCTGCAGGAAGTTGCTGGGAGGTATCTGAGCAAATGGGGCAGAACAGCAAATGGGAGGACAGCCCTTGTGCACTCAGATCCAGCACCTGTCAGGTTGCCGACAGTACAAGTCCTTCGCAGCCCATGCAGGTATCCATTATAACCACACACATTGTCATCTGTTTTTGCTTCCTCCCTGCACAGACTCCATGGCAGCTCTCCAACATCCTCTCCGTGTGTTATTGTACTGCTGCAGTCCCCTGTAGCAGAGTGTGAGGTTCTTTCTCCTTTGAAATGATTTCCCATGCCATTCCCAGACCTTGGTTATGTTCCAAGCCCTCCCTAATCAATCTAGCATTGTAGGATGTCAGCTCTCATTTTTGTTCCTATGAGCTTATGTGACTATACATTTTATATTTGTGGCATAACAGTCTTCTTTCTGTTCCCGACTTTTGTTCATTAGTTCCTTTCTCCCCCAAGAGATTTTCTTCTCTTAGTCTTTGGCCTCACATTGAATCATCACCACCTCCTTCTTCCTCTCTGTGCTGTAGCTGTGAGAGCATTTTCAAGCAAAGGCAAATCAGCAAAATGTGTATTTCCTGATGTTACTGCACATATTGGAGGTCTGATGTTGTCTTGGGAAAAGATACATAACAAACAGAGCACTCTGCAGTTTTACTTAAGGCACAGTGTGCTGAAGCTTAAAGAGACGTCAATCTGGATAAGTATGACACACATCAGACTTTCTGGTGCAAAGGGTGATCCTGACATTGGCTTGAAACTGTGCCCTGGACAAGTGGGTTCCATGAAAGCTTAGAGAACAGACTTGGTGTACCTTTGCTCACTATTTTTTCTCTCATTTCCTTCTGCCTGTCTTGATGCATGACTGGTTTGGGGTGCTTGCTATGTGGGGAGTGAAACAAGGTCAGCTGTGCCCAGGGTCTGTGCCAGTGGTGGTGACACTCCCAGTGCCCCAACAGAGACCATGGGGACATTTGCCTTTTCTTTCTCCCTACCTCAGTCTGCCATGGAGTTAATTGGCTTTACACCGGGAGCTCCTCTGCTTGCCAGCAGATGTTGTAGGGCTGAGGTGGAGCATTAGGTCAGATGGGTTAATTTTATAGAAGGCGATCATCAGCCAGCAAGCACTGGGTACAGCGTGTTCTGGCTGTGATCCTTTTCTGCTTCTTTCTTGGCTAACTATGACTGGCAAAAACAAATATTTTCATTATTTTGTTTGTCTCCCTCCCTCTTCCTTTAATGTGTGTAAACAGTGTTTCTCAGGATGATGTCTGAGATCCAAAACTTGATTTTTTGCAAGGAAAAATAATCTAATTTGTTAGGATTCAAACAGCATAATAGAATAATGCTTTGCTTTTCTGGAACAAATTTTATTAACAAACGTTTTCAGTTATCACAGGAGAGAAATAATTGCACCAACAGCATGTACAGAATAATACATTCATCCCAGAGCATATTATTTTTTTTAACTATTGCATTTCTTTTGATTGAGAGCCAAGGTATACTTGCAGGGAATTAAAGAGAGGAAATGAGTACAAAGCAGAATGACTGGTCAATAAACACCATGGTGATAAGGTTTCACGTTCTTCTTCCTCACTTGGCACACTGCATCACTGAAGCCTGTATGATAAATTGTACCAAGGAGGACACAGCCTTCATTGTAGTCACAAGAGGACACGTATCACAAGCAAAGCTGACATTTTGGCAGAAGGACAGATGAAGGGAGACATATGCCAATACATGATGCTGTTTTGCATTAGACAGAAGTTTCCTTCTGTAATCCAAAAATAATAGTCATGAATTTTGTCCAAGGGAAAGGTAAGTCTCAAGACAGGCTAAAAGGAAACAATGCAGGGCCTTTTGCACCCTGCTTCAGATTACGTATGTCTTTCATGAGCAAATGTTGTAGTGAAATAGTGAAAGCCATGGCAACAGCAAGCACTGTTGCTGGCGTTGCTAATGGAAGCGCATGGCATGCTCTCCGCATGACTCACTGTCCTCTGCAAACAAGCTGACCAAAACCATCTCTTGTGTGTTGAGACGTGTACCTGGGTGGGAAAGACCCCGTCCACCCACCCGCTGGTGGTTTTCTGTGTCATACACATTCAGAGCCTAGCTGTTGGCTGATGAAGGACACCTAGGGCTAGTGCCACAGCTGATGTTGCCCGCGTGTGGCAAAGTATGGCCATACCCCTTCTCTCTGACTACGTGTTCCCATTAGCTCCCATGGCATCTATGCTTGGGCCCAAGACATTGCCAGGGACCACCGTGTTGAAATGAAAATGCCGCTTGAATTATTTTGCTCCTGTTTTCTGGCACAGTCAAAACTGTTTACTTACAGAAAAGAAACTGTCTCTCCTCCTAGACAATTCCCCTCTATTTTCCCAGTGTCAGATGGCAAATTGTTCCTTTCATTATCGTTCTGATTGCAAAGCAGGGATGACAGCAGAAGTAGTCCCGTGTATGTGAGAAAAAGTGTGGTAGACACTCCTGTCTGAGGAGGATATTGATCTGCATATTAGACCCTGCCAGATCTGCTCAGAGTGCTGAACATCAGGAAGTGTAGAGAACTTATTCTGATGCACCCATGGCCCTGGGGAAAGGGAGTAAGGATAGTAGCACTCAAGGGTAGAACAGGGGAGACATTTCTCTCAGGGGTGCCCAGTCAAGACTAAGACATCGACACATACAATTTCCTACACATATGCATCCATAAGCATCTATGTACATGTATGAGGGAAGATCCAAAAATAATGCCTCCTATTTTGTGATGTTGGTCCAAGACATCAGAGGATGATATTGGTGGTACAGCAGCAGATATTGAACCTTTCCACCATACCCCATTACATTTTGTTGCTGTGTGACAGATAGCAGCAGAGAAACAGTCTGACAGAGTGGCAGCTGACATGGAAATGCAGATGAAATAAAGATGTGTCATTGAATTTGCCCATGTGGAAAAAATGTCTTCCACTAACACTCATCAATGCATGCTAGACATTGATGGAGACCAAAGAGTGTAGTGAGCTCAGTGAGGCAGTGGGTGGTGTGTTCCAGCAGTGGTGATAGAGACATGAAAGATAAGCCATGTTCTGGGAGGCCAGAGCACAGCATGCAAGCTCGTATTCATTCCTGGTGATAATGCATAGCTAATGGTGGCGACTATGTTGAAAAAGAGAGTGCTTTAGCTTATAATTTGCTCTATTAAATAGTGTTACTGTGCTGTTTGTGTGTATTGTAGTTTCCAGGAAAATAAACAGGAGGCATTACCACATTCTAGTGACCTATCAGTGCGGAATTATATACATAAAGTTAAATATATATTGGGTGTATCATTTTTTCACCTTGCTGAATACTTCTACCATTATCTACAGATCATTTTTTGTCCCTAGTGCCATTTAGTCTTGCAATCTGGTGATTAGTTTTGCCTGTTTTTTTTAAGGGGATTCTCTGACCAAATGGATCACTTACACCGGACCTTTTCATATCTACCTCTGGGATAAATTGGTCCCAGAATCTCTTCCTGAGACATCTGTATTTCATGCAGTATTTCAGGTAGTGGAAAAGCAGTACCTAAAGGCCACATACATCTATTTCAGTTCCTAGAAGCTGAGAGAGCCCAGTATATTATCTGTAAGAATAAAGAGTTTGATGATTCCTTAAAAATGAAAAAAAGAGTAAATCTAAGCCTTACCTGGTGAAACAGTGTTCATACTACTATCATTTCTGTCTTAACACTCACTGTAAATAGCTGAGCATTATGCATCACTGTCTGGAAATCCATCTGAAAGCATTATATGATCTCTTCAAGTGAATTCACTCTGTTGCTTCTTTTTTTTTCATTGCTGCTCTCTCTCTCCCCCCCATCTGCTTCCTTAAGTGAGACTGAGAGAGGCCACTGTACCTTTGCAGACTCACACATCTGACAGTGATTTCTGGGTATGCCTCATTTCTACTGACCATATTTTTTCTTTCCCAGGGAAAAAAAGTTAGAAATTTTGATTAAAAAAAAAAAAAAAAAGGATAAATCCTAGGATGGCAAAGACTGTCATATGAAAAAAGTGAATTTTTAAGCTAAAAACACAGTGAAGTAAATGTTTCCTTGTATCTGGACGTGATAAGAAATGGTCCTTAACCCTTGCACTGGTTATTAGTTGTTTTAGAAACTTTGCTTGTAATAGTAAACTTTCAGACATTTGTCTTGACTGTGTAGCTCTCAGTCATGGGCGTGGGGATCTTGGCCTTTCTCATCAGGAATTTACTTTGCTCATCGGCTCATTTTCTAGAGAGAGATGCTCATGTTTTTTGTAGTGGACTGTACTATCTTACTGTGTCTGTAGATATCTCTGTGTCTATGCTTGCTGTGAAACTGGGATCTGTTTGATTCACTAAGACAGTGTGATACACCATACTGTCTCTTTATTTTGTCCTGAGTACTGCAAGTCTAATCACAGAACCACAGAATCATAGAATCATAGGCGTTGGAAGGGACCTCTAGAGATCATCGAGTCCAACCCCCCTGCCAAAGCAGGTTCCCTACACCAATACTAATACTAATACATTAGGCATCGTATTTCACAGGGTTAGTTAACCTATTAAAATAATTAGTTAAAAAAATTCAAAGTAAATAAAATTTGTGTAATGGCAAGGACAAGAGTGCAAGCCCATATTTCTCACTTGTTTTCAAATCCACATGGAATAATGTATTAATAGCTGTTGTACTGTGAATATATCTGCTTCAGCAGATTTTAGTCACTAGACCTTGAATTTCAATTAGGATGTTCTGCCCCAACAAGCATCAGGTCTAAGACTCTCAGAATATTAATATCTGCTTCCCAGATATCCTATCTGGAAAAAAACTCCCCAATTTCCACAACAGAAATGAGAAATATATGAAGGAAAAAAATAATGCATCTGAGTTCTACTTTTATCTGTAATCTGTTCCTCTTTAATGATGTGACAGTTATCTACTAACTGTATTTGCAGGTCTGACATTATTAATATGAATAGTAGCACTCTAATCAAATGTTTCAGCTGACCCTAGCCCTTCCCTTATGGTTCATTTGTAATCCTGATGATGAGTAAACAGGCTCAATCTATCTATTGCGTCCTGCACATTGGAAGTCTCATAGACACAGCCTTTGCAGGCGTGATCTAGCTTTAATAGCATTTTTAATTTACATTCAGTACAGCCTGAGTATAAGGCAAGTTGTATGTACTCCCAAACTAAATTGAACATAACTCCCATCTGCCTTGGCTGGGCCTGTTTATATGTAGCTCTGTAGTTTGAGACCCTAGAAACAATGGTCTTTGCTCCCTCTCTGATTTGCATTCTTCTTTTCTGGACTAGTAAGTGTTAACATATGTGATGAGGGAACGAGGCTTATGAAGTAATATACCATAACTATGCATGCCTATGCACTGGACAGATGTTCGCTAAGATAGCTGCAGCTTAAAATGTAAGTAATTTTCCCCACTGTGATGGCCATTCAAGTGAAGAGGGAAGAATCTCAAATGCCATAATTTCTTTGGTATTCTCAGAATATTTTCAGAGGAAATATTCCTGTGGCGATGTCAGCAGTTTCTTTTCATTTCCTTATCGCACAATAAATATTTGCAAGTCTCTTAATTGACATGTCACAGCAAGGACCCTGGAATATCATGGAAGGTACCTGGTATTTCAGTTAAGGTATACCAGAATGAGCAAAAGAAAATGTTATGGTATATGTATATGTGTATATGTATATGTATGGTATATGTATATGTGTACACTTAGGCAAATTAAGCAAAACAGGACAAAAAAAAAATAAAACAAACCAAAACCAAAAAACTCCCTTACAGAATCATTTCAGGATAGTACTTTAAAGGAAATCAAAGCTCAGGATTTACTAAACTTGTCTTAAGGGCTTACTAGTAGAACCAAACCCATGCTCTTTTGTCATAGCATTTTTGGTTTGCCCTTTTTTTTAATTTTTTTTTTTAAGATGTGACTGTTGCAGAAAGGCTACTTTACTAATATGTATGCCTTGCTTTAAGCACACATGTGTGGGCTGAGGGGCAATGATCTGCATAGCAGGGAATTAAAATGAATAGTTTTGACTCTGTGATTTCCACAGGCTTACAGTGGCATCATTACAGATTTAGCTGAATTGTATTACCACTAATAACAGATGATAAAGTGACTCAAATTCGTTTTACCAAAAAGCACAATCAGTAACTAGTAGTTGTCAGGAGAAAAAGCATGACTATTTGCCATTTGGACAGCTTAGCTTATTTCAGGCTGCAGACAATGGCAGAGCTCTTGAAAACTGAGTTGAAGTTTGTATAATGACACAATTTGGGAACTGAATGTAAGACAGAGATTTGTACAGCTTTTCCTGGTATTTGTAACCCTGGAGCAGGTGTATACTTCAGAATACTCACTGAATTAAGTGAGGTATCTCATGTTGATATCTCACAACAGCATTCATAAAATGTCTATTATGTTCAAAGCTGCAGAATTTTGACCATGCTGAAAATTAAAGTAATTCCTTTTCTTTTTTGTTTGTCTGTCAGTTTGGCTTATTGTTTTCTATGGACTTCTAAAATTGAGTAAGATCTTACCTACAGAGCCTGTACACTACTCACTGTTTTCTGTTCAAGAGTTTCTGGGTTTTTACTGGAAAAACATGCCGAAAAAAAAAAAACAAACCCCTCATACCAACTCCTGAGACTTCACCTTATGATCTTTCTTTTATTAATGCTTAAATATCTCCTTTCTTTTTCAATTACATTATAATAATATGTCAGTATTTCAAAGGAAAATGAAGTTACCTGCTCATACTGTAAATAAAATAAAATCTCATCTGGCTTTATGGGCAGCCACATCTGATTCAATTTGTTCTGGGGAGGCTTGATACAACAGAATATTGCTGAGAAAGGAAAAATCTTAAGGAACTGGAGAGTAGTTAAGGAAAATGTATGAGCATTTACTGGAGAAAATGATTTCTGAAAGTTATAGTTCAGATCACTGTTAGTAACGGTGTTCATCTAGTATTTATTCTATCACTGTTTCTATCATTATCACAGGGGAAATTTAAGCCTCCATAGGATCTTGAGGAAGATGAAACTCTTGAGTCCTCTCCTCTTAAAAACAGTATCTATGGATCTTTGGTAAAACAAGGGCAGGGTAACCTTTATGTTTGGATGCTGGATTTATCTCAGTGTCTCCCTGAAGAGCCCCAGTCTCTTCATACTAGCAGCTAAGATCATCAAGTCCAAGAGAGCTGTGACCAATCTCCCATTCCCTCCTGGCCTCACTGCTGGGAATTAGGTAGTCCTAATGATGAATTTAGTGACTTTTTGCAACCTTTATAGTAACTTGTTTTGTTCAGTGGCTAGCTATAATATACTTTCCATTAAAAAACAAGAACAAAAACAAAAACAAAAACAATAAAACAAAACAAAACAAAACAAAACAAAACAAAACAAAATAAAATAAAATAAAATAAAATAAAATAAAATAAAATAAAATAAAATAAAATAAAATAAAATAAAATAAAATAAAATAGAGATTATTTTGGGGGGACTGACTTAATCCATATTTATTATTTAGTCAGCTAGAGTGTTTGCTCAAAGTAATAAGACTTGGATAGGAAGAAATTAGAATGAATTGGTAGGTTGGGTAAGATGTGAATCTGCCCCAGCAGAGGCTGAAGAAAAGGGTTTGTTTGTACAATCATAGATCTATCCATGCACTGAAAACAGAAGAATGGATATATCTCCAAAGTTTAACAGAAATTTTTGAGATTTACTTTGGATTAATAAGTAATTTACTCTATGCCACATATATTTTAGCCAATTTTTTTCTGCCAACGGTTGAAAATACAAACAAACAAACAATGGCAGTATGAAAAGCAGAATGGATTTGTCAAGAAATAGAAGGATTGTGGTTGACAATAATTGCCTTATATGCAGGTTAGAAAATAAAAACCTTATAATGGTTGCAAGGTTCTTTTAAAATGTGAGATTTGTATTCCCTTTTTCTCCTTCACAGATCTACATCTTCTCCAGATACATGCAGCAACTCCAGATGGTGTTTGTTCCAGAGTACTTAATGCCTTTGGCCTAGTGAGGCTCTTGGAAGATGAAAGATGATTTGTGGGAGATTGGGCTTGAGGATGTCCTTGCAGAGCTACGAAACTTGTGAAAGAACTAAACACATTCCTCAACTGCTGGTCTTCAAGTGTTATCACAAAACTGAACTCCAGATTTCCAGCTGGCACAGGAATAGCCTGGAGACCAGTGTTGGTTCTACAGACCCGTCCAGTTCTGTCCTATGCTGGCATCTGTAAGGGTGTTGTGTCAAAATGAAGCAATTGTGTACAAAAAGTTTGGGTTCAGATGAAGATTTGATGGCATCCTGGACCTGCCAGGAGAGAGAGACAGCACGCATATTTTCTTTAGAAGTTAATTTTTCCAATCGTATCTTTTAACTTCAAGATTTTTATTCTTGCAGTTTCATTTTAAAATGCTAATGATTTTCAGCTCTAACTACTACCCAGCAGTAGCCAGATGGAATCTGGGTTAAGTTGCAAGAGTGCCACAAATATCCAAGAGGCAGTCAAATGCAGAGACTCTCCTTCATATGCTTGTTGCTTGATGCTCTTTTTGGAGGATGCATTGCTCCATGAAGAGGGCAGATGGCTGTAAAAGAAGGAAGCTTGTAACCTCAAGGACTACATGGCCTGCCAACTGCAAATGTGTTTATTTTTGCCAGTTCTCCTCAGGGCTGTGCAGTCCCCACTTGATCCTAACTCATCTGACAGGCAAGGTTTAGCCCCATGTTTTCAAGCACCTCTGACTACACTCCTGGTTTATTACTGATTTTTCTGTGCGTTCCAGCTTCACAGTGTCTACTCTGATTTATTCCATATGTCTTAAATTGAAATATGTCATGGTATGGAGGAAGTCTGTAATCCCTCTCAGGTTTCTGCTGAATACCCTTGGCTCTGTGTGCTGTCTGTTGCTGTACACCACTACCCCTGATAAAGACAGCATTGAAATGTTCTCAGATACCAGCTGCTTCTTTCTTTTCAGTTCTTGCTTTATCTTCTAATAGCCTGCCTACCTTTTTATACTGAATTTTGTAAACCCATAGTGTGGTTTGAATATAAGACACAGGAGAGACAAAATCCTTACGGCCAAAGCCATACCTATTTCAGGGCTAACATCAGCTTGGCAATAATATGCAGGCTCAGAGAAGTGGTGCAGCTGCTCTGCTGCTCTGCTCCTGAGCAGGACAGGATCAGCCCCTGACATGGTGTGACAGGGGCTGTGCACAGTACACCAGGTAGCAGATGGAGCACCATGTTTCTCATTTAGGAATAAAATATTGCTCCCAGTGTTTCCGAAAGTCTATTTGTAAAGCTATACTTAAGAAATAATCCTGACAGTATTGTAAGCCCCACTAACTGGACAACTAACAATACATTTTTCTGTCCTGGATATGACCTGGAGTGAGTATTAAGGTTTCCCCAGCTTTGAGTGTCCTGAAATGGTGTGTAAAAGCCGTTTCTCTCTCTCTCTCTCTCTCTGTCTCTCTCACTCCTCTGTTTTTGAGGCCTATGGCTCCTGCATAAAAATTTTAAAATAGCTTTCAGTACTGCACTCCTCTATTTGCATTCTCATTTATTCAGTCTATGTGTCCAGACTGACAGCTGGCAAGGGCAAAATGCAAGCCACAGTGCTTTCTCAGGGACTCACCCACGAATGCAGAATAAAGCAAAGGCCTTAATAGGCCCTCACATTTCCAGCTTCAAGTGCTGGAGCTGTAACTTTGACTTTACCTTCTCTAGCAAAAATTTGGCCATTTCCTGGGGACAGCATAAGGAAAGTCAGAACAGGAGGGAAGCTGCTGTTGCTTTTGAAATAGCAGCCAGGCTTGCTCCAGGTGCTCCAGTAATGAGATCACTAAGGTGATGTGCCTTGGGTAGACCAGAACAGAAACCACAGACATACCTGTTCAGACAGCACAGCGTTAAAAGAAACATCTTATTTAAACGTTATTGAATGCAGATGATAAAAAGCCTCATCAACTGCTTTACTGACACCTGTACTAAGCTATGCTTTATTGTAGAAGGTTTCTGAACTTGCCTAAAAAGGTGTTTAATGAAGAGTCCGATACTATCTATGAATACTGTGTATTTTATTTTATTCTGAGTTCTCTTTTTTCTTTCTTTGATTTTTCTCTTTCAGTGGTTGATACTTATCACTTTTGTTTCCTTTTGGAGGAAGAATTCAGGTCTATTACAATCTGTTATCACTGCACAGTTTTGCCTTCTCTTGAAGGATATCAATAATAAAGGTGAGAACAAAACTCACAAACTGAAGGCCTTTTACTGGGAAAGGTCTTTTAATCTGGCATTGAATTTCAGATGGTCATGACATTTTTCCTAGCCCTCCATATTACACCTATTTTAAATGCAGTGCACATGCAGAAGCACTGAATGAAAGACTGTTTTAAATGGATTCATGAAAAACAAATGACTTCGGGGGGAAGCAAGAAACCCCTCAGTAACTTACCATGCATCACAAGAAGTAAATCCACACAAAATCTTCCTGCTGTGGTTATCACGGTTTTTCTTTGTGTATGCTTTTTTAATTTATCTCAATAAATCATAACTGATGATCAGTTTATAAGAATTTAGGGCAAGGTCAAACAAATGAAAAATGTGTCATAGGCTAATTCATAATAGTGAGTGCTGGCATCTGCTTGGGGACCCATGGCCTATTTATCAAACCTGCTCAATTCATAGATTCTAGAATCCATCTCTAATTTCTGCTTTTTTTTCCTCAGGATTCATGAAGAACTAGACAGAAATCCACATCATTCTGCACTCACACCTACCCATTATGTTACAGGTTATTGAAATGGATGCAGAGATTAGTCTCCTAGGAAAGACCAAACTACAATCACTCTGTAGCAAGTTGTGCCCATCAAGGAGAGGTTTTTGGTCCTCAAAGACCCTTGAGTCATTTCTTTTACTTTTGTTAGTAATGTGCATTATTTGTAGTCATCTGTACTGAACTACTCTGCTATGTTTTGTCAGCTAGTTCCTCCGCGTTTAAGAATCTCCTCTTTTAGACTTAGTTTTAATCAGATTGGCTGATTTTATATCAGCTGAGGAACATTTTGTTAAATATTTTTCCTTTTTCCAAATCACCTATGAGTACTTGTAATAAACTCATTAACATAATTTGCTCCGAAAGTAATGCCTCCTATTTACTTCCATAGAAACTACAACAGACACAAAGAGCATAATAACACCACTTGATTGAGCACATTCTCAGCTACAAAACATTATTTTTCAACATAGTCATCACCATGTGCTATGCATTTTCACCAGTGATGAACCAGAGTATGCATGCCAAACTTGTAACAATCTGCAAAAATAATGGTGAAAATACAAATAATGAATCCACTTACCCTACAGAAATCCTGTTTAAATGTTCCTGTTTGCTGTTATTATGACTGCTGTTACCTACAACAAGAAGTGATGTCACATCTGTTCTATAGCACATGGAAGGAACTAAGGAAGCACTCGTGATCATAAGAACTACTGGTCTCCGCTCAAGTGGTGCCTCTTATCCTTTGGCTTGAAATAAACTTATTCTCAGCCAACACCTCAATTTCAGTAGTGTTCTTGTAAGGTTATATTCTGCTTGCTCTGTGCACTCTCTTCACAATCTGGCCTTCACTTTGCCTGACACTGTTGGCTAACAGCATAAAAGACTTAAGCAATTGAGACAGTCTAATACATTTTTCTGTTGAGACTAAGAGAATGTATATTTTTTTTTCTCAGATACACTTCTTATTAGTAACAGATTTTTTTTTTCATTCTGTAACATTTATGTCTTATTTATTATAATACACTTATCCTTTCTCTTAGATACTAGAATCCAAAGCAAGGAATAGGGGACATAAAATAAGGGAAAATATGTATTAATGGGTAAGGCAGAAAAAGAGATGGGATTAAATCTGACAAAATCATCATGTTTAACAAATCAATCATAAGGCACCATTTAGATTTTTCAGTGTTTTGAGTTGCACAGATTGGAAAAATCAAAATTTTTTCAGTCCCCACACCTGAAAGCCCTTTAAAGTGACATTACTTAGCAGAAGGAGACTGAGGAGAAAGAGTTTTCCTTATGAGGCTAACACAACAGCCTGAGAATGCCAAGATCCAGCACTCAGTAGTGCTGATGAGTTTTATTAGTTTATAGTACCTAGCTGAGTTTTTATAGTATGTGAAATGAATAAATAGTATTTAAACTACACTTTAACATAACAAGATACCACTATTCTCCTAGTTTGCCTTCCAGAAAAAATCTCTCAGATGCTTCTTTGTAAGAAGTTTTGTTTGTTTTCTGCGGGCTATAATCCCAGTTTCTTGGACAGTGCCTCTTATCATGGCTATAGAAAAAAATGTGGGTCACTCACATTATTGTTAGTGATGGATAACAGTCAAAACCTCTAGTAGTCTGGGTAATCTCGCACAAGCACAGATAAATCTGGACTTTCTAAACTCTGGGAAGCTCTTTTGACCATCTCTTTAACACCACACTTTGTTGTAAGCTTCTAGCAAGGAGCTCTCAAAGTCTGTTTATTTTTATACTCTTCACCTCACTGGCTTTGATGTGTTTTAACTTGTGGTAGATAGACTTCGGTTTCAATTATTGGGCACTGGAATAAGGCAGTGCTGTTTCAGATTCATGAATCTCACAATTTCAGCACTTACCAGACCATTACTTTGTGTAAGACTCAGATGCATGAGAGTGGAGAAAGTAATTACAAAACAGTGATGACAATGCAGCTCTGCTTACCTAAAGCAGTTACCTGGAACAGAATAGGAAGAGTTGGCATGTTACCCCTGTGCACCATGAAAGCATTGTAAAATAAAGGAGTCTCTGAATATGCAAAACAAACAAACAACAAAAAAAAAAACAACCAGTTTTTAAAAGATCTAGCTTTCAGTTCAGTTGCAAACTCTTGTATGTAGCATACAGGGAAAGAAAAATGAATAGGTTGCTCTGAAAATAATAACTCCTATTTATTTCCACACAAATTAAAACAAACATGAAGAGCACGATAATACTATTTGATAGAGCAAAATTTCAGCTGCTAAACAGTCTTTTTCAACACAGTTACCTCCATTATCTATGCATTTTCACCAGCAATGAACAAGAGCCTGCGTACCAAGTTTGTCAAAGTTTGCATGGCAGTCCAGAATGTGAATTCTCTTTCACACCGTAGACACCACAGCTGAAACACACCACCCACCACCACACTGTGCTCACATCCACTGGTTGGTCTTCAACCAGTCAGTGAGTGTCATTTTTTAGGTGCGGAGGAATTCGGTGTCACACCTTTGTTCCATACACATCCTATGTGAGAACCCATTTTGTCAGACCGCTCCTCTGCTGCCATCTGCCACACAGCAACAAAATGGAGCAGGATATGGTGGAAAGGTTCAGGCTCTACTGCCATACCGCCAGTGTCTACCTCTGATGTCATGGGCCAACATTATAAATAGGAGGAGTTACTTTCAGAGCTGCCCTTGAATTGAATATGTTTTTAATTTGGATATATGGTTAACTAATCCTAAAACAGTTATTTTTTTCTGGCTACATTTAGCCTCTCTTCTTCATGCTTAAGAACTTTCAACAAGTCAAGTCCCTTTATCCTTGGAGTTGTGTGGGCACTTCTTTTTTTTCAATCAAGTTTATGTGCCTAAGAGATAAAACAGAAAGGTGCTCTTTGAAACACCACTAGCATGTCCTAAAGGCTAACCTAGTGACTTGGCTTCAGAGTCCTCCTGAAGTAGTAATTGAGGTGTAGATAGCCTCTTCACATGTCATGAACTACAACAATCTTCGGATTTTTCTGAAAGAGCAAAACATATAGTTGAGTGCAGATTTCAGCTAATTGTGCCTGGATTTAAGAGAAAATTTCCTTCAGATATCAGAAGTTTAAAACTCATATCATTTCTTCAGCTGGAAGCCACAACATAGTGTAACTATTAATAATTACCACTCAGATTCCTGACATTATTTTTATCATTGGAATGCTGGAACTGGAAATAGCAGTGCATACGTACAAGCATACAAGTGATATGCCCAAAGAAAACATTATCAGAATAAAGCAGTATTAGCTTGAAGTAGAAACTCATTGAGTTTAGATCATGAAGTGCATAAATGTATTATTCTGCAGTATATCTTAATTTGTGAATTTCAAGTTCATTGACATTAATAATATTTTCCTACATTTTTTTCATTCCCCTGCCCATAGCAGAGTATTAGATTTACATAATGCTTAAGGTCTCCTGCAATCTAAGCCATGTTTGAGGAAAATACCCATTCTAGGCTAAAATCTGGTCCAGCTCCCAGTCTCTAAAATGAAACCAAAACAACTGACTCACCAATTAACAAACCAATGAAACAAATAAGCAAAACCCCTTATTATTTGAAATATGCCAGGAAAATAAAACTGTTATAAAAATATTTCTGCTATCAGTCACGAACTAGTATCTAATTAAATACAAAATCATCTATACTTTCAGGGATGATTTTCAATTCTGAATTTTCAAAAATTTGATGTGTATTTACCAAGCTTGAAGTGGTACACTGATATATTCAGCATTGTTCACGGTTAAAAGGAAAAAAAATGTGTAAGTTCCCTGTTCTAGTGAAGTGCATACCACCAGAATGCATTTTCATGTTGGCACTTCTTTGTTCATAATCTGCTGCTTCCCTTTGGAAACCAAGCAAACACTTATTTAGCAGAAATTCTACCTGCTCATTTGCAAGTAAGTCTTTTGCCATTAAGTGTTAACACACTCTGCTCACTAATTGTTCAGCTGAGTCAGCAATCATGCAAATCTTTGCAGTGCACGCAATTGGAAGAATGATCCTGCCAACCGCAGCTGCAAAGTTTATGAGTTTGCTTCAAAATATACCACACCAGCAAGCTCCAGCTCTCCTGAAATCAGACTGCAAATCCTCCAACTAATGTGTAAGATTAAATGATACAGACGATTTTTGGTGATTTAGTGCTCTGCACCTGCCTTATTGCTCTGAAAAGTACAAAAGAAAAATGCAAGAGTTTGCTTTTCAAGGTGGGGCACAAACAGCACCAACTCAGGCTGGTCTACCATCAGGGTACAGAGCTGCAGGCCTACCTTGAGCCTTCCTGGCTCTGTGCAAGGTGACTCACTATAGAATCATAGAATGGTCAGGGTTGGAAGGGACCTTAAAGCCCACCAGCTCCTACTCCCCACTATGGACAGCTTGCCACCCACCAGACCAGGATGCCCAGGGCCCCATGCAACCTGGCCTTGAATGCCTCCAGGGATGGGATATCCAACATCTTCTGTGTGATAACTTCTTCTTAACATCTAACCTAAAACTCCCTTCTTTTATTTTAAAACCATTCCCACTCTCACCTTCTGTACAAAATGTGTATCCCTCCTGTTTATAAGCTCCCTTTCAGAACTGGAATGTTGCAATGTGGTCTAACTGGGAGCCTTCTCTTCTCCAGATTGAATAAACCCAGATGCCTCGACCTTTTTATGTAGGAGAGGTGGTTCAGCCCTCTGACTGTCTCCTTGACTGTCCTCTGGATCCATTCCAACAACTCCACATCCTTTTTGTGCTGGGTGTCAGACCTGGACGCAGCACTCCATTCAGGATGGTGATCCTATGCCTGCACATTTGGGGTCTTGGTTCTCTTGGCATGCACCCATCACTGGAACAACCTGCAGCACTGCTACAGACATGGCATCTTGGTGAGTCTCATGTAGGGGCTGAGCAGCCGGAGGAGACAAAACCTGAAAAAAATCACCTCAAACAGCCATAAACATCCAGGAAGAGAAACAAAGAACACCTAAGATCACTCCTAGTGATGTATTCAACACTGCTGCAATCTCTCTAGCTGTCACATCCTATTTGGATGATGCATTGGGGAAAAGCAGCTAATTAGGTTTAGGCATAGGCTGGATTGCACTTATTAGTCACAGGTTTATGTAAACCTTCTGGGGAGGCAGCTGCTCACTGTTTCATGGTACACTCTCTCAGCTCTGCTGGCTTAATTCTGTGGGAAAAGCATGAGACGGAGGGCAGACTCTCATCATCTTGTTTTTCTGGGATCACATCAATTGCAAGCACTCCTGAGTTTAGAAGCAGAGACTAGAAACAGGAAATTGTTGCTGGACTGGCAGAAAGAGACACAGCCACGTTCTGGCACCTTGTGTATACATATGTGCCGAAGAAACACATACCTGTGAAGATGAACTCCATGTGATGTTTTAGAATGTTTATATATGAAAAGGAAAAGAAACAAAACTGTTTCAAGACTGGCTTTGGTATCTCTCAAATAAATGGGACAAGAAAGTAAAACACTACTGTTTCACAAGCTAACTAATCTGATCCTCATTCTAGGCACTGCAATATATTTATAATGCTTCACAACATATGGTGTCTAGAGGAAATGCTACCTTCTTTCAACAGGCTGGCAAATGTGTGTTAAGATAGTCTAATGACAGGAGTGATTCAAGGGTTTTCACTGCGTTGCTCTGGCACATGAACGGTCTGGATACAAGTGCTTTTAGCTGGCATTTTCAAAACTATCCATGAGATAATGGCAATTCCTACAGGATTTACTTCAAAGCAAAACTGATATCTTCATCCTCTCTTGTTCATCTAAAGGCACCTATGAGTCAGTCATTACACTTTTTACTGTGTGTTCCATGCATCAGTTACGTGGAATAGTTCTTCTTTCCAGTGAAAAGAAATTGTGGGAACGTTAAGAGTTTTGCACAAGCACATCACACTTGTATCTAAATAGATGCAGTATTTCTCCTTATTGACGCCGCGTGTGTTGGCTGCTGTGGGAAGTGACAATGTATTAGAACATGAGAACAATCATCAGGCTTAGCTGGGTTAAATATTACAGTCATCTGACTTAGCTCAGCTCATGCAAAAACATTTTGGACTGCAGATTCTAACAGCTGGCCCCATTATAATTAGAATTCATTAGCACTGTTGGTGGTGAACTGTCTATTTTTATGCCCTTGGTTTTCTTGCTGGAATGTCCAAAAGGTGTTAGCATGTTGTACTGCTCCGTCACCACCTTATGAAGGTGAGGCGTTGATGGATCATGAGCTGGATATGAGTCTTATAATAGGAATCATATGGTCTGGGGGGCCTCTAAAGCCATTGCTGGGAAAAACTGACAGAGATGAGATGATCATGTACCTTGTGGGACAGGAAAAGTAAAGAAAGAGCCATTTAAAGGAAATCTATTAAACCTTCTAGTTGTTTGATAATTTGCAGCAGAATTTAATTTGTTTACACGTTTGGACTGCTGCAAAGCACATACTGTTTTGGGATCTTTCACTCTCAGTGGAACTTCATTGATGACTTAATGTGTAAAGCATTGGTTTATTAACTCATGTTCTTTACATATTTGCTGAAAATGAAATAAACTGGAAAAGGAAAAGGTTGGATTTGAACTCCAATGAGGCTCAGCAAATCCTTAGAGGCAACAGAGACCAGCACACTGGATGCTAGTGACAGTGAATTTGGAATTATCTCTATTTTTATACTGTTTAATAGCAGAGTAATATTTATATGTCTCCATTTTAGACTTGCAGCAAAAGCCAATTCACTTTAAGAACAAAATAATGTCCAAATCCAAGCTTGTGGCTATTTAGTGTAATGACTTTTGGGAACTGTCTCACGAGTTTCTTGATCTGAGTTTCACATTAGTAGCTGTATGGCAATCACAAAAACTACAGAATGGTAACAAATCTATGAGTTACTGAGTCTGCTGTCATGGGTATGGTGTCATATCACAACCTGAATAAACTCAAGATGATTTGGAACTTTGACCTTCAAAATTCCCATCCTAAATTCACTCCACTAAATGATGTTCCCAACTTACAAGATTAGATGTGCTTCAGTAAAACACACAGACTTTGTTCAAATTAATAAAACACTTGACATCCATTCCATAGACTAAGGATTACTGAAGTATCAAGTACTTAGACAAATATAAGAAAATGGACAACTGAACATTTAACAAATTAAAGAGCATTTATAAATCTAGAAGCTATCCTGAAGTTCTGATACTAAATCTTTGTTAAAAGTCACTGGAAAGCTCATAATGACAAAACATATGTGAAATGTTCCTTTGGATAAAGCATTTGTAAAGACCTAATATTCTATTTCTCAAGAAAATCAGCCTTCCTCATTTAATTATGAGGAATAATTCTGCAGCATTGTGATGCAGTTCTCTTTAAGATTTCAATGTATAACTCATTATGCAATTGCTATCTTTTATCTCTATGCTTTACTTCACCATGATGTTAGTGGAAATGTGACAGCAATTGTTACTTAACATCAGTTATTAAGTATTTTGCAAAACTTTTTCTTTGTTTGAAGATAAAGTTCATTTGTTAGAAGTTAAATATAGCTTTGAAACTCAGGAGAGGTAAGAAAAAATGATTGTTGAGATACAGAAAGAATTATTTTTCCCTTTAGACATATTCAGGAAGAATACTATTGGCTAATAAAGCAAACAAATCCATCAAATCCAAAACTAAACTAATTAGTTCGCAGAGAACAAACTAATTGAAAGACATGGACCATTTATGCTTTTTTTTTTTTTCCCCTTTTGGCTTGGTCAGTAATACAGCATGTGGTAGATCCTTTATCACCATAGTTAATTGTTTATACTAGAAAGTCAGTCTTCCTTGCTGGCATGGATAATCTTGCCAAGTGGAATTATTAGGTCTGGTTTGCTGCCAGAGTTTACTCCCAGACTTCATTATTTAACCATTTCTTTGTACAGAGCTAGATTGTCATTGAAGTTGGCACAAATTACTATGCTACTTTTGTGCATACATTCACCAGAGCTGTGGGAACAAAATGAAGGATCTTGCATACACACAGAGATATTACAACAAGCAGCCTCATTTCCTTTTGCAATAAGTTAACAGTGTGTGGAAGGAGAAACATAGAAAACTGTGTGCGAAGAGCACAAAGAACTCAGAATTCATTTTAAGTGAATGTGGATTTCACATTAATTTCCTTAAGTGCCCACAACCACTTCCTGACAAGTAGCTATCTGTCACCTGAAACCTTGCTGCCTGACTGGTCCCCAATAATACACAGTACAATGGATACAGACAGACAAAACAACTTCTCGCCATCTTGATCACTTAAAACAAGTTACCTTCTGGAGAACCCACAGGTCTACAGCATACAGTCAAAACATTATCCTGGTAATGTTGATGCACTGCAGAAATCTCATAAAACTGCCACGTCGAGCCATGATCTGTTTTGTGGTCTCACTGTAAAGGTTACGGCAGTGCTGGAAAGCACATGGTTTATCACAGTACTGAGAACTCTATGATCCCAGAGGGATCCTTTATAGTTTGAAATTGACAGAAAGGATGAACACCAGTCGCTTGACAAATCATTGCTCCTTATAAAAAAAACCAAAGCCTTAAATACTTTGTAGAGGTGGATGTGCAGAGAGAAGTGACAACATTTCTCAGCCCTTTCTCAAACTTCACTAACACTTCAGAAAATCAGAACACGAAGCTCCAACTGAAAAACTGAAAAAAACACTAATATTCTCTTGTGCTGTGCATCCTCACACCTTGTCTTATTTTATGACTCTTCTTATTTAAATAACCCTTGCCAAACAAAATCTTCCACTGCTCACTGTAAGGCTTAGTACAAGCAGTCCCCTAAGCTCCAAGTATGCCCCACAGAAGCTTCTGTTCCTAAGTTCCTCTTCTTGGACTTTCAAAGCCTCATTATGGTCTTCATATTTATGGAGAAGTTATTTCAGTGACAAGAGGAAATTAACATCTTTAAATTTAGTTCTCTCTCAGGGAAATAAGGGGGTCATTTTAAGAACTTTCTTGTTTGGTATTTCTAAATATAAAAGGAATGATTTTTTTTTTTTATAGAAACAAGAAGGAATGGCTGAGAAAGACACAAAGGGACTGAGAGCAGTCAGAATGCTAGGAATTCCTACATCCTCATGTCTCTCAATTTCTATGGTCTTCAGTGCATGACTCAGTTCTTGTTCCGTAGTGTTCCTATGTCTAAAATAGCAATTCACAGTTTAAGCAAAAGCTGTGCAAGGCAACACTGTAGCTGATGAGGAGCAAATCTCTAGCTGATTCTTGAAAGGTGGAGTTATCATCACACTATGGGAGGCTGATTTACCTCACCACAGGGAATACTATTACAGATCACACCGTAAGCGTTTTGCTGGCCAGGTTTGCAAGTCTCTGTATCTGAAAAGAGTCATGCAGTGATCTGGAGGCTGGTAAGACAGGCACTCAAATTTGTGCAAGCATTAAGCCTTTATAAGTATGATAGAATAATAAAGAAAGAAGTCATGGCTGCTGAATAGTTTTTTGAGAAGGGGAACAACTGGGAACTGAAGACTACTTCGAACTACATCCTCTGTTGTCATTCACAGTGGGGAAAAAGCCAGTCCCTTATGAACGCTGACTCTATTAAAATCTAGTAGGTGCTATGGGGCAAACATGTAAATTGTAAACAAGGATTATGACCACAAAATGCACATTTTAAAAACGCACAATAGCTTTTGACAGTTTGTGTTTTCCTACAGCATAATGTAACATTGTACTTGGAGCCCCTGGGATCGTGAAGCAATGCAACTTTCTGTTCTGTGGAAAGGGTGAAGGAGATAGAGGCAGAAGGACACTGATTTCAGAGCTCTACTGTAAGGAACAACCCAAAATACAACTTTTCCATTTCTCTGAATCCCTACGTGTTCTCTGAACAATTGGTCTTGCCACAAGTAATCTTCACAGCTGCCTGATCTCCATCACCATTTCATCACATCACATCACCATGTGAGTGATAAACATTATTATGTTGTTCAATTTCTATGGAAAGCTATTTCTGAGAAAGCTGATTTTAAAAATTCTTCAGGCGTCTCTTCTGTTTGCTTCATCTATTCTTCTATTCTTATAACACCTTCCCTCTTTCTCATTTCCCTTTCTAAGTGATCAAACTCCAAGGTCCCCAGTACCAGTTTCTCTCTTCTTCCTATGCTTCCCACCATACCTCTTATCTTTTCTCTCTTATACCTGCCAATGTATGATATCCCCAGGAGCCAGATGACAAGGATCACACCGTGTATGCAGTTTGTATCCTACTCACAGAGAGGACTGACTATGTAATCACACATCCATGCCATTCCCAGGAAGGTTTAACATGTTCCAAAGCACAACCAATTTGCCTATCCTTGAAAGTCTTATCCACACATCCACTATCCTATGGAGCAGGATAGGAATCAGAAGGCCGCTCCTGACCCTCATGTTTTGCCGGCAGATGGCAGCCACTCTTGGTGATCGAGAAGATGATTTCCTCCTCTCTCTCTTGTCCTTAATCTCTACTGGAAGTTGTGGTTACAGCTTGCTTCTGTTGCTGCTGCTATCTCACTTCTGATCTTTGTTGAACCTAGGAAAAATGTCTGCTGTTTCTTCAATGAGTTTTTGTACCATCAAAGGAGTCTGGGAATCTGTTCCCAATTGTAGAATGAAAGAGGCTGTGCTCTACAACATCGCCACTCCCAGTTTCCTTCTCTCTTTTAGAAGAGGAAGGTATCAAATAACTTTCCATTTTAAACCATCAGGAAAATTACATATCCTCTACTTCAAGCATATGACCTTGAAAATCATAGGGCAGGAGGCCTCAGGAACTGCTCTTGTGGCTGTCTGAATGTGATTACTCCCTGCCTTATTTGATGATACTTTCACAATTTTGAAACTGTTGTATGTGGCATGCAGCATGAGAGCACCCCAGTAGTCCTGCAGCCAAAGACCTTGTACTGAAAGCCTGCAGGTCCCTAATTTCTAATTTGGGTGAGTTTCTCTGGAGCACAACCAAACACGGGCATGTACAAATTAGCAATAGAGCAAATTTGAGTCTCCACATTTAAGTAAGCCATGGCCTTCAGTGCTGGCTCTCCAGAATGTCAGCTAAATTCCTTCAAGAGAGCTCTTCAAGGCTGTGTGCTTTGGAAAATTTAAACTTGATATTTGTCCTTTCAGTCAAGTAAGTAATTGACTGCTATGTACATAACCCTCTTTTCTGTATACTAAATGACAGTTTTGTAAGGGGTTTTTGTTGTTGTTGTTATGATTTTGGTTTCTTTGCTTCTTTTTGCTTTGCCTTTTTGTTTTGTTGTTATTATGACTTATAATATTTATTTATTTATTTATGTTGTTTCTGTTTGTAGGTTGTCTCATTCTGGAGCATTAACTGAGCCAGGGAAGCAGGCAAATGCAGACACATATTATCTGTCCACTGGAAACAAAAGGAACAACACTGTTTCGTGAGTATGGCAGATATGACAATGGTCTTACCACACTCTGATTCCATTAACTTTTTTGAGTGATTTTTCTTGAGTTACTGTATTCACATAGCTCTAAGTGACTGGAATATCATACATCACATTCAGTAATGCCAGAGTGCAAAAATTCAATAAAATAATCAAATGGCTCTGTAAAGGTTCAGGGCTGGATTCTTGAGCTCTTTAATGTGCAGTGACACTTTCATCCTCACAGATGGCTCCAATACTCTGCAGAAGCAATATATTATTTTTATTTTTTTTCCTAAAAATAATGACTTGAAGTACTCTTCTTGTGTTAAGGAAGTTACATCCCCAATCCAGAACTTGTTTAGGCAAGCTGTAGAAAAATGAGGTTTGAACTACAGACAGAATAAATAGAGCAGAAGTAATGTGACAGACAATCTGTTTCAGTGGATTTCCCATAGTATTTGTTTACTTTTCCCAATTTTATGCTGCTGATTTAAATATCAGCAGCATAAAAGAAGTAGAGTGAAGCAGTTATAGTGGAGGCCTAAGTTAAATATACTGTGTGGTGTAGACAACTTGAGGCTGTAAAGACATATTTGGCTCTGTGATTATACCTGACAAGGAAACAGGGTATTTAGTCAGTTAACTTCAGATCTGGAGTTAATGTTGTTGCATTTTTAATCTTTTCTATTGCTTCTTGGAAGATATTTGTTCTTGGTTGGGCTATCCTAAAGAAGATAGAGAGAGGTCTCAAATACTCCTGCATTTTTCAGGATATATAATAATTTTCTTCCTGATCTATGCATTTAAAAAGGTCTAATTTGAATGAGGTTGATTTTTGTACTTTTTATGTGCTTTTTGCCGGGGATTGTATGCAGTATTTTCTATGTAAACACCGCAACAAGCACCTGAACTATAGCTCTGCTGGTGGCACTGAAACAGAGGGCTGAGACCAAGGAATGTAACAAGCTTATCTGAAGCAGAACTAAGTTTAATTTGGCTTATACTGAAAAACTAGCTCAGAGAAATGCTGCAGTTTTTAAAGTTTGAGAAACTGGTTGTTTCTGGTGGAATTACAGTATTTTTACTGATGCTGACCTTGACTTTCATGTGTGCAAACATGGATCCCTTTTAAGTGTCTTCTCATTGCTATTTTGGAACTGCGGAAGGGTTTGCTAAATAAGCACATGTTGATGTTACATATATGAAGGGACACGTCTGTGAGCTTTCTTTTTTCCCTCTTTGAATCTTTGATATATTATTTTATTTTTCCTGACAGCCTTAAGTTATATGTTATATTAATAGAAGTGTTGATCTCATGTCAAAGAAGGTGAATGAAGTCACATAGTATCTGAAACTGCAACAGGGGTAGAAAGTGAGACTGAAAACTCACTTCCTCCCCTCCTCCTATCCTCCCTTCCTCACTCCCTTCCTCCCTCACTCCCTTCCTCCATTCCTTTCCTCCTTTACTTCTTTTCTCTTTTAGAACCTTATCTCAGGAAGACCCAAACAGAGAAAATACAAGTCACTGCAGGATCAGACTGAGTAACTATTAGCTTGATGAGTTGGATTGCTTAGAGGAGGTTGTTATTACTGAGGCTCAAATTGACATCTGCCAGGTCTTTCCTCCTCCCCCTCCTTGGATCAGCTTCAAACAGCAGTTCTTCCTGTGTCTACAAAATCATGCATTTTAAGATTAAAAAGCTTAAAATTGCCTCCAGCACAGACCTACTCTGCTAAATCAGCATAGATCTAAGTGGACAGACTAATTCTTGAACTTTATATAGGACTTCCCATTCCAGAGGACTGCTGAGTATCGTCAAGTGTTGGTTAACACCTTGCAGAGTAAGATTAAAGAGGATTACTTTGATTAAGAAAAGGTGTGTTTGATCAACCTAAACTAAAGTCACTCTGGTACAGGTAGTCTAAGTGAATACCATTCCCACCATACACTGAAAATCTGACATTCTTTTCTCTGTTTTTCCCCATATCACCTAGCTTTATGGTCTTTGAGTCTTTTGCAGCTGCCTTCGGGTCACTTCAGTCATAAAAACAGCAACTGAGTGTATATTGCCTGGGGCAGGGATTTCCAGTTTGGATGACAGTTAAATGTGCTGCTTTTGATCCTCTTTAGCCTTTCACTGGGTCTCATTTCCCTTTCCAGGAACAACAAGGGAATTTCTTCCCCTTTCTGTCTGTGGGCTAATGAGAACTCAGTTTTCTCTCAGCTCCTCCTTGAAATCCAGCAGAAGCACAGTGAGGTTTCAGTAAGGTCTTCCTCGTTTGCTCTGTAACTGTGAGGTTTCCATACTCAGGAGTGTACAGCAGAGAGGAAGAAACGAGGATTTGTACAAGGTGTTGGTTGTTAATTCTGTAGTCACAGTTGTCATGTTGCAGAGGCTGCTCACATAACATGTTGGGTCCTTTAAGCTCTGGAATATGAGAGAAGTAAAGTTTGGATATTCAGGCAATAGAAGATGTGTTACATATTGTGCTTACGACTGTATCGTACATAAAATTCTGTCTCCATTCTTTTCCTTTGGTTTTGTGTTAAATTGAATATGGTTACAGAGGTGTGATTATTTTCACATACACACATGAAAGATGTGATGCAAACTTCATATTGGTATGTTTAATTACAAAATATATCAGAGTATGTAACATATTTTCAAGCATACTGTTGTCTGCACTTGCAAAAATATTCATTCCTTTGTCTGAAAGGCGTTCTGTGCCAGGATTGTTTTCCTTTTCTACCAGTATACACAAAAAGTATTGTGTAACTGTGAAAGTAAGACTGTAGAGTATAACTAATAACACAATGTGACTTCTAAATTAAAAAATAATAATGAGTTTTTTCACACTTGGCCTTGTTTCAGTCTCATTATTTTTATATGGATTCAATAGATTAGAAATAGGCAATCAACCTCTTGATGCTTTTTGAAATTATAATTACTAGCCTGCTGAGATCTACAGAATTAGTAATGAAGAACCATTATGTAGGTGTAGCGAGAAGTGAAATTGTCCTCTCAAACATAAAATACATATTAACCTTTATTTTTTACTAATAAATAAAGCGATTTTCATACCATATCATGCAATGTTTTTAAGTGTGGGGAAGTTAACATTGTTTTTTGAAACCTTTGTGATGTACTTAAATATTTTCTACATTCAATTTCCAAGTAATTATTAAGTACAAAGTCTAAAAGATCTGTTTCTCGTTAGACTTGCACAGTTTATACATTCTTCTTAAATAAATTCACATTTCAAACTTCAATCTTGTTGTACTGCAACACAGGAGTTTTTAAAGTATGTGTTGTTTCACGGTTGATATCTGATTTTTATTAAAGTGATCTTTTGTTCCTTTTAACCAGTAGATGAGAGGAAGGAAAAATGGGAGAGAAAAAAATAAAGAGGGGAAGTGAGAGCAAAAGAGAAGAGGACGGAAGGGAGGAAGGGAGGAAGGGAGGAAGGGAGGAAGGGAGGAAGGGAGGAAGGGAGGAAGGAAGGAAGGAAGGAAGGAAGGAAGGAAGGAAGGAAGGAAGGAAGGAAGGAAGGAAGGAAGGAAGGAAGGAAGGAAGGAAGGAAGGAAGGAAGGAAGGAAGGAAGGAAGGAAGGAAGGAAGGAAGGAAGGAAGGAAGGAAGGAAGGAAGGAAGGAAGGAAGGAAGGAAGGAAGGAAGGAAGGAAGGAAGGAAGGAAGGAAGGAAGGAAGGAAGGAAGGAAGGAAGGAAGGAGGGAAGGAGGGAAGGAGGGAAGGAGGGATAGGGGGGAAGGGAGGGAGGGATAGGGGGGAAGGAAGGGATAGGGGGGAAGGGAGGGAGGGATAGGGGGGAACTACAGGTATAATTAATATTTCAATAAATAAAATTAGTCAGAAGAAATAGTTAAAACAGAAATATTTGAGGATATTTTTTCCTGCAGTGCAGAACCAACATCATAGAATAATGTAGGTCACCTCCAAACTGGAGCTGTGTAATAACTCTTTTATTAGGTGTGCAGGGCTTGAGCAGAGGAGGTTTCCTATAGAACAGCCAGTTGGTCAGTGGCTTATTCCTACTGACATATGCACAATTCCTGACCACTAAGAATTCAACATGGTTGTAATATGTGCTGCTGGGATCGGTATTTGGCTCCCTGAGGTAACTCCACTACCATAATCGATTTTGTTCCATTAAGTGGAAATCAGTATTCTAATGTTCAGTGATATTAGATACTCTACTCTCAGAGAGAAATGGAGGGAAAAAAGCAACAACTGGTGGTGCCAGGAACAATAGCTAACATCCAGATGTGAAATTGTGACTCCATTAAAGTAAATCAGAGATTTACCACATCACACTATGTCCAGAAATTTGGTGCAACCTACCCTGTAGGAAGTTACCAGGTCCTCTTGGAGGGAAAAAAGAAAAACATGAAAAAATATAAGAAATAATAAAATACAGTCTATTCATTGCAGGAAGAAGAAGGAGAAGTTCACTTTTTATAGTTTAAAGGTAAAACAGCTGTGATTCTCTTGACAACTTCAAACACAGTCTCTGAGAGTTTCTATCTGTGTGATGGACAGCTGAAGTGCTATTCCTTAATGTTTTATCAAAGAGATACCTTAAAGCATTTGTGAACACTTTTACGCCCTTAAAATTTAGAATCAATAGTGACATTCAAGTCCAGAAGTTGGCAAGATATTACTTGCCAGTGTCATGGTTTTATGATTTTTGGTGCTGGTATTCCACATCATAACATCATGTGTTGCATTAAGAGTTAAAGAGCTAATACTCCAGCTCCATAGATCATTGATAATTCCAGGTATACCTGCCTCAGAAGAGAAGAACTACATTCCCCAGAGGACTTTGCGATGCTTTGTATTTTTACGTGTTTTCCGCTCAGAGGGAACAGATAAAAACCCTCAGCGGTCACGGGACACTCTCTTTCCTTCGGGATCGACTCAGCAGTGGGTGCTCGCTGCCGTATCGCCTTCAGCGTTAGCGTAAGGCCTTCGGTTTATCGGACACTCTCTCTCTCTTGCTCATTTTATTAGATTCATTAGCCTCAATTCCAATTATATTGTATTATATTCTGTTATTTTGCTTTCTGATATCTTATTGTCAACGGTTTACCGGGCTGGATCGGCCCGGTTCCGTGACGATTGGTGCGGGGGACCCACGGACCCACGCCCCAGGAAAGGGGAAGGGAAAAAGGGAAAAGGGAAAAGGGAGATGGGCCTAGAAACAAAACAGCGGCAACGATCTGAGGAGGAAAGCTAATTTACTAAATAAGATATCAGAAAGCAAAATAACACAATATAATACAATATAATTGGAATTGAGGCTAATGAATCTAATAAAATGAGCAAGAGAGAGAGAGTGTCCGATAAACCGAAGGCCTTACGCTAACGCTGAAGGCGATACGGCAGCGAGCACCCACTGCTGAGTCGATCCCGAAGGAAAGAGAGTGTCCCGTGACCGCTGAGGGTTTTTATCTGTTCCCTCTGAGCGGAAAACACATAAAAATACAAAGCATCGCAAAGTCCTCTGGGGAATGTAGTTCTTCTCTTCTGAGGCAGGTATACCTGGAATTATCAATGATCTATGGAGCTGGAGTATTAGCTCTTTAACTCTTAATGCAACACATGATGTTATGATGTGGAATACCAGCACCAAAAATCATAAAACCATGACAGCCAGTTAGTAGAGAATTCCATTCAAAGAATTTCAATACTTTCATTGTCTCTTCAGTGACACTTGCCAAGTATGAGGATGCAAAGATTAAAACTTGCAACTGCAACTAGCACATGTAACTCAACTTTGATTTGAATTCAAGTCTTGAATAAGTTTGCAGCTTCACTATAAGGTTTTCCATACCCAGATTTGACATGTTCTGAAGGAAACAGACTCTTGGGCTCTTTCAAAGGCTCGTTATTTTATTTATTAAACATTTTCATATATTACTGAGAAATTGAGCTAGTGGCTGTTGAATTATAGAGTTCTTCAAGGTCAAAACTGTCATAGGTATGGTTGCCTCTAGCCTGCCCTGAGTGGCAGCAAGGAAATCCATTAAAGTCATCAGACAACCTAAAAGGGACTAGGAGAGCAATGGCTATGCAGTGGCAGGCAGTGGGAGGGGAATGTGCTAATTCACTGTGCCTATGTGAATTGATCCTAGGTTTAGCCAGGAACATTTATGTTACAGAATTGAAAAGAAAGTATTCTCTGTTTAGTAGTATAATAAATTGGGTGGCACAGGACCATGTGACAAACTTGACAGTTAAGTTACTGCTCTTTTACTCTTTTACAGCAGCGTTAATTCCATGTACAGTTTGAATCTTAGACACTGAACGTACCACAGAAAAAATTCAACTGACTCCTCACTTTAAAGATGAGCACCCCTCAGGCAGACAATTCACTGGCTTTCTCTGATGTAAATGGACAGAGAAGAGAATGAAAAACAGTGGTAAAAATGGTTTATGAAGTATACATTTCTCATGTCTTCTTCATAAACGCAGCATCATTAATAATCAAAAGTCTTTATTATGGTTTTGCCCCCAAGTGTACATCCACTGGCAATGTTCTCCGTGTGAAAAAAAAAAATACAGTTGTAGTAATGAAACAAAAAAACCCAACAAAACATGTAGTATAAACAAGGCAATAAAGCTACAGTGTAGTGCTGCAGATGTATAGATAAAAGCCTCATAAAGTAGGCTTCATATGCTCTGACAGACCCACCACAGGATGTGAATTTTAACTCACTAAACCTAGAAATTTCTTATAACTCTGCAGTAATTTTTTTACACTAGGAGCAAAGCTGTTGGAGATATTACTTCCACCCACTGGAAGGGAAAGCAATTTATTTGTGTTTTTAATCTTATACATTAAAACAAAAAAAAAACCTCTTCAGACCTCTAGACAAACAGAACTGGTGTTAAGGTTAAGCTAGTGCTGTAGCTGTTTGGTTCAGGAGTGCATTTATTTGTACTCCAGCCAAATTCATTCACTTATATTTTCTCTAAAGCCTCAGGCTTTGAAGATGTTGCACTTGGACTTCCTCCCTTCCAAGTTTCTAAATTACAGTGTGCTGTGTCCGTGAGAAATCTGAGGAAGATTTATTAGAACAAGGTGCCAGAATGTTTTGTCCTCCCCTGTTTCACTCCAGGTTACAAGTAGCACAAAAAAGAAAAAATACACTGTCAATGCATTTCATCTCTTGCATTCGTAAAGAGAAGTGTTTTTTTCTCTTCCAAAATTCTTGTTATAATAACACTGAAAATAGCTTGAAAGCAAATGTTTACAGATCTCTCTGATCTCCTAGTGCACTTCAACTCAAAGGGAGCAGCTGTCTGCATCTTCTGTCACACCTTTGCTATCACATATTTGATAGCACACCACAGCGGAAACATTCATTACAGCAGTAAAATACAAAATAGAATTCATACCTTTACTGATGATTAATTTTTTATAAAGGAGGTAGCTAGATGGGCTAAACAAAGTAGCTTAGAAAAGGCAAGCTTCATTTCACTTTAACTGAAGTGATCATCTAGGACATGAAGCCAATCAAAAAGGTCTGTTGTGTTTCCTCAGTTCTGAGATTATTTGAGAGACAGAGTTATCTGAGGGACAATGTTCCTTTTTTGGTGTCTGCTGCTTTCTTGTTGAAATTGCTGTATTGGATCTGCCACCTTTTACAAACAGCCCAATTCTCCCATTGCACTCTTTGATTTTACAAATCTGATTATTTTGTCCCTTGGTTCAAATGTCATCATGAATTGTCCTTCTGTAGTTCAAATCATCGTGGAGTTATATTGACGTAATAATTCTTTGGTATATGGGGCAAAGAAGCTTTTGTCATTTCATTCTTTTGATTTATTTCTGTTCATAATTAAGCTTTTGTGAAGTTTTTGAAGTATTTCATAGAGATTACACTACCCTTAGGCACATACTCTGGCCTATATTAATAACTGGCAATTACTAACATTTTGTTGCATGATATGAGACAGTATTCTTTTCCCTGCATGTGATGTAGGAACTAACTGTTGTACAACAGACTGTGTGTATTACTATGTGATAATGTAGAATTTATTGTAAAGTGTGTGGTTCATTAGGAAGCCTGATCATTTGTTTAACAGAAACACTTTCCCTTTATACTGAGCTGATGTAAATTCACAAATGTGAGAAGCTGTACATGAAAAGGAGAAAGCTGGAATGCGGAACATGAAGTATGAGAAAGCACTTGGGTTTTCAAGTGGAACACAGATCAGGAATAGTGCAGTATTGTCTATGATATGCAGTTTTTCCTTATGGCACAGTGGTAGCACAAACTGAAACCCTGCTAGAGAATACAGAAGGGTCTTTGAGAAGCCTGAATTGTTAAACATTTGTTACTAATAAACCAAATGACTTTACCAATTTTCATAAGCAAAAATTGTGATTATCCTCTTCTAGTCAGAGTACGACTTCATGATTTAATGCAAATTGGTCAGGTCCCAGAGGCACAGTTGAATTTTAAAGTATGAGGATTGAGTTGCTTCTCAAAATGTCTACAGGTAAAATAAATCTGTCCAGGAAATTTATTAACAATTGCCACTTTCTCTCTGCCTGTGTTTGTGAAAGGCAGTTCTGACACCAAGTGCAGTGAACACAGTGTAAGTATGGTAGATATGAATAGTTCCTTCTGGCCATATCAGCATAATGTCAATAGAGAAGCTAGGAAAATCAATTTTCCTTTGAAACTTTAGAACACAAGTGGTTTGTGTAACGGGAAGTTTTGTCACTAATTTCATACAGGCCAGTATTTCACTGTTAATTTTTTCTTTCTTTTTTTTTTTTTTTTTTCAGGAGTTCTGTTCTCAAACTCTGAAATAGATGCCTTTCCTTTCAATTTTCCTTTTTCTTCAGGTACATTTATATGTGATGTTTTGATTGCTCAAGGAAAATCCATGAGGTGATGTCTACGTTGACTGGAAAGTACTAGCCAGATTCTGTTCTCAAGGGTGAATTTGTCTCAGCAGGACTAACATATCTAACAATGCAAATGATATAATTTCTTTTTCCTGAAGCGCGAATTGGTGTGTATCAACACTGTGCATTAGAAACAGGGGAAAGTGGAAAGGTAGGCCAGTGCGAGAGGAATACAGATTTCAGATTTGCCCCAGAATGGAGCAAAATTATTACAGAATCACAGAATTGCAAAGGTAGGAAGGGATGAATCTCAAGAGATCACTGAGTCCAACCCCCTTGCTAAAGCAGGCTCCCTGTAGTAGGTTGCACAGGTAGGCATCCATGGGGATCTTGAGTGTCTCCAGAAAAGGAGACCCCAGCACCACTCTGGACAACCTGTTCCAATGCTCTGTCACCCTTACAGTAAAGAAGTTCTTGCATATGTTGGCATGGAACTTCCTATGTTCAAGTTTCAGGCCACTGTTCCTTGTCCTATCACTACACACCACCAAGAAGAAACTGGCATTGTTTATTTGCCTCCCACCTCTCCTTAGCTATTTATAAACATTTGTCAATGATTTATGGGTTGGTTCGGCCCAGTTCCATGATGATTGGGGTGGGGGGACACATGGACCCATGCCCAGGAAAGGGGAAGGGGGAAAGGGAAAAAAGAAAAGGGAGATGAGCTAAAAACACAACAGCAGCAACAATCTGAGGAGGAAAGCTAATTTACTAAATAAGATATCGGTATGCAAAATAACACAATATAATACAATATAATTGGAATTGAAGCTAATAAATAAAATAAAATGAACAAGAGAGTGTCCAAAAACTGAAGGCCTTTCACTAACACTGAAGGTGAGACAGGTAAGGAGCACACGCTGCTGAGTTTATCCAAAAGGGAAAAAGTCTTTTCATTGTGACGTACAAAGAGTTTTTGTCTTTCCCTCTGTGTGGAAAACAGAAACATGGAAAGCAATGCAAAGACTTCTGGGGTACATAGTTCTTCCTCTCCTCTGAAGCAGGTTTACCCATAACTATTGATGATCCACAGAACTGGAGCATTAACTCTTCAACTCCCAGTGCATTACATGATGTTATGATTTGAAATACCAATAACAAAAATCATAAAACCATGACAACTTTAATCAGATTCTCCCTCAGCCTTCTTTTCCCAGGCAGAACAGATACAGATTCTTCAGCCTTTCCTAATAAGGGAGATGCTCCAGGCCCTTAACTATCTTTTTGGCCCTCTGATGAACTCCCTCTGGTAGATCCCTGTCTTTTTTGAACTGGGAGCCTGGCAATCAATTCATGAAAGGATATCAAAAATCTCTAAGTTAGGTGAGGTCTCCTGGCTAAACATGATAAGTACATTTACTAGAGCACTGGGAAACCCCAAGACTCAGGATCACATTGAAACACTTGCCATAACCATGAGTAAATCCCAGCTTGACTACCACTAGTATGTTGATCTAACCACTGTTTTTGTTTCATTCATTCTTCCTCTTTAATGGGGGAGTTGCTTTCTGCTATGTTAGGACATGCTTTTGCAGTTAATTTTTGATGTCCATCAGTTAAAAACATTCATCCTCATGGGGTCACAGCTCTCCTTTTGTAGGATCCTCAGGATGAATTTATCTGGCAAGGATGTGTCTTTTGTGACTGCCTTTAGACTGCACACAAAATATCCTTTCAAGTATCTGTACAATCTATCTATTTACAATCCATTCTAGCCAGTTTCAACTGTGAGCTCTGTTTTCACTGAACTGGTGATACAATGAATTGCAGATTGCAGATTCATAAATCTAACTCCAAGATAATTTTTAAAAAGATAGAACACCTCATAGACTAGCAAATTAGGGTCCTTGAATGATAAAGGACTTTCAGACAGCACTGAAGCAACAGTGGTTGGATTTGTTGCTTAAAAGGTCTAGGAGGGCTTGAGGAGAGAAAAATCAGAATAACAGACTTGAAAAAAAGAGTCAGCATCCATCAATCATTCACAGTTCCTTAATGTTATACAACATCACTGATGTTAGTTAGAAAACAGTAAGTAAAACATTATATTCTGAATTCAGCAAAATAACACATCCTCAGAGGTATTCTAAACTAGACAGTTCATCTTTTCTTCTTTATATGTTGTTTTGTTGGGGTTTTTTTCCTCAAATTTCTGTGCATTTCTGTGAAATTCTTGTTCAGATAGTCAGAAAATGGCACAAATACCTTGAAAAGCCATGTTATGAGCTGAAAACACTGAATAAAACAACCTATTGGAAAAATTAAGAAACTGCATCTAACTTAATCAACTGATGAGGTGATACTTCAAATCAGAAATTCTGATTTGCAGGCAAATACTCAAAATTTGCTTTTGTTATTCTTGTATTTATACTGCAGAATAGGGATATGTTACCAACTACAGCACATTCTCAAATCATTAATATCTTAGTTATTCACTATTTCCTAAAATTTCCAGGGTTGGTTCAGATTACCCATAGAAACAGCTTTCCCTCTTGTTGAGTCATTTTGCATGAGTCAGTGTATTTGCTGCTTGTGTATGTAAAGTCTAAAGCAGAATTTACTTCTGGTCATAAGTCCCACCAAAATGTGTAAATGGCTTTGTTTGGAGCTGAAGAGGAACGAGCACCGCATGCATCTCAGGTAAGTAGCAAGAGCCATGGATCACTGAGTGATTATGACACCACTGAGAAGTTTTCTTGAACTGTATGTGAACAGTATGTTTCTACTCAGCAGCTTTGTCACTGCAACAAGCACAGTCCACCTATTCCCCTTACCTACTTCAGTTATATTTATATTCAGTGTTGTGGTGGTAGCAGATCCAGAAGGATAGCAATAGGGATGTATGGTCACCATAGTAGTGAGAAGCTTCCCTGAAATTATCTTATGTCAAACACCCAGTAGCTGAGAAATAACATGTTTTATTATAGAGAAGAGAGAGTATAATTCACAGATTGTATATATGAGAGGTGAAATTATGTAGCCCTGGCAGGTGCTTCCGTACCACAGCCAAGCGGGCAAAAGAAGGTGAAAGGCGCTTCCCATTGCAGCTGCAAGGGCAAATAAGGTAGAGGAAAGATTTTCAAGGACTATGAATGAGGTCATGGGAAGAAAAACCTTGTGGCTGTCAGTTCCCTTGGATCCTGAACAAGGACAACCAGATGAGGTTTAACAAGGGCAAGTGTAGAGTCGTGCACCTAGTGAGGAATAACTGCACACACCGGTACAGGTTGGGGGGTGACCTGCTGGAGAGGAGCTCTGAGGGGAGGGACCTGGGTGTTCTGGTGGATGACAGGCCGGCCACAAACCAGCAGTGTGCCCTGGTGGCCAAGAAGCCCAATGGCATCTTGGGGTGAATTAAAAAAAGCATGTACAGCAGGTGGAGGGAGGTGATCCTCCCCTTCTACTCTGTCCTGGTGAGGCCTCACCTGGAGTACTGTGTCCAGTTCTGGGCTCCCCCATACAAAAAAGATGGGGATATCCTCAAAAGAGGACTACAAAGATGATAAAGGTCTGGAACCTCTCCCTTAGGAGGAGAGGCTGAGAGACCTGGATGTATTCAGTCTTGAAAAAAGAAGACTTAGAGGGGATCTGATCCACATCTATGAATATCTATGGAGCAGGAGGCAAAGGGATGAGGCTGGACTCTTCTCAGCAGTGTGTGGTGATAGGACGAGGGGAAATGGCCACAAACTGGTGCATAAGAATCTCCACACAAACGTGTGTGGGAATTTCTTCACAGTGCAGTGACAGAGCACTGGCACAGGCTGCACAGAGAGGTGGTGGGGTCTCCTTCTCTGGAGATGTTCAAGACCCACCTGGATATCTACCTGCGCAACCCGGGCTAGGGAGCTGCTTTGACAGGGGTTTGGACTTGACGACCTCTAGAGGTCCCTTCAAACCCTACAATTTTGTGATTACGTGTTTTGTGACAAAGCCTGCCTTGATCATAGAGACTTCCAAGGCCTTTGACAGAAGGGTCTGACCTCAAGTAAAACCTATGGAACAGCTGGAGAGTCAATGGAACAGCTCTTTGTCATGTTCAAGGGTAGTCTGGTGATAAGAGTAGCACCACCAAATTGTAAACATATCCTTTGCTTCTCTCTTTCTTACACCTCCTGGTACTCAACGCTGCCATTCACAAAACAACATCATGGACATCAAGGTGGGGAGGCTGCAGCAGTGTCCAGTCCAGCCTGGTGAAGGCTTCATCAGCAAAGAGGTGTTTGCAGCTATACTCAGGCCTGTACCTCTATGCATGTTTGTGGACACAGGCCTTAACGCTTACAATTTTCACCATCTATGTTCCATCCATGAGGGCAGAACCACCTGAAGTACCCCTTAAGAAGCATTTTTCATATCCCAGAGTTCCCTGCACACACAGTAAAAAGAAGTGTACCCTGAGGCCAGTGGCTCTGATTACAATTCCTAGGCAATGTCAAAGCACTGTACTTCAAACAAGACAGGTAACTCTAGCTTGGGTAGCACCCACTGTATAACACAGCCAGGTCTCCTTCAGCTAATGAGTGTTAGTGGGAGATGGAATAAGAGCACCAAATGTGCTAGCATTAGCTAGGAAGAAGGGAGAGATCCAGGGTGTTTCCACTTGCATTAACTGGTCATTAATGAAATTGATTCATAGAAATGGTTGCTGAAGTTAATTTAGTAAGCCCTGGTGCATATTAATCTTTACTAAATGATCTGTTAATCCTCAAGCAGGAAGTCCATGTTGGAGCAGGATAGTGAGCCATGGTTTTCAAGACTAGGAGAATATTTAAATTAACATTTTTTCAGAGTCTCAGTTCTATCCTGGTATTGAGCACATGCACTTCTTTCTGTCTCATGATTTCTTAATCCATCAGGCTCTCTTTCACTAAAGGGATGAAAAGATTTCAACTTCTTTTAATAACTATAAGTAACCTAATGATAAATGGATCCCCAGAGGGTTTTTGGCTGGCCCAGAAAAAAAAAAAAACACCAACCTCAGCATGCTGTAGCATTCATGCCTTGGGATGCAGAATTAAAGACTAGTCTAAGTCATGTATGTCCATTTCCACTTTTCTCTTGCTCATCAAATGGTAGCACACTTCATTCTTGTCAGTAAAATCAGCAGTGAAGTCACGCATGACAAGACCACCAATCAGATAGTCATGTGACTCCACAACTTAACACAGAGTATTAGGGAGTAAGCCCAGACTCTTCAAGCTCTAAAGCAGATATAAACTTAAATGAGTCAGGGAGGAGAACCATCTCCTTCACACTGAGGTGCAGGTGGAACAGTAAATAGGCAGAAAAGTTGAACAGGAACATCTGTTTTTAATAGGTTAAAATGTTTTCTCCGTGTCTGTATATTTTCATTGTTTTGGCAGATAGAATCCTTCATGCACAATCTCTAATCCCTGCTCTGCTTCAGGGTTTCTTTAAAATGATGCAACACTGTGAGAGACCTCAAAACTGGCCAGTTCCAGTCTCTCAGCTTTTGTCTGATTCTTGGAAGCACAGTCACCCATTAAGCATCACTGGATTTTGCTGGCAAATGGGGCTGTCTGGAACATATGTAAGATAAGCAGATTCACCTTTTGGTTTACTGGACTCCAGAGAGAGAGAACAGACAAATTTCTGGCACCTTGCCTTCTATGTCAGTAAATGAATGTAGTATTTCCTGTTCATGTTACAGTTCCAGGAGCTGAAAGAGAAAGAAAATGACTGCTCTGCCATGGAGAGCACGTTTGAGCATGGCAACCCAATAAAACACTGGCCCAAACCCATATTTTTTAAATCATAAAGCTATGGTTAAAGTACAGTTAATGCAGTATAACTCTAGCAGCTATACAGATGTTATCATACAAATCTAGTTTATTACGTGAAAACTATAGTAAATCTGTCATGATTGCAAGAACACTAGATTGAAATTCTATGTTCCATAGCAATAATGTGGTAAAACATGCTGAAGTGTAGTTTTATTCTGGCATCTACCAAATTTACTAGATGAAGTATAGTTTGAGAGCCACTGCAATCCTTAAAAGACTGTTATGAACACTAGGCATGATTTTTAATTAGTCCACCTAATTTTCAGAAAGCGTTCCTGTGCTGCTAGAGATTATTCTTTCTGAATTAAAGGCAAAGTGAAAAATAGATGGAATGTGAATTTGCTCTGAGGTGTCGTGGTGTACACATAAATTTTGTGCCTGTTGGGTCTATGGGTTGACAGCAGACTGCAGTGTTTACGAAACATGAAGCAGTAACAGTAAACTAGGAAGGAATTCTTTATTCAGCTGTATTGCTCCCAAGCCTGCCTATCAGTTAGCATGAATCCTTTCTCTTGTGTAACTTGAATTTACTGTAACACCGAATCAAAAAAATATTTCAAGTGAAAAAAAAATTAAAACAAATGAACTATAGTTTCACTTAGTATTACTTTAATACTTCAGGTTTGGTTGTTGGTGGTGATTTTGTTTGTTTGGTGATCGGATTTTTTTGTCCCAAATTGTATTTTATACCCAGAAGTAATCCCAAAAGTTTTGAATTTCTCTCCTTAAAATTTTGGCTATGACCCACTGTCTCCTGTGGCCCGTATGACACAACCACTGTGTTGGGTCCAAAAAGTTAGCTAAGAATTCACTGTGATGGAGGGAATAATGAATGAGTGGTCAGAACTAAGACAAAATGGTATGTATGTGTATAGACATTACTACATGTCTTACTCTTTACACTTCTACTTCATAGGTTACTGCTAATATTCAGGACAGCAAGAAAAGTGTCTGGTGACTAACACTGGGTATGAAGATATGTATTTAAGTAATATGAATGATAATGCATACAGAAGGACTCACTGTAGTCATCTGGTTCCTGCTTGAATGTGAGCACTTTTGTAGGTAGTAGTAAAGTGTTCACTTCTGTAACTGACAGTAAAGTCAATAACTGTCTGTCTGCAACAGAGCCTGAATAAAATAACTGAAAACATTTTAAGCTAATTCTTTAGAAGATGGTAATAATAGCCTGCAGTCATGGGACAGTAACTGAAGTCAGAAGTGGATTTCTTATTGAACTCAGTGTTGTAATATTCAGTTTATAGCTTGCAGTTATTCTTTGGAGATTATAAAGCCAGAAATGGACTGGAGGGATTATCTACTGAGGCTTTTTAAAGCTTGTGAGAAACTCATCTTGCTGGAAATATCACAAGGTGTCTTTTCTGAGAGCTCCTGGCAATGAGTTAATTAGTGGTGAGGAGGGGAAAGAGAATCAGGCTCAGTGCAGCTCAGCTGTTCCTTGCTTAACCTTCCTCCCAGGTTACTGCTTACATCTTGCCTCCTTGAGGACAGTCAATCTTTTGTCTGCTTCCTACAATTCCCTGTAGATTGCAATTGTTTTCTAACTTGGCCTTGTAACATTTCCTCATTGTAGCTTTGGTTTAGAGCTAGAATATCAATATGCCATTGATATTCACTCTACATCAGAATAATTAAGTGCAGTGGTGAGTTAGGCTCTGTTTCTGTGTCTCAAAAAGGAGCTCCAGAGAAAACCTGCTCTTCCTATTTTCCTCTTTGTCACTTTCTTCACATGACTGCCTGAACCCCTTCATGACAAAGCACAGACAGTAGGGAAAAGTGTAGTCTTCTTCCATGGCTGCAAATACCTTGATGCATTCTGGTGGTAATATGTAGCAGCAAAGTGTTTTGTTTTGGCTACTACTTTAAGGTTAATTTCTGATGGATGATTAAGATATCAGCGGTAGATTTCTTGTTTGGAGCCTGTAAAAACAAGGATATTTGCTGTACAAGATTAAATTGTGTCTTTTCAGATGTATCCTGCTATTTATGATAAGAAGAGGTCCTTTCTTTCCCTAAAGATTTTGTACTCTTTTTCTCTAATGAAATCCACCATGATCAGTGAAGTGCAATCCTATCTTTCAGAAAACAAAATAAGCAGCAAAGGAAGTGAGTGCAAAAGAATGCTTTCCTGAAACATTAAGTTTGAAAAGTGTATATTAAACCAGTATTGGGTTTTTCTTATTCACAGCTGTGCAAGTATGCTTATTTCTGTTAGCAGCTCAGATCTGTTTCACCATCTCTTGTAAAACATAGTCCTGAAACAAAAAGGAACCATCCTCTCATATAAGTAGTAGTACGATTACAATGAAAAATTCATATATTTTTCTGCATTGGTCAGGGATAGTATGTATCTGAAATTGTTTTTCCTTCTCTACTTGTTAATAGATTTATGTAAATGGATGCTGATTTAGAAAAACCGTAGGTTCTGGTGTCAATTAAGCTTTTCAGAAGGGCATTAATCTAGGTGTGTGTCTGAGAAGAACTGGGGGAGCACAGTTGAGTAGGTCCAGGAGGAGCAGTGATACAACTGAACCTCAGCAAGTGTCTGAACAATTTAAATGAGAATGCAACAAACATTCCTTTTCTGAGTGTATCAAAGTCAGCACAAACAAGGCTGTAAGGAAGTTTGTAGAACCAGCATATTATAGGACCAACAAAAACTGAACGGATATGTTCAGATGCAGAAGGGATATCACATTAGAATCCTTCTCTATAGAAGATTAATTAAACAAATATCTCAAATATGAAGTGCTGGTAGAAAAGGTGTTGCATGAATAGGTAAAATGGTGTTTACTCAAATTGTTGTTCTTTTTCAGTAGCTCAAGGATGAAATTGCTTCAGCTATTAACTCCGGCCTGAGAGTGATTCAGGGAAAACTGAAATGTATCTAATGTAGATACTTTTAAAAAGCACCACTGACCCTGGTGTCTCTGTCTGCTCAGTAAAGAATGGAATTAATCAACATGGGATAAATCTGACATCGAGAAAGATTTGACAAGTTGGTTTGTTTTATAATCAGCAGGAATGACGACAAATCCATTGGAGTCCACAAACATATCAATGGAAATGATCAAGTTAATACGTTCTACAGTGCATTGGGCCCTGGCCAGTGGCATTTGACATTCTCACATCACAGGCTCTTATGTTATAATTGCTAGTCCAGAACACTCTTCTAGAAATTTGTACTCTGAAATCTGTATGAGCCTTTGGCCCAGTAATAAGGAGTTCCATAGCTTACCTGCAATGTAATAAAGACCCATCTCTCATTGGTTTTCTACCCCTGGCTCATTTTGTTTGATTCCCTCTCATGCTAGTACTCAAAAGGTCAGTGAACTATTTCACATTTGGCATGAAATAATGGAGATTAGCTGACTTAACCCACTGAGCTTCTTGCCTTAAGTCTTCTTCCAGCTTCGAGAGACGTAAAGTTTAGTTATTTCTCATGTCAGTCACTTAAAAATTTGGCAGACCTTACTGTCCTCCATAATTCTCCTTACTCTATTATTATTCAAGACAGAGGATCAGAAGTACTTGGAGTTTTGTGCTAGAATTTCCATGGTTCTGTATACTGTCAGATTAAGGTTTTACTCTTTGTCCAGAATTCCCTCCCTCTAATTTTGATCACTGTTTTTTCTATTTGATCATCACTGGGTGTTTAACTGATGTTTTAGAGTTTTCTAACCCAAGGGTCTTGTTCCAGGACAATAGTAATCAATCCAGCTTATCACTGTACAGAGGAAATTAAGGGTGATTTCCTCATGTGCATCACATGTATCTGTATTGATGTTCTTTTGTCTTTTATCACTTAGCATTTTACTCCTGAGGTTTTACTGGAAGTCACCAAAACTGGACATGCCTATCCTCAGTAAAACTGTCAGTAGGTCAGCAGACTGGGCTCTAAAGCAATGGGTAGTTGAATGTGGTCATCAGAAGCTGGGTGATATAATTTTGGTTCTTATCTATGTGCATCTAAACGTGATAAGTGTGAAGTTGATATTGTTAGAGGTTTGTAAATGTGACTTTGAACAAATATGTACTGTCCACATTCAATTTCATCATTCCTGTTAAACTCAGTACTTGAGTATAATTCCAGCGATTGGGCAAGGAAAGAAAAAAAATGTAGGTACATTTATTGCAGAAGATTAAGTACAGTTAACTTAAAGATTTTCTTTTCATAATGTTTGCAGTCAGCTTGTCTGCTCCTGGAAGACATGTCTTTGTTGTGTCTAGGCTTCGCAATCTAGAAAGAGTATTCAAGTCCTTGAAGGTGCCCAGAGAAGGCTCCAGAGCAGGCAGACGGGCTGTAAGGCATGTCCTGTGAGGAGAGGCTGAGGAAACATGTTGCCCAGCCTGGAAAAAAGGAGGTGGAGAGGCAACCTCACTGCTCTCTGTGTCTCTCTGTGGAGGGGAGCAGTGGGAGGTGCTGGTCTTGGCTCCCAGGCACCAGTGAAAGGATGGGATTGGCATGGAGCCTCACCAGGGGAGATTGGACTGTGCACTGGTAAGCATTTCTGTACTGTGAGGGTGTTCAGATACTGACACAGGTTTCTTAATGAGGTAGCTGAGACCTGGTGTCTGTCAGTGTCAAGAGGTATGTGTATAATGCTCTCAATTACATGCTCTAACTTCTGTTTAGCACTAAAGTGGCCAGGAAGTTGGATTAGATGAAGTTAGTAGATCCCTTCCTATTGAATGATTTTAATTCCACACTTCTTTCCTAACATCAGTGTTCTGTTTAATGGGAAGGTTTCCACTCTTGGTGCCTTCCACTCCACAGATGGAGAGCACTTCTTGAGTCACTAAGTGAAAGCCAGTATATAGACTTACAAGCTCTAGAAGTCTGATGCATTCTGTCAAGATCTCTTTGTGGATGGAACAATACCTTTGTTGAACTCCATTTGGTAAATTTTTTCTAAGCCAAGTCTGCCAAGGTATGTTGGACTAGTTTGAAGAATGTTACATTGCACTTCTCATGTCTTGCACTGCACTGCAAGTGTCCTACTAAATGGTGCTCTACAAAAGTGAACTTTGTGTTACAAATGTTAACACATGAAGTTCTTCCCTTTGAATTCAAAGAGTATTCTACAAAGGAAGCTGATCTTTTCAGGTTTTTTGGTTTCTGTGTTTTGTGTTTTTGTTTTTGTTGCTTGTTTGATTTAGTTTCTTTCTATATTTTTCATAGCCATATGGAACGTGTATGTTAGTATTAGTTACAATTTTGCTCATTAGCCAGTCTTATTCAATAGTTTGAAAATTCCACATTTACTTTTTTATTTTATATTTATTTAGAATACTATCCTATATGCTCACCAACTGAAATACTGGATATGTTTTTAATAGAAATTTGTACTGCCACTATAAATTAAAATCATGCCACATTAAAGTACAAAGGTTGTTTTTAGTAAACTAGTGCAGACGTAAATTTTGTGTTTTAATATTGACTTCAGCATGTAGCTCATTCAGTCATTCAGTTTTATCTGATATGTACTCTTGTTTAATTAAAGTTTTAGCTTGTAAGTAAAGCATTATCCCACACAAAATGTTAGTGGAAGATTATCAGTAAATATGTAATTATTTTTCAAATTCCTTCCTCAAACCTTTGGACAAAAATTTTCTCAATTTTCAATCTCAATTATAAATATGAATCCTGGGCAAGAGAGACAGGAGCATAAATCTTTAGTAGCTTAGAAATTTTAACCTAGTCTTCACAAAAGCATTGTGGATGTTTATTCAAACTGTGCTTTTTTTTTTTGTTGTTTGTTTGTTTACTTATTTAATTAAAAATAAATAAATAAAAAGAGCCTTGTTGCTTATTCACCTCGGTTAGTTTAATTTCTATAGTCCCTAGCTAGATTCTGACCTTTTTGGTACAGTAGTTCTATTTCATCACTGGGTGCAGCATATAATGGGTCAGACTTTCTTCTCCGTTACACCCCTGCCATGCCAAGCACATGAGGTCAGTGGTATTGCAGGGGTGTAACTGAGAACTGGGTTGAGGGGTGTAACTGTTTTGACCCATCATCAAATTCATTTTGAACAACAGATAGAGGCACAAGCTACTGACATAAAGATGAAATACCAGTTTAAATATACTGACCACTATGTGATTTACAACAAGATATCATTTGACAAACTTTACATTTTATTTATTAAAGAAATGTTTTGGGGTTTGACACACATTTCCAAATTGACTCTCCTGTATTCATTATTTGAGGTTTGTTTTTCTATGGTAGTTCCTTACATCAGAAGGTTACAGTTCTAAGTTACTGTAGAAGCCAGTGGAACATACCTGGTTAAATGCAAATGCTTTAATCAGGTTCTGTACTCCCTAACTTTTCCTTTAAAACTCTGTTATAACAACATTCTTAGGCTCAGATGTTTGAATATACGATTCATTTGTTAGTTATCATTTAAATTCAGAAATACAGAGAAAGAATATCTGGATTGTTTTCTATTTTCTCAGAAGAACAAAATATTTCACCCCAGAATCTACTGATGCAACACTGGGGCAGTACTGACAGGGTTTATTGAGGTCTATTATTTTATCTTTTGTAGAAGTAGATGGTTTTTTCCAAAGATGTAGCAAAAGCATGTTGGATTGATAGGATTATCTTGTCATAAGCAAGATGCAGATTATCTTATCTGCTGATTATCTAATTTGCAACAGCAAATTTCCAGCAGAAGAAGACTGTATGGGAACTACAGAGTCTACAGCCATTAGCTTTTAATGTCCTGCTGACTGTAAAATAGAGATTCTCACCTCTTCATATGTGTGCAAGTTTCATCTAGTGGATTTTTAATGCTAACTGTAAGGAGAGGAAAGGAACTCAAACACACTAACCACAGATTGTTATAAGTTCATCACTACCATGTGTTTTCTTAAATTGTGAATTATCTGATACAGAATTTGTCTTCTGGCCTGCTTGTAAGGTGGAGGGTACAGCTCTCTTCCCGTCCTTGTCCAGCTATCTGCTCTTCCAGGCAGAGGTCACCAGACTTCCTCAGACTGCTCCCTGACATGTGAATTAAGCCTACAGGTCTTCCAGGGTAAGTCAGGATTCGCCTGTATTGTGGAATGCCCTAGCACCTTAATAGCATCCTAATAACCAGCCATGTCACAGTAGTGATCTAGTCTGTATTTCATCAGAAAGAATATGGCCTGAAAACTCATTTTACACCCCTTTTCAATATTTTTGCCATCTCAGGCCACCTGATGGCTTTCCAGCTCAGATCTGAAGACAGAAGATTAGAACTTCTCAGCTTATCACAAAACAAGTGCAATTATCTCCAACATTCTTCTCTTTATTTAATACTTCAGATATTTCCACTTATGGAATGATTTGAGGAAACAAAGATAGTGTACTGGGGAGGAAGAGAAATCTTTGATTTTGTTCAACTGGGGAGGAGGAGAAATCTTTGATTTTGTTCTGAATAAATTTAGGTGCAGAATCAGTGAGACTTTTCTCAAGCAAAGTACTCTGTGGTCAATTATGACATATCAGATATCTCTGCTGGCAGAATTTTGACATTTTTTCCTGAAGTTAGTTTACCTGTTGTGTGTCTGGAAATGTGTTTTCATGTTCTGAGGTGTTCTCTTATTCATTTACTTCTTCATTTTAAAATAATAAAAAAAAAATCATCATTTTACACTGGCACAGTTATATATGAAAATTTTTCCAGGAATTGGATCTATCAGTTCAGATGTTTGCTCAAACAAAGGGATTCCCTCTTTTCCACAACTCTTAGCTACACTGCATGTTACTACTTTTCAGTGGAAGACACAAGATTATTGTTTCTCCTGATACTCTCTGGGCATGTAGCTTTGCAGTTCAATAGCTGGCACATTCCTGAAAGAATTATTTGCTTCTGATCTATGCTCCTACCCCCTTCCATGAGATTTGTAACCTTACGAATAAGAGGTCCATTTAAAAAGCTGAGGAATGAAGGACAATGCCATCAGTCCAAAAGTTGTTGAACTGCAGTCTTTTATTGTCTAATTCCCTTCAGATAGAGTTTAGTTGGTAGTTTCTGTTTTGCCTTTTAAAATAAATGAAATGATATATGTTTTATTAGTGTTCTTATCCCCTGGCTAAGTGTCAGACTCTTTCAGATCATCCAGATTTTGGGTCTTTTTCTCCGGTGAAGGACGAGGTACACTAAGTATCTTAAGTCCTATGTACAATTTCTTTCACCAACATTTTGGTTGATGTTGTCTTGAAGCAATGAACGTGTACTCATTATCTGAATGGGAGTCATAGATTACATACTGAGCAGTGGAATTTGCTCTTTTCTGAGTCACTAAAAACATTTAAGAAAATAATATTTACAATTACGCTTTCAAAACTTCATTGTGAATGTATTGGTTTTGCTGTTTAGACTATGAGACTTCAATCTGATATGAAAATTCTCGTGATTTTATACTGATCAAAAAAGTGTCAGATCCTGAATGAAATGGGCTGCCCAGGGAAGTGGTGCAGTCACCGCCCCTGGAGGTGTTCAAGGAATGTTTAGACACTGTGCTGAGGGACATGGTTTTGTGAGAATTGTTGGTAATAAGTGGATTATTTGACTGGATGATCTTGAAGGTCTTTTCCAATCTTGGTGATTCTATGATTCTTTCATTCTAAATTGTCTGCAATTGCCATGCCACTTGAAAGAAGATTGTACATTATTTCCTTAAGATTTACTGTGTTCAGAAATCCAAGTCCTTTAAGGGAATTTTGTATTCCAGTTAATATTTGATTACTATTGCTTGAAATGAAAATAAACTCAGATATAACAAAGCACAAATTTGCATTTTGCATGCTTTAATATTTTCTTTCTATTCGGGAAATAACTATTTTGTCACTGAGACAGAATAAGGTAGACAGAAGTATCAAAACAGTAGCTCTGAAATGATTCTTATTTGTGATCCCAGGAAACTGTTTGAAATCTGTGGAACACTGTGGAGTACAATTCCATTGATCTGCTAGCCATTACTTCAGAAGAGATGGCCTGTTCCTTATTTTCGTGTGCAATTTTCACATTGTCTGATTCTATGGTTTTGGTATCCTTTTCTTCCTCATGTTTCTACATTACAAAGGCACCCTGAACTTTGTGTGTGAGATACTGCTTGATCTTTTCCAAAAACCAGGCTGCTATATTGTTCACAGGACATTACTTATAATCATAGGGAAAACTATCATTTGGAGTCGATCTTTGCCTTAAATTGAGAACTATGTTTTTACATACAGCTTAAGCAGGTGCATAAATTTGAGTTAATGGGAAAGTGATCTTTACTGAGGACAAAGCAGGTAGTACCTTCTTGGATCAAATCCTTATAAAGTTATTGAGTCAGATGCTACCAGAGTACTGAAATATGAGAGAAAAATAGAAAAAAATAGATTTATTTATTTATTTTTTAATTGGCTCTGTTAGCTAGAAGTCTTTGTTTCAGGTGGATTTTGGCAAGAGGGTGTATTTATTATAGGTTATAGGAATGAAGCAGGAAAGACCTCTTTCTTGACAAGCCTTTTTCACAGCAATTATCTGTGATGTATTAAACTTGCCAACAGGCAGACCTGACGGCAGGGATTTTGAGTTGAGCTTACAGACCTTGGTAATACAAAGGACACGTGATAACATCTCTTCCATTAGCAGCTATTATGAAAGCTTTTTCTGCTCTCCATGGTATAAATAGAGTCTTAATACAATAATCCCATTCCATTTCCCTGCTACTGTGTTGCGTCTGCTTGCACATGTTGTCAGAGATAAGAAGGAATGAATCTGGGGTGGTGGGGCTATTTTTTCCCCTTGCACTGTTTTTAAAAAATGATGCCATTCCTTACATTATGCATTTGTGAGAAACCACCAGAGCTAAATAAAAATAAAGCACCACTGAGCTTGGGAGTTCACTGACATCTTCCACTCAGTGAAAAACAGAGGACATAGCAGAAAAGACTCAGAGAACACTAAACTTATCTACTGTCCAAGAAAAAGACTACTTCCAGATGAGCAGGACATTTTCTGGAAAACTGAGGTAGCGAACATTCAAGAGAGGGCATATGGCATCTCTGCATGGCTTCTACAATGGTACAAATGGTCTGCTGTCATCTGAGTGATTCTGAGAGTTGTGTTCTAAGAGGAAAAAGCAAAATACAGTTAAAGCTGAAGGTGAGACTAGCAGCATCACCTACTAAGGTGCCTGTATGTTCGCTGTTTTTAGTTTCCTGCTCCTTTAAACTCTGCTAAACATTAATCACTTGAACTTCAGCATTCCAGGTGAGATGTGTGCCTGCAGGGTACCTGTAATTATGAGGAAAAATACCTGTGGGTTTTGTTGTTTTTTTTTTCATCCCAGAAAACAAGAATGAACAAAAACATATTATTTTGTTCTTGTTAGAGGAGTTCTGACAACTTTTCTCTGAGAAGCTCCAGAAACCTGACTGCTAGCAGCAAACGTTCCTTTTATGATGCACATGCTTTTGAAAATCTTTGTTAATTAGAAGCATTTTAAACAAATGATTTTTGTAACTCTGGTAGTGGTGAAGACTTTTGTACATGCTGAACATATCAAAGACTAGAGTTTGGCAGAATTTAATAATAAAAAAAAGTTAATTTCACTTGTAACCTGTTGCATAGTTAGATGTGGTTAAACATGGGATAGGACATGGGAGTCTATCTTCTGTGCTTCCTTCATGTACTCCAAAGGTATGGCAGAGATTTCCTGATCCAGATATTGAAGTGAAACAGCACTGACAAGAAGTCCAGAGAGGAGGAGATGGAAGTGTATGTGTCAGAGGGGAAAAATTGTGAAAGGAATATACAAATTGAAAGTGAAAAGGTGAGAAGGGATTAGGTGATGAGAATAGGAAAAGGTGAAACAGTCTTGAACTGGAAAATGAGTGGTCTAGGACCCAGTGTGCTGTGGAAGAAGATAAATAGTTGATAGATATCTGAAGGAGGAGTGAGGTTTAACCAAATTAGAAATCAAACCACTGAACACAAAGATTTAAAAGAATACAGTAGTTGTGGTCCAGCTGTGAAAGTTCAGGTCAGGAAGAGGAAATCAAGTTACAGAACTCATTAACAGAGTGGCCTAGAAAATGGCCAAAAGGAACAGCTTCATTTGGAAGGGGAATCTCAAAACTGCACAGGCATACCAGAAATAATAAAATATATTGTCCTGACAGTAAGAGTGGGAAGACAGAGGATAAGTTAAGTGGCTAAAGGGATGGAAATTGGGTAGGAAATTTTGCGCTGCATGAAATATTACTCTGGGTCCTCCATCAGAACTGAGGATGAACATCTCATCTCACATTGCCAAATGTTTGTGAAATCTCCTGTTTCTGCTCACTTACTGACAGCAGAGCATTGGCTTGCCTGCTTCTGTCATCTCTGGTCTTACCTTAAGTGGCAAGTTGAGTGTAAAGTGGTTCAAAGCATCTTGATGTGGTGACTCATGCTACACCAAGAAATGATGTCATACTTCAAGCTTGCTGTTTTCCCCACATCGGAACTGTACAAGAAGTGTTTCTTGAAGAGTAGTTGTAGCTAAGGAGGCCTGCTGTTGTTCATTATGGTACTGTCTTTAATCACAGGCATATTCTGCTTTAAATCCTAAATTTTCTAATTCCTGAGCAGGTGACCTTGCACTTGAATTGAATTTTACTGTGGGTTTACACGCATTTGTGCAATATGCAGGTGATTGGATTTAACTTAGGTTCTGGGTATGAAATACTTCTCAACAAAATTTGTGTAATAGTACTAAAATGACTTTCTAATTGCTTTAGGAAGGAAAACTCTGAAAAGTCTCTAATACAACAAGCAGAAGGATGAGAAGCAGCTGATTTCACTGAGGTCTCAGCAGAAGCTGGCATGGTGGCAACACACAGTCACACACACTGGTTATGGATGAAATATAATCCACTTAGACCGAAATTTAAAACAAATAATAGCAGAGAAGAGAAGAAAGGAATAATGGTGAAAAGGAGCTTGTATAAACAACTTCCTTTATAACCAGTTTGTATTATTACATTTCATCTGAACAATAGATGTGATCCAGGTTTTTCCGCATACAGAAACCAGACGGTTTTTAAAGCAAAACATTAATCGCACTTATTTACTTCTACAGTGACAGTGCATGTTTAAACAATGCATCTTAGTTTTCTTTTCCAAAGATTTATTGTAGTAGACAATTTTTAGTGACTCTCAAGAACCACTCAAAGACCAAACTTGGTGAGGAAACCGGAGTTGTGTTCTGAGAGTCCCCTGAAAACATGGAGTGACCCTACAGGAGTATCACCAGTGAACCAAAGACAGTTAAAGCTGATTCAAAAATTAAATGCATGTTCCTTTAGCAGTTCTCTCTGAAATTAAAAATGCTTGTTGGGTCTATGACTTACCTTAAGGCTATTTCGCATTATCTATCTTTATATGGATTTAGAACTTCATGTCTGGTTAATAATCTATTAGGTAGCATATATATTATATATATATAGAACAGTTATTATATGCTTTTTACTCTAGCTCAGGCATTAGTGATTGATTACATTTTATATTTAGGAGCAAAAGCTTGTTTACATTCATTCTTGCCATTAGGAAGACTTAGATTTGACCTCATTCATATAGATTAGAGTCTCTGCCACCTGGCAGTATCAGATTCTTGTCCATGCTTTGAAGACCCAACACTGGTGACAGCTCTGAAGGAGCAAGAGGGCTAGGAGTCAGGTGGAAGGCAGCATAAAAAAGAGGGCATCATAATAGGAGATTGCAAACAAATTTTAATGAACTTACACACACACACAAAAAAAAAAAAAGAATCTATTTTCTCTATGATGGCTGAGATTTATTTATCTTTTTATGACTGTTGTTCATCTTTAGGGATAAACATATTTGTTTTCTCTCCCCCTTCTCCATTTCTTCCCCCTAATATTTGGGTATAAAAGAAACTGGTGTTATGCTTCCTGTACTAGTCTGCTAAACACTGTACGGAGGATCTAGGTTCCAGTAATTAATCAAGACAGATAAATATGGATGGCTTTGGCAAGACAAGTGCTGTCAGTTTCCCAAAGGTACTGCTGCAGCTCTGTCATCAGCTTAAGAAGTATACAGGGGGAGGAGTAGGTAAATTGGCAGGACTAGATTCATCTCCATGGCAATTTGCTGCTATTATCTGCATGTACATGTGCAGTTCTGTCAATCTGTATTTGAATAGCCTACTAAGGCTACTTTTTCGTATTTAGGAAGGAAAAAAAGGAAAAAAAAACACATTATGAATTAATCTGGGAAGAGTTTTGTTGAGTGATTGAACAATTGTTCTGTTTTCTTTCTTACTCCGCATGAAAATCATGCTGCTAGGCTGCAGAGCCCTCACTAGAGTAAATAAAGTTACAGAAAATGTACTATTTAAAATAAGCGTGGTGGGTGGCAAAAGTTAGATGTTAAAACCTGAGTGGGAAACTGTAAGCATTTGTTGTGCAAATGGACTTGGCTTCAATTACACAAGCTTAAGTTTGGCTCTACCAAGTAATTTTCAGAATGAGATGTCTTTAGGGAATAGTAAATTCCACTTGTCTTTCAGCATTACTTTTCTAGGGAAGGTGCCTTTATTTCATAGCAAGAGCTATGCTGAGCACCTCCCATGAAGCTAAGAACTGACTTCAGTAAAAAGCATAATGACTACCTGTCAGATAAGACAGTGATGAACTGTGTTTCTTCAAAGACTGAGAGGAAACTTGCTTTCATTCCGTTGACATCAGAAGCAAACCCATAGCCCACAGGACAGTTAAAAGTAGATTTTGCATTTTCAAAGGAGGATATTACTGCTAATACAATAATTGCCTCTGGCTAGTTTCTTTTGAATTCCTGTCTTTTTTTTTTATTATTTTTATTTTTTTTTGTTAGACAAGCTAATTACTTCATCATTTAAATCATAAATTTGTAGGAATCTGCTGAGTGACTTGTAAAGATTTTCTACACAAAATGAACACATACATTAGCACAACTTCTTTTTCTTTCCTCTGTGATAAAACAGATTAACTTAGCTGGGTGAAGTTTTGCATCACACAAACGGCCTATTTAGAAATCTTGCAGGTTCGATTATCAGAAGGAAGAATGTTATTTTTAACACTTTTTTTTAATTGCCTTTTTTGTGCCCTTTTATATTAGTGCAAGGTGAACACAAAGTGCTGTGGGATCTCAAAGTCAAATTTGCATCATCACAGTTCTACAGTAATAAATCGTGAGAAAGCATTAAAGAACACTCTATTCAGGGTAGCTATAACTCAGTGTTATTTTTAATGTGTATTACTTGAATAACATTAAAAAAAAAAGAAAAAAGTCCAGCCTTCAGATGATATTCTGTAGGAAGACACTGAAAACAGAAGAAAGTAAACAAAAGACTTTGAATCTGAATTTTCTCCTTGACAAAAAAAAAAAAAAAGGAAATGAAAGAAACCAATTATATTTGATATTTTATTCAGGGTAATTGGTATTGCCTAATACTTTACATGCATTTGTAATTTTTCATACAGAAGAATATTTGAAAACTGAAGCTAACAATGCATTTCAGAACTTGGAAATTGCTGTGAGCCATGGTGGAATGAGTGGTGGAGCCTACTGGTTGTAATCCTAGAACTATTTGCTTTTTTTTTGCTTCAGTCTCTTGAAGTGATTTGTTACTTTCACTCCTTTCTATGTTAGTCACAGTAAACTTTTACAGTTTCCTGTTCTGACACTGTGAACAGTTTGGATATAGGCCTGAGTTGTATTTGTGATATACAACTTCGGTAGTTATTGAATTTTACAGCTTGGGTCCCATACCATATATTTAATTTGAAGAGATTTCCTTTGTCTCTTGAGCCTGCTGGAGAAAAGTTCAGCTACTGGAAGTAATGAGGAATTAGATGCCCAAATAAGTTGTTAATGTTTATAGTCTCCTTTCTTCTTCCCTTCCCTTCCCTTCCCTTCCCTTCCCTTCCCTTCCCTTCCCTTCCCTTCCCTTCCCTTCCCTTCCCTTCCCTTCCCTTCCCTTCCCTTCCCTTCCCTTCCCTTCCCTTCCCTTCCCTTCCCTTCCCTTCCCTTCCCTTCCCTTCCCTTCCCTTCCCTTCCCTTCCCTTCCCTTCCCTTCCCTTCCCTTCCCTTCCCTTCCCTTCCCTTCCCTTCCCTTCCCTTCCCTTCCCTTCCCTTCCCTTCCCTTCCATTCCCTTCCTTTCCTTTCATTTTTGTAGTTTGCTTAATTACAACTGAGTGGTACCAAATAACCAAATAACTATGCAGTTTAATTTCTGTTAGTTTGGCATACAGGAATTAGGCAATACCCCTCAAGTACAAAGACTGATAACTTTCCTATTTCCCAGGAGGCTTTCATTGGTTTATTATCAGGGCAGTATTTCAGTGTTTTATCTGGGAGAGATGAAGCTTGGACTCCAATTTTCTCCTCGAAGAGATGTGTTCAAGCACTATAATGGCTTCTGTCAGATTAAACAGGCTCGTTTTGAAACCTGTCTGCAACAATTCTGGTACCAAATAGCAACCTCCTTTGTAGCCCAGGCCATAAATGCTGATGCAGGCATGTAAGTGTTTGGCCACAGAACTGGTGAAAATCTGCTGTGTTTGTCATCCCTCTGGCCAAAATGCACAAAAGCAGAAAGCTGGCCAAACCATTCCCTCTAATGTTTCTTGTTGGCTCTTGGTGGGCTGAATTAGGTTAGAAGAGCTGAAATAGTCTCCTTGTATCAGGGTCAGAAGGGAAGGAGCTGTGACACTCGTGGTGCCTGAATCAAAGTTCTCCTGGGGCTGTGTCTGAGCTTAATCAGTTTAGTAGTTCTGCTTGTGTAGGGCATTAAATGGTGTTAAGCTACACTCTTCTGTTTCCCCAAACATAACAATTAATGTCAAATATTGGGCAACACACACTAAGAGTCAAGTACATTTGGCAAGAAATATTCTGTCATTTGGAGTATGATCTAGTTTTAGGTACAGCAGCGGGATCAACAATGTAGATTTATTAATTTACTAGATCTGATTTATTCTGCTGGATATTTTTACAGATGCTTGTGGGATTTAGGCTGTACTGTTTCATAATCTCTGAACAGCAAGTTTTACAGCCAACTGTTCTGTGTTTATTCATATAACCGGAGTGTGGAGAATTAAAGCGTTTTCAAATCCATATTCAATTCTTTCCCTTGATATGTGTACAGATGTCTTTCTTAAACCAACAGAAGTGAGCCATGCCTAAACCAATTGTGGAAGCCATTGTCAAAGAATACAACAGAGGTTGAAAGTAAAATTAGTTTTAAAAGGATTAGACAAATTTACAAAGGATAAGCCTGTGGGTGACTATTATTGCATGGGTTGGTTCCGGCATCACTTCAGGCTCAGTGAGGCTCAGTAGTGCCAGTGGGTGGAAGCTGGGGGAAGGAATGGGCTTTGCTCACTGGTTCTTGAGTCCTCCAAGCATCTGGTCCCAGACAGTGACATGTGTTGGCTTGCAGGTTCCTTGAGTTTTTAGCCAATCTCAGCAATCTCTCTCTGTTCTTCTATTTTGATCCCATCATTTTGCCATGCAGGATTTGAATTCTTTTCCTTTTCCTTCAGTTTATCTTCCTGATAGATTGATACTTTGTCAGAAGTGTCCTATTGACTATGAAGGATTTTAACTTCCAGATTCTTCCACACACTGGCTATTGATTTCCATCCTACTTCTCATTTTATCAGATCACAGAATAACAGAATGTCCCAAGCTGGAAGGAGCACACAGTGATTATCGGATCCATTCACCAACCCTTGTTTGCATTTGCTATTTTATAGAAACACGTTTAAGAGGAAGAACCCATTTTGTGTAGGTATCCTCTAGATTCTTTGTAGGCATGATTATACCTTATTTCAGCTAATAGGGAACATTCATAGCAAATTAGAAATTTATTCACAGGTTTTACAATTTTGTTGGTTCTACAATTGAAGTTCTATGCTTGTTATGAATCAAATGGTGTAAATGATGAATTTCATAGAGAAATCATTTTTATCATGTCCTAAAGGTGACATGCTTTTCTAAGTGCCTGGTGTCAAAATGGTTTCTTCGCATGAGAGACTTCAGGATGACTATTTGCAATGGAATGAAAGACAATGAAGAGTGAAGCAACATCGTATTCCACAATATCAATAGAATTACCCAACATCTCATATGACTATGCTGCATTATACTGATCAGTCAAACTTGCAAGATTCCTGTCTCTTGGGTTCAAACTTGCTTTCAGTTTGCCAAGAGGAATATATCACAGAAGTACATGCAAGTCAGCATCTCAGCTAGTTAAGGCCACGGTGTTAACGAATCCAACAGTGTACTTCCTGCAAAACATTTTCAGCTAAAAATGTGTGAAAAGGACAGAATACTTATTCATATATTTAAGAGGAAAAAGAAAGAAAAGAAAAGGAAAAGGGTGTTGTCTTTTTCTCAAAATTGTGCATGAAAATGCAGTTAGTTAGGAAACGGTACCAATAGACATTCAGAAATGTGTCAGTTGGGATTTAGTACAGACAGAGCATACAGGAACCCTGTAGCTCAGAGAGTACTGCTCTACAAATGTCTTTACAAATTGTTTAATGTATGGAAGTAACAGAGTGTAATGCTTCTTTTTCACTCTGCATGTAGAAAGAAAAATGGTACAAAATGTTATTGCTGTTATGATTAGTTTAGAGCTGCAGAATAAGCTGCTCAGCTGCTAGAACGTCCTCAGGCAAGTCTCAGCTTTCATGCTGTCATCACTAGGAGAGTTGCTAATAATTTAAATTAGTTATTTAAAGCTAGCTGGTCCTCACCAGTGTGGTTGCAGATGCCTGTTGTTGCATGTGAGTACGCATGGTTGGGCATGTGGAGGGATGTGCAGCAGGAGTCTGTGGTAACTGGGAGGAGATTGCTGGGAGTTTCTGGGACCTTCCATGAAATCTGCTTAACCCTGTGCTTTGAGGGTCAATGGTTGTGCTCTAGTGCTGAATGACAGTCCAGCAGTGTTGTGGAGGGATGATAGTGGTGGGATAATTAGGAAGTCCTCTCAGAGACTAGCTTAGAGTGCACGAGGTAGTGAAAAGACAAAAGAGAAGAGCTGCCTTACCAGCAGCCACCTTGTCCAGTGACACATCAGTATCTCTGTTCAAATTAGTGCACTTGGAGATTGAGACAATGTAGCTGGGCTGATTCCTGTTCCAGCTGGGTTAGAGCTAGATGCACTGCTTGGTGTTGTGTATGTGTGCAGGCCAATAGAGACCAACAGTGTAAATGAGAAAGCTGAAGAAAGGCTCAGTACAAAATGCTGAGTGGTATTCTTGGAGCACACTGATCCATAGCATCACCTACGTTGGAAAAGATCTTCATGGTTATCAAGTCCAACCACCATCCTGACTTACTGAGTCCCATCAGTAAACCGTGCCCCTTGTTCCATGCTGCTATTTTACATGATAGTTTGCAATCTGCTTTCAGTGAAGGAAGCCTCCTGGTAGTTTCTCCCCAGAGAGATTGGGATCACAGAATCTTGTTCACTTTGCCACTGTTTCAGTTAATGCAGAAAGCACAGTGCCACTAGAAGTGATGGAGTGCTGTGGTGTCATGTGGTGATGTCTTGTGGCTTGAGAGTATCGGGTTCCTGCTCAGGTCACTTGCTTGGCAGGAGCTGCCCAGAGGTCAGCATTCCTATCTGCACCTAAGGGCCCATCTGCCGACAGAAGGCTGCTGCAGGGTAGGTGTGGATTTACAACATATCAGCTATTCTGAACAGGGACCAATGGTCTTATCTGTATCAGTCTGTCTAGTCTTCTAAAAACCACTCATGCTCTTCATCTCCATGGTGTCCTGTGGCAGTGAGTACCAGAAATAAATTGCACTGTACGGCCAAAAGAGAAACAAAACAATAAGAAGTGTCTTTTTGTTTCTTAGCTTTTCAATAAAGTTTACAGTTGGCATCAAATAAATTTGTTAGCTGCTCTCTACCTCTTACAATTATATATATATGACTTATCCTTCATTGTCCGCTTCCTTCTGAAGAATTATTGTGCATCACAAGTTCAGCACCTGCCTTTAAAAAGTTTCAAACTAAAAATGTCAAATTAAATGTATTGATACAAGCTTGAGATTCTGCTCAGTCTCTGCTGGGCCTTGTCAATAATTTTTAGGGTTTTAGTTTATAACATGTGTACTTAGCTGAAAAACTAATGTTTTTAGCCACTGCACAATTTGCAGAGCAGGCAGGAAGTTCCAGATGTGTGCTTGCTCATGCTGGATTTGGGCTGCAGAGGCCCTTCCTTGTTCAATAGTAGGTACTTCAGGTAAAGCAAAGCAGATTGGCAGACAGAGAAAGTGGAAAATTTCTGCAAAACAAAAATGGCATTGTATATTGAGAATGAGATGAGTGGCAGAGGAGAGACGTCTGAAAAAATAAATACAATTTATTCTTCCATTAGATGAAAAATTGTAGGTAGAAATATCCAGCCTATTTTCCTTTCTTTCTACCCAGAGAGAGAGGAGAGAGGAGATTCCATTTTTTTGTTGTTGCTTGCATCGAGTAAGAAAAGGAAAAATAATTTATCATTTCTCCCATAATCACAAAAACAAAAACAAAAACAAAAACATTATATGTGAACATGGAAACTAATGTTTACTGTCTTTTTATTTATTTGTTTTTGAATAAAAATATCAAATTACAATCATTTTAGCATATTCAAGCAGAAAAAATCCACAACTCCATGCAGGTCAAGACGAGGAAAACCTGAGGTCAATATGACAAGCAGAACTGCTGTCAAAAGCCAGTTCGGACTACTTATTCAGTGGACATATATGCTTAGATATAGAAAAAGAATGTCTACAACACTAGGGGAAACATACTTTTTCTATGAGAAAAACAAATAAAGCAATCATTTGTCATTAAAACTTGTTGCATTTTTCCAGGGTTCCAAGGAGTATTTCTTGCTGTCATTCCCTTTAACTATTTTTCCTTGAGCTGATTTTTCATAATTACATCACCAAGGGGAAAAACAGCAACTTCATAACTCTTTCTTTCTTTCTCTCTTTTTTTTTTTTTTCCCTTTTCCAGTAGGAACATACTTCAACATACTTCACATTTTTTAGAAAATGTGGTTTTTAGAGTCTTAAAAGTAAAACAAATCCAAGGAACCCTATATTGTTATCATCCTAATGACTGTATTTTTAACACTTATTGTTTCTCTCTTTTAGAGAAAAAGAATTTAAGATTTCTGTAATTAGTTGGGTGAACTGGGAGCTTAGGGAATCTGTCCACTGTTGCTCTGTTATGGTTTCAGTTCAGTTAAATATGATGCCATCCCTGCTGTGCAAGAAAACTACCTTGTAAGTAGTCTGGAAGTTCTCCTGTGTGGTTCCTCAAGTTGATTCAGAAGATTTAAAAGTAACTCCAGCATGGTTGTGTATACACTCATTGCATCTCGCCTGCTAGTGGGAGTTTGAGACATTTTAACTTGCAAGGGATTGCTTTATCATGCAGCATGAGGGCCACATGACAAATGATGCAGAAAACAAGGAGTCTTTGGATTCTTCTGGCTGCCTCTGTTCCCATCTTTCATCAGAAAACAATGTTGCTGCTGATGTTCAAATGTATGGTCACTTTTGAATTTTCTTTTTGGAGCATCTCTGGGGGGAGTTGAATTGGAAGGCTGAGAAAGACCCAAATATGCATATCTGAACAGAACTACCTGCCAACAGAGCCTTCAAACTGCTTGCAGTTTGCTTCTCACGAGAAAAAAAAGTCTACTTTCACTGAATTGGATGGTGTTTGATCCCAGAATGTGCTGAAGCATTGCATATCAATTATCTCCTGTGACCCAAGTTCATCTGTTCTTGGAGTGGTTAACAACTAAAAGTGCATTTGGCCACACTTTGTTTTTTTTACTCCTATTTGTTCTCTTGACAAATGGCATGGTAGACTGGCACAGTTGGCAATCAGTGCTTGGCAGAGTCAGAAAAGGTTGTGGGGGAATTAACATTAAAGACAGAAAACATGCATGGGGCTTCCTTTGACTATGCCTGGATCTCACCAGAAATGAGCTCAAGCTGTGAATTTGATATGGTCCCGTATTGAATCCTGCAAGAGGCCAGAGGTTTTTAGCTCTAGGGGTTTAAATTGGGTTGTTTCAAAGACAAAATTTAACTAAACACTGTAGATCTGGGCTAAAGTTTAAATTTGAGCACCCCAGAGTTGAACAACATTTGAATTTGAAGGCACATTTGAAAACAGCGTCCAGTGATAAATATTAACTCATTCACAATACTACACAAAAATTCAAGATAGATATGAGAAATGCTGTAGTTAAACGAGAAACAGATTTGTTGCTAGCTCAAATAAAATTAAAATGACATGAGTGCAAGCCAGCAAATATATTCTATTGTGAGAAAAAAGTTTAATTCCCCATTTGTGATAACACTGAGAAATTAAATAGGGTCCTGTTATGAATGTTACTTCATACAGCTCTTACTGCCAAGAGCTGGCAAGGCATGAAACCTTCCTACTCTAGGCTGTTTGCCTAAAAACTCCTACCCCTGTTTTACCTCTGCCTTGATACTGCAGTACTGATTCTGAAAACTGTAAGATATGCCTTAAAAAAAATAAAATGATGAGGATCTTTGTACTTGTATCTACTTAAAATACCAGCCACAACACCTGAACATCTTGAAATAAAGGCGTGCATTCATTTTAGCAGTGGTTCCTTGTAGTATCAGCTTTTGAAGGTCAGATGGAGAAACGGTTGTTCTAAATGTTTATGTTGTTGCTCTTGTAGACTGGTGATTTACAAGCAGTAGGGGCTTACCTATGTCAACCTATGTGAAGCAGATAGTACATTTTCAAGACATTACTGAGAATGTACAGCGAGCTTTACCACATTTTCTTCCTCCAACACTCCCTCCATCCATATCATTAATTCCTTCTTTTTTTTTTTTTTTTAATTCATTATGAACTACTGGCTCCAGTGTTTAAACACTGTAGGGTTAAAAGTATAGCTTTCCTTGTATTTCTGAACTTTCTTCCATAAAAAGCTTAGGAAGACAATCTCTAATTTCACTTCCTCAGCATGAAAAGTAAAACAACTGGTTGTCTAAGTTTCCCACCCCAACAGCTGACTTCCAAGACAGCAAGTAAGCAATGACATGCTTGAGATTAAAAAAACAAAAATCTGCTATATATATGTTGGCATGGGAGAACAGCCATGTGATGGGGAAAAGCATACAAGCTTCTATAGCACTCATTATAACAAAGCATAGATAACAGCCTGCAGTTAACACCTTAATATATCCTGGCCCCCAATCTGTTTTTTCATTATCATTGAAAAGTTGATGGTAACAGCTGGTTGGGGCTTCCCCTTAAATTAGTAAAGCCAGCTGCTTCATACTGGTTCTTGCTTCCCCCTTCCTCACACGCACACATTTCGAACATGTGTATGGGATAAGAGAAGACACTTCCTTGGGGATGGTTACAAACAGCAAAGTAACCAGTAGGGGCTTTTATTTAGCAGGGCTTAGGACTTCGAGTCTGTAAATAATTCATTCAGTGTCAACTTGCTTCTCTACTATCTGTATCAGCCTTAAGAACAAAGAAGTGGGAAAGAGGACTCTGTACATTTCCATTTCTTATTATCAGGCAATGTTAGAGTACAGTAGAGGATAAAACTCTACACTTTCCCTTTTCATCTGTTCTTCTTTTTTGTGCAGATTAAATGAGCTATTTTTTAATTTTCATACTCTTTTTCCAGGTTCCCTTAAATGACCACTATTACTATGATGACAGATAAAAGAGTATATTCTTGCTTCAACTTAGTTGTCGTAGTCCCCAGCCAGGACAAATAGTTCGTCATATGTGCGCGTGATCTTAAAGACAGAAATTAAGAGAAAGTGTGGAGGAGAGATACAAAGGTTTACCATTTTGTGCAATGGCTGGCATTTGAAAAGCATGAAATTGAGATCATCTCAGTAATTTCTTGTGACCTATTCCTCACTGGCAAAAATCTTGAGATATATTTAAGGTAAAATCTACTACATCTGCTTCTCCACTGACAGGTTCACTTCTTCAGGACCTTATGTTACATTTTGCTATGGAAGCAAAATGCTTGGGAGATCCAGAGGAAGAATTCGTAGGATGATAGAATAATTGTTTAAGCTGTAAGGGACATCTAGGTCAAACTCCTGCCCAAAGCAGAGCCAGCTCTGATGCCAGACCATTCTGCTCTGGACTTTTTGCAGTCAGGTCTCGAAAACTTTGAAGGCTGAAGATAGCACAGCTTCTCTTGACAGACTATTCCAGTGCTTCACTGTACTCACAAGGGAAATTTTTTTCATCAGATTGATCAGGTATCACTTAACCCAAAGGAAATCCATGCTGAGTGCTACCAATATATATCTTCCCCTTCCTTTGCCCAGAAATGTGTCCTGAGAAGACTTGCTTTGTGACTTCTTGGGGATGAAAGGCTGACCATCTTATAGCTTCCCAGGTCATCCTTCTAGGCTCTTTGGAATTAGCATGCAAGATTTGCCAGTCTCTGCTTTCTACATACCTCTCTCAGTTATGAATATGTATAAACTTTTTAAAAAGAGGGAATGGCCTAACAAGACTATTCACGTATATGAGTGTGTCATGTGATACTAACCTTTCTCCAGTTTTCTCCATTATTAATGTTATAAAACAAGGGCAGCTATAAGAGTAATGCCTCCTATTTTATGGTGTTTGTTCACAACATCAGAGAAGGATGTTGATGGTATAGATGCTGATGGCTGAATCTTCCTGTCACTATTCCACTATGTTTTGTTACCATGTGACAGATAGCAGCAGAGGGTGTCAAAATGGTGTCTGACATGGAAGCACATGTGAAGGAAAGGTGTATCACTGACTTCCTCTGTGCAGGAAAAATGGCAACCACTGATGGCAACTGATATCCACTGATTCTAGCTGAATATTGATGGAAATCAAACAGTGAAAGTGAGCACAGTGAAGCAGTGAGTGGTGAGTTTCAGCAACGGTGTCAGCAGTGTGAAAGATAAGCCATGATCTGAATAGTTGTGCACATCTGTCACACCAGTAAGTGAAGAGCGTCTCAATCAACTCATCCATGAAAATCAGTGGTTTTTGACCAGGGAATGCTGTTAAGAGCCGGACAGTAGCTTCAGTGCATTGCATGATGGTGGAAACATTGGAGCATTACAAAGTTTGTACCAGGTGGATTCTACAAATTCTCACACAGGAACAAAAAAAACACTGTATGCAAATTTGTCAAGACCCATTGCACCAATATGAGGATTAAGGTGATGAGAGAACACAAAAAAATTGCTAGGATAAGCAGGGAGAAAATTAGAAAGGTAAAATCCCATCTTGAATTCAGCCTTGACACTGCAGTAAAAGACAATAAAATATTCATAGGAATTCGTAAGACCATAGCATTTTTGCAGATATATTAACAGTAAGAGGAAGGGCAAAGAGAATTTCCATCCTTTACTGGACGCAGAGGGGAACAAAGCCACTGAGGACAAGATCCACTGGAGAAGTCTCAGTGGACTAGAGGCTTGCCAATATGACTCCCATTTACCAGAGGTGTTGTAAGGAAGATTCAGAGAAATACAGGCCTTTCAGCCAGAATTTGGTACAAGGGAAGTTCAAGCAACAGATAATCTAGAGTGAGATGATCTAGAGATACCCCACGGCATGTGCAAGACAACCAGAGGATCAGATCCAAACAGCATGTGTTTGTGAAAGCAGGTCCTGCTTGGCCAACCTGATCTTGTTCTATGATCAGATGTCCTGCCTGTGGAAAAGGCTGTTGATGTGGTGACCTACCTCAGCAAAACCTTAGACACTGCCTTTCTCCCACAGCATTCTTCTGGGAGAGGCTGGCAGCCTGTGGCTTGGAAAGGTGCACTTTTTGCTGGGTAAAGAGCTGGCTAGAGGGCCAGGCCCAGAGAGTGCTGGTAGAGTTAAATCCAGTTGGAGACCAGTCATGAGTAGTGATGCCCAGGGTTTGGTTTTGGGCTCATCCTGTTTTATTGATGATCTGGATGAGGGCACTGAGTTCAGTATGTCTGTAGATGACACCAAGATGGGGGAAGTGTCAATCTGCCTGAGGGTAGGAAGGCCCTACAGTGAGACCTGGACAGACTGAATGGGCTGAAGCCATTGGGATGAAGTTCAATAAAATGCTGGGTCCTGCATTTTGGTCACAGCAAGCCAAGGTAATACTACAGAATTGGAGCAGAGAGGCTGGAAGGCTCTATAGAGGAGCATCTGCTGAACATAGTCCAGAAGTGAGTGTGTCCAGGTGGCAAAGAAGGCCAATGGCATCCTGGCTTGTATCAGAAGCAGTGTGGTCAGAAGGAGCAGGGAGATGATCAACTTCCTGCACTCAGCTCTGGTGAAGCCACATCTCAAGTACTGTGTTCAGTTTTGGGCCCTTCTACAAAGAAGACATGGAGTCACTATTGCATGTGCAGAGAAGGGCAACAAAGTGGTGAGGAATCTGGAGCACAAGTCTTAAGAGGAGCAAGTGAGGGAACTGGGATTATTTAATTTGGAGAACAGAAGGCTCAGTGGAGACCTTAATGCCCTCTACAACTGCCTGAAAGAAGTTTCTGGAGAGGTGGAGTTTGGCCTATTCTCCAGCGTAACACTGAAAGAATGAGAGGTGATGTAACCAGGGGAGGTTAAGTTTGCATTTCAGTGTCCGTGGTTTATGGTATGGTTCATCCTGGTTCCATGACCTGGAAAAGGGGAAGGGTAGGGAGCTGGGCCCAAAAATAAAACAGTGGCAATGATCTGAGGAGGAAAACTAATTTACTAAATAAGATGCAAAAGAACACAATATAATAAAATATAATTGGGAATGAAGCTAATAAATCAAAGCGAGAGAGTGTCTTAAATCGAAGGCCTTATGCTAAAGCTGAAAGCAAGATGGCTAGGGAACCACCACTGCTGAGATGACTAGCAAAAGAGGAAGTCTTGGGACTTGTGTGAAGTTATCTTTCTCTCTGAGTGGAAAATGGGAACACAAAGTCCTCTGGGATATGTAGTTCTTTTCTGAGACCCAGGTACTTGGAAGGTGGTCAGCTGCTGCAACAGAGTGTCCAGGGAGGTGACTGAGTCAGTGTCCCTGGTGGTGTTCAAGAAACATATAGATGTAGTACTAAGAGTTTAGTGGACAATATTCTTGGTAGGTGAACAGTTGGACTAGATGATCTTGGAGGTGTTTTCCAACCTTGGGGATCCTATGATTCTATGCGTTTTCTGGATCACACCATTACCGGTGACGAGATAGGATGTCATATTTATGAGCCAGAGTCGATACATCATTCCATGGCGTTAAGGCCTGTGAATTTCCCATCAAATAAAAAGTTCAAGGTGCAGCTCTCAGTTGGTAAAGTGATGTGAACTGCCTTCTGGAATAGGAAAGGGGTGATCTTTCTGGATTTCCTCAAATACAGATAAACTATCAACTCTGACAGCTACTTTGTAACACTGACTAAGCTGAAGGCTCAAACTTCCAGAATTAGGCCAGAGAAAACAGCCTTTTTTTCTTGCAGTACAGTGGTGCCAGGCTCCATACCATCCTGAAAACTATGGAGTCCATTGCCAGTTGTGACTGGGCTGTCCTACCACACCCACTGTATAGACAAGACTTGGTGCCCTCTGACTTCCTTTTGTTTGAGTCAATGAAAAATGGACTGCTTAGGCCAGAGTTTCCTAGCAACGACACTGTCATAGCAGCTCTGAAACAGCTGGTCACCTCCACCAGTGCAGGTTTTTACAAGCACAAAAAGCAGGCTCATGCCCATCACTGGTGAAGATGCATAGCTAATGATAGTGACTACTTTGAAAAATAGTGTTTTGCAGCTGAGAATCTGCTTTATCAAATGGTGTTAGTGCACTCCTTGTATCTGTTGTAGTTTCCTTGAAAACAAATAAGAAGCATTCTTTTGGAGTGACCTATGTACAAGAAATAACAGAGTAAGAAGGGAAACTGTTGGTTTTTCTGTTCCACAGTATAGTCAGAGCAGCTTTCATTATCCTTTATGGACCAATATGAAGAGTGTTGAGTGACACTAGGCATACATTTGTACATCTATCTCTGTCTTATTTTCTTATATTGCTTGTATGTGTGATAATGCAATCACACTGGCATTCTACTGGCTGTATGAAATGCTAACCAAACGGTTTACTCATTGTTTTGCTCTTCCTTCTTTCCTGCATGAATGATTTCTTAACTCTAAAAAGGTGCCCTGGAGGTTGTCTGCTTCTGCATATATTTCTGCATGTTCTTAATGTGTTAACTGACAGCATTAGCAGCAACAATAAGATTATTACTAATGGCTTGGTAGTTTTATCATTATGCATCCTCCTGGGTTTGCTAAGTGGGTATCAAATACCACCTTTGTTCTGCGTAACTGACCTAGCAAAAACCTATTTTAATATTGAAGCTACTCTATACATTTATCTATTTCCTTGGGTTTGATTAAAAGGGCAAGCTGTCTGAAGGGGAAACAATGATCAGTTGTGGGAATTGGTCACAGAATTTGAATATTTAATTTTTAAATAGATATCTTAAAGTATAAAAATATTTTTTTCTTACCATTCCATTATTTTCAGCGTACAGAGTATTTTAACAGAAACATTGTCTATCTTCAAAATTATACAATTTATACAGTCATGCAATTGATTCAATATGATGCAGATATTTCTGTACATTCAAGGAATCATCTGTATTTAAAAAAGATGAGGACATACAAACAACCTGAAGAGACTTGAGGTGGGAATTTGCAGTATGTCTGATGCACCCTGTTAACTGCTTGTAGGCATACTCTTACCTCAAAATATATACTTTACAAGGAGTACCTTACTCTTCAGTGAAAGTTGGATTGCTGTGGGATTGGAAGATATATTTAGCCCTCAGCTGGCATTGTGAAAAAGGACTGACCTCCTTTTTTGTTCATTTTCCCAGGTGCACCCTTCAATAAATGTCCAAGTATAACAGAGGAATGTCTGCTGCACTTCTTTTATCTGTGCTACACATGTCACTACATGAAAAGCATCTGAGTGACCTATACTTTCTACTAGCAGAACAAGAAATGACAACTTAGATCCCCTGAGAGGGCACTGAGTGAACACAGGTTACATGTGATAGCTCTGACAGTTGGTGTTACATAGAATACAAAATGGATAGATGTTTCTGGAGGCGTCCAATTACCAAGGTAAATGAGGTTGCTGGAGACATAACACAAAAGAAATCTATGTTACAGTTACGTACGTGAGATGGACTGTGATGCATCCCAAATCTCAAGTCAAAATAGATGATTGCCTGAAGTGGCAAATATTTGATTTACATTTAAATACATTAATTCTTTTCACTCCCAGGCACCTGTAAGTATCTGATCCACAATGAAATTCAGGCTCAACACAAAAACATGGCAGAAAGTCTTTCTGAACTCCTTTTTGCGAAAACAGGAGTTAAAAAGTCTGGTGGTGAAGGCTATGAGCCTACGAATAGGTGAATGTTTTGGATAAGTTTGCCTGAGCAACTGTGAGTACTGATCTAAGCCAGTCTTTCACTCATAAGCCCCATTCTTTCACTCCTATTTGCAATTTGCCAATCTCTAATGACACTGTGAGTAGACAGACCAGGATAAAGCAGGTTTAAATCCTCTTGAGCTGCGAAAAGAAAGGAACACAAGGATGTCTGGATTGGTCCCTTGGTCAGAGACAAGAGGTACACACTGATCATACAGTAAACATCTGAACTACATCAAACCATCCCGGTGGAGAAAGGAAATGTTCTTACAAAAGCCTTTCATGATAGATTAAATGTCTTCTTGTTTTTTCAAATGCAGTTGTACTAAGTTGCCCTAATGTTATATTTGCAATTAGTCTGAAAGCTTAAATTACTGCCTGGCTATAAAACAGCTTTTATTCGTATTAACAACAAAAAAGGAGGGTTGATATTTTATTTTAATTTTGAAGGGGAACAAAACCTATCTCTTGAATATATTGCTTAAGGAAAGCAAAATTCTGAACAGGCAAAAGCACATGTAAATACCATGAATCATGACAAATGACCATTTGACTGGTACAAAAACACAGGTAGAACGAGATTGAATGATGTGATTTCCATAAATAATTGGATATTGACCATTCATGTCCTTCTCACAGTTATATTTTCTCACATTCCTGCTCAGCTCTGGCCACTTCTGAGTTGTGATTGGAGCTTTCATCTGATGCAATTTTAGCTGGAGTGGTTTCTGTTGGAAGACAGATGTGTGGGAGAATGGTGGAGCAAATCCAGAGCTGCACAGCCTGTGAAGTGGGTGAATGTCCCAAGGCACATCCTGGCTGCACAACTCCACTTTGTGCTGCACACATTTGGCTGGAGGAGGCCTTTACAGCAACACTGTTTTCTGCTGATAGTGAATGTTATCACCATCATGAGCTGAGGCAAAATAAACGAGTCTGCTGAGACTGATGACCTTATCTCTGACCTGAAGCTGTCTGTATCTGTACCCAGCTCCCTGGAGGATGCTCTTCTTGGTCTTCTGCAATAGATTAAACACATCAAAATCCCTGCAGCTCTATAGTGTGTAAGCACTAGCTATGAGCCTGAATGATTTTTTCTGCACTGCAAAGAGGAAGGATTGTCCTCTCCCTGTGTTTGCTTGGAGGAGCAGTGTGCAGCAGTATGCAGCTGGAGCAGCACGAAGACTGGCCGGCCCAGCAAATCTAGCACAACACTGGAGCCAAGCAGAAGGCTTGCATCCACAACATAGTGTTTTAGTGATGGGCCTCACTAGGTGTTCAATCAGCCCCTTGTTCAGGGCGCATGCCACTGGATGAAGCATTGTTTCAGTGTTGTTGCTGAGATCTGCTATCCTGAGAGTAGGCTGTTTGTGACACCAAGAAGAGGTTTGCAGACACTGCCATTTGTTGTGGAGGGAAATAAGCACATCTCTGCTTTGCTGCTCTGAAGTTCTGATTAAAAGAGAATTGGTGGAACAACAGTAGCACTTAGCAGATAGATCTAGAGACAGCTGTAAGGGGCTTACAAACCCTTATGTTATTTAGCTCTTAATAATAACTCTTTAAAGTGTCATTTTTCTGATCCTTCAAACGTTATTTCCTAAGTTTTTTTTCTAGCAGAATGAGTCCTACTGCTTTTATTGGGCTTAATATAATGCAGCATGATTCAGCTGGGACAGTAAGCCTTTTTAATGCAATAGAATAAAAATAAAGAGAAAGTGAGACATTTAAGTACTTGTAAATCTCTTTCTAGCATCTGTAAGATCTTCAGCAGGAGGCTAGCTTACACTATGGTAGCACTCAGTTGCTTCTCTACCTACTAACTTTTGAGTACAAATAACATCATAGCTATGTCTTATAGCAAGGCAGGAGACAGCTTTGTCCATACTGCTGCTACAGAAAAAGATTGCAACTGTATTTGATGTAGCTATGCATATCCACACTTCATTTATAACTTCTACTTTGCAAGTAAGCTTATTTCATTTTGGAGGGAAGGCAGAATGATCCTGTGCCAACCTAGTGACATACAGACCTGCTGAATCGCAGGGCTGTTTCACAATTGAAGTATCATATGACAATCAAGATCTTTAAAATGGACAGATTTTCTTATACATATATGACCAAAAGGGTGCGTGTCTTCCTGGTGTGTACCAATACCAAGTGTCTTTGTTTCATCTGTGCAACTTCCTGCACTAAATTTACATCCTGTGATTCAGGCTTTGGGTACAGTGAAAAATGGTCTCTTTCACTAAGAAAGGAACCATATGTACTTATGTTTGTTACTGCTCTATATTTTTTTCTGGTGACTTCATAGCCCAAATAACTCATCAACGGCTGGGTTCTTTCCTGGTGAGAAGTGAATCATTTATTATGCCTTGATTTACTGAATTGAAGATTTTATCTGGAGTATTTCTGAAAATTATTTTCTTGCTTAAGCACTGTGGGAAGATGAATATGTTACACAGACTGAAGAGCATGTTTTCACAGTTGTTGGGGAAGCTGTAATTCATGCAATAGCACACACTTCATCATCCTTGCACTGGATGAGCTGAAAATACCCACAGGAAGGACTGTCCTATTCATGATGTGCTCTACAGGTATGAGTGAAGTAAAAGCAGCAGAATACTTTTGCTTATCTGTATACCTTGAGGGACTTGACATGAGCAACATGCTGAAGAGGCTGTATCTGCAGTAGGAAGCCGCCCTACACCTTTGTTCATTTCTACAAGAGGTAGGTAACACCATCAGGACCACAGAATGGACAAAGATGCAGCTGGCATGCTGAAGTAGTACACATTTAATAGCGACAGGACAAAGGGGAATAGTTTTAAACTGAAAGAATGGAGAGTTAGATTAGATGTAGGGAAGACAATCTTCACTCAGAGGGTGACATGACCCTGGTACAGCTGTGCAGAGAAGCTGTGGGTGCCCCATCCCTGAAGGCACTCAAAGGCCAAGTTGATAGGCCCTGGGCAGCCTATTTTGGGGGGGGATATGGCAACATTGCCCATGGCAAGAGGCTGGAACTGGTTGGCTTTAAGATAGCTTCATAGCACACAGCTTTAGCAAAACTGATGGAGATGAGATGTCATAGGCAACATCATACCAGCTGTGCCCACAGACTGGGCATTTCCAATCTGATGCCACGACCTTGGCCCTGGGCTTTGTGGTGGACTGAGGGGAGCCAAGGCTGGGAAGCTGCCCCTCTGAACTGGTGCTGTGGTGATCAAAAGTTGCCACAAACTGTGAAAGGGTGAAAGGCCATGGACATTCAGCAGTGGACCTGGGTGTCTTCCCACCACTCACCTCTGCTGCTGCAGGTTCATGCTGTCTGAGTTGGGCAGGGATGGGTAAATGCAGGTGAGAGCAGCTGCCAGTAACCTCACAGCACACTCCAAGCATCTCCTCACTCAGTGTCCCATGTCTCACAGACTTAGGACCTTGTCTTGCTCATATTGTCCACAGAAGCTAGGTTTGGCTTGTGTCTTCCTCTAGCATTAGAAAATCCACCCCTTTGGAGATCACTGAGATGTCAGAGGGCGTAGGACTGAGGCGGTGCTGGTAATTCCTGTCTTTGTCTCGACACAGCCAGCAGAAGATGTTTCTTGTTTTCCATTATTCTCTCCAAGCAAGAACTTCATTTTTAAAGCTAACTCCCACTTTCTCAGATCAGAAGTCATTCATCAATGTCCTGTTAAATTTTTATTACTGGCATCTTCAGTCTGCCCTGTTGTGAGGTGCTCATCATGCACTAGGGGTGGTCCTGGCTCTCTGTCTGTGTTCTTAGGCTGGTGGCCCAGACCCAGGCTGAGTTTTCAGTTGGGAATCCATTTTGTTCCATCCATATCTAGCAGGCATTTTCTGTCACAGCTTTACCCATTGTTGCCAGGTTACCTCTGTAGCTGCTCCATCTCCTACATGCCTCTGGGATCACACTAAACAACTTTGTATGCAAATGGGGGACATAGGCCACCCTCATCCACTGGAGATTAGGTCACTAGTATTTATCCTACATTCACTGAAACTCATATGGCCACCTCCACCATGTTCAGAAAGTTGCACTCTATGTCCAGGAAGAGAACAGGGCTCAGGACAAGTTGGTACAGTGGAAGGTATCCATAGCCATTGCAGAAGGATTGGAACAGAATGGTCTTTCAACCCAAACCAGTCTGTGATTCTGTGATCTCTGCAAGGGCAGGAAGGAGAGAAGATTCATGGCTGGTGTGGGAGCCAACGGCTTGAGCCTGGTGGGCCTTGGCTGAAGGCCACAGCTTGATCCTTGTGAGAGGCTAGATGTTGCAGACCACTGCCTGGAGGGGTGCCAGATCCTGCTAAGCCTTTATGGGATGCTCTGAGAGAGAGACCCCCTGACCCTGGGTCAGGCACAGTGGCTCCAACAGCTGCCCCAGGTCTGCTAGGGGCTGAGTTTGCAGCCCTGACTTTAACCCTCCTGTAAATCCCCCCTTGGCCACTGTAGCTGCCTTTGGCAGCATTACAGCTCTCAAATCCCTCTCAACATTCTGTAACAACCATGATGAGGTGCCGAAACATGGAAGCTGAAATCCCAGCATTATTATTCTCTGGCAAAGTGGACTTGCAAGGGAACATGCCTTGAAAACATCTGGTGTTGGTTGGGAATTAGGACCAGATATGGCTTTACAGTGACCAGACTATTGCACATTACACTATTGCAACAAACAGGGAACTCCTTGTTTTAGTTTCTCCAAAAAAAAAAAAAATCCAAAAATTCTTTATTTTCTTAGCAAATGCCTGCCTTTTTCTGAAGACAGTGTCTTATTCTGGGTAAACTGAGGAAATAATTAATTTTTTTGTCATAAGCCTGGAGTAAAAATAATTATTTCCTATATCCTGTAGAAATTACACGGCTCTGAATATCACTGTAACAGTTAACATTTACAGTTGACTCTCCTCCAAGAGCAGTGTCTCTTTGCACACTGACAGCTGAGAATGGGAAAGATGACACATACTGGTTTTCTGTATTCTGCTTAGTAAGACAGTCTCTAGTGAGAACAAATACTCTAAAGATTATGAATGTTGCCAGTCAACATTTTCTATAGGAAAGAAATTCTGATCAATCTTTGCTACTACAATTTTAAGAAGCAGATAAATAGGAAATCCTTGTTATAGTGATGTGTTTTCCCTTAATAAATAAACTTTGACACAGTTCCACAGTGAAGTGTCTGGGAATTAATTTTATGGATTTTTTTTTTTTGCTGACATTGTCATTCTTGGTTCGTAAGTGTATTGAATGTAAAAGTATCACCTTAATTGACCACAATTGGTGGCCCCTAGGTTCTAGGAGCTTACTCCTGCCAGTAACTTATCTGACATTGATAAAGATTTACTTAAAACTCTCAACAAGACAGTTTTCCTCAGAATAAAGGATCTAGCAGTTTTCCTAGGAGATACTCTTTCTCTGCTTTGTGATTAGCTGATTTGCCTCAAATTTTCCCCTGTTCTTCCTGCTCTATCCTTGTCAGCTTCTCCTGTATAGTAAGCCTTTCCCACTAACCCCTCTTCCCAGAATCATGGTGCTAAGGGAGGTATAATATTGGGAAACAGAGGCATATTGCCAAGGTAGGCTCTTGTCATGCAAATAAATGTATTGGTTGTTCCCAGAACTGGAAATTTCATTGGTACTGATGAGTTCAAGGGAGATGTGAAGATCTGGAAAGAATTGCTTCCTATTTTATTGTCCATTCAGATCTGTTAGAAATTAAGGATCATGTTTTCTGTTGAAATAAACTGGCTAACTCAGTCACACTTGCCTAGAAACCTGTAAAAGATATCAGTGTGTGGCTAACCATCAATAGAGATAATGTCACATGAGTGGCAAGTAATGGATTGCCATATAGCCAAATTCAGTCTATTTACATATGTAAAAATGAAAATTTTAATCCTTAAGAGTAGAATAGTTAACCCAGTAACAGAAACTATTGTTCTTCTATTACCTAGCCCCAAAAATCCTGACAGAGAATTCACAGAAACAAGAGATTCCATTTCTCACTCATAATATTTGTTCCACAAACTATTTACACGCTCAGTGAATCAGAACAAAATACCTTTTGTATTATCTCACTGTTTATAATTAACTCACAGCAGGCTTATCTAGCAATAGACAGTGAGCTGTTTGAAATAGACGTGGGCAGCTGAAAGGAAGACATGTCATAGAAAATTCCAGATAATAAATTTGAAAAACTGAAACACTGATATATATGACACATTTTGTGTGAAAACACGATTCTTTCCATAAAATGCCTATCCTTCCTTAAGTACAGGATTTTATTTGTTATTTCTGAAGTGATGATATACACTTCCTACTAGATGAAGTGAGACTACTAATGCCTGAATATGCAGAAGAGTTTCAGCTCAGACTTGGTGAAAGTGGTTGATATGAACTTCAAATTAGGAAGGAGAAGCCTGATTGTAGGTGTCACCCACCTACAAACCAAGGCACCTTCCACTGCAGATATCACAGGGCAGAAGCAGGTTTTCTGACTGTGGTACTGGAAACCAGAATTCCTGATACCTAACCTATTTCTGTATCTACTGTATTATGGTAACAAGAAATAATATAATTCATTTTAATATGGGAGGTAGGAATTCTTACAGCCACAACACACATGACTGGGATTGCTTTCCTTTAAATTTCTGTGGGATTTAAGCTTCTGAGCTTTTTCCTTAGCATATTTTTAACTTTCAAAAATCTAATTCTAAAACTTTTTCCAGGCCAATCCAGTGTTTCAGATGCACAATCAAGTCAGAGACAAGTAGTTTAAGCTTGGTCTTATCTCAGTATTTATTGCTCAGTATTGTTATGTAAAAGAAGAAAAAAGGAGAAAAAGAGAAAAGTGTAATGAAAGAGTAACCAAAAGCAAACAAAAAAAAAATCAACAGGAATTTGTTACATTTCATCTAAAACAGGAAGAAAATATGAAAAAAAATTTCTTTCCAGGGACAAAATTTTACAAATCACCACTTAGATTTCTATATGTTGTATGAAATAATAACTTCCGAGATTAAATATTTCATGCATGTTTTGTCTCAAGTGTCAGAACTTATATGGGCAAAACTATCTGATTTAAATGAATAAAATGATTGTGTTTGCTCTTGTTCTTCTATATCAGTAAATCATTTGAATAGCAAAGGCCACTTGTTGGACTTATTTTAGTGAAGGAAATTTGTTAGGCACAAGGTAATCTGACTTCTGAAATGTGTAATGAAGTACAGCTCAACTTGGAGAAAAGATGTTCGTTTTTAACCCTGTTTCTTTCAGAGGTGAATATATAGAAAATCAACATATTTCTAAATGACTTAGGCCTCCCTAGTTTTAGATTTATGTTGCCTTAGGCTACTTCAAGATGAAATAGTTGTAGATCTGATAATATTTTGTGGTGTCTTTTGTCAGAACTGCCTAAAAATGAAATCTTGAACTCATAGGCTCTTTTGCTATCCAGACTTAAATGCACATGTTGTTTAGATGAAAAACTGGCATAGCGCAAGTCTCTCATTTAATTTATGTAAAGTCTTTGTTCAACCAGCTGGATTTCTTTTGCTGAACATTATAATGCTCTCTAAGAAGAGAGTTTGTGCCAAGAACAGGAAAAATATCTGGCCCAACTAAGAAACTCATCTAGACTGACAAAAGGAACATGTAAATACTTTACATTGCTGGGTGAGAATCAAATTAGAACTGCCTGGGATAGCCCAAATGTACCATGAAGATGACTGTCACAGTGCAACCTTCTTTTGTGTCTGATGTGAGTTCTCGTGTTCACCTAAATTTAGGGTTTGTTACCCTTAAGAGTTCAGGAGTAAGAGAAGGACTAGTGTTGTGGATGTATTTCCGCTGTAGAGAAAGAAAGATCCGACGAGAATTAACCTCTGACCTCTGTCTTGAAACTTAATGGTGAGGTTTATGGGTAGTTCAGATAATACCTTCCAGCACGCCTTTTATTGCACATGCATGAGGGCATTCTGAAATCATTCGCATGCATCGCTAGACTTATCTAAGGTGGATCTCTTTATCTTCCGCCTGACTCTTCTAGAACAGATTTCCTAGAAACTGTTCTTATCACCTGTGGTGGCAGATGCTCATTTCTCTACCTTGCAGGCAGGTCTTGGTCTGTGTCTCTGCTGTCCCTTGAGTCTATACAGTTCTTATTAGCATCTTAGATGGATAGATAGATCCTGTCTGACATGTCTGAGAAAGTTGTGTCATGGATGAGAAAGCCAAGAATTTCTGTCATTGTTTACATCTGATCCATCACTCCATATATTTCTACCTCCTTATTTTTTAAGCAGCTTGTGGAGTACTCTAATAACGTGGAAATACAGAAACAGCAAGACACTAGAGTTATGTTGCAATTTGTGAAGGTACATGGGAAAAAGTAAATACATTAATTATCTTTTGTTATTTTACAGCTGAAGGAACTGAAAAACTAAAAATGATAAATAAGCAAGAGAGGACATATGCAATTACCCTGATGAACAGAAGTGAGGGGGAGCATAAGAATAAAAGGCTCAGCTACATCATGAATGCATTTTTGGTGTCATTATGTGAGGCTGATGCATTCATCATCTCGAATTATCACTGTTATGAACTTTTGGGAAATATTGTACCCAAAATAAAACCTGAAAATTTTAGGATACTGCTTTCTCAGATCAAAACTCATGACAGTGGCAGCACACAGCTTTCTATTTTAACTTAGACAGGCCTTGAAAACATCTCCTAGGTTTTCTCCCAACCAATAGTTCATTAGTGGATCCATCCTGAAGGATTTATTCCCCAGAATGACTTTTTTCTCTGAATTATCACTTGGAATAAGTAAGGAAATACATACGATAAGTGTTGATATTTGGAGCGTATTACTATAAAAAATGGCCCATGAAATAGCGGTAGTTGAATAGTCTGTAAAAAGTGGAACTGTAGGGTTCAGAATTAGCTCCAGGGTAACCCAGGTTACAGTCTTTCTTTCCAGACTTTGCTGTGTGGCTGTACATAAGTCACTGCAACTTTCATCTTATCTTGTGCAAGTCAGACTTCAAAGAAGGAAAAAAATGTGAAATATACTGGAATTTTATTCAAATTCATTGTAATACTGATCCTACCGTGTTACCCTTAATTAAAAATAGAGTTATGTTACTATAGAATCCAGTATGAAATAAGAATCAAACCAATTAACACCAATTTTTTTTATATGCTTAGAATTAATGTAATATATCACAAACTCAGTTGTGAGTCCACCTAGGCCAAACTCTCACCAAGATATATCAGAAAGGTCTTAGGGTGCAGATATTGCTTAGTTTCTAAAATTTACCTTGGTTTCCTCACACAACTTCTTCTGAATGGTAGCTTTCATTTCAGGACTTCTTCTTGGGTAGCTGGAATTTCCTGTCAGTTTTGTGTTGCAGAGAGAAAGGGGGAGTTGTTAGGTATTCTTACATGAAGAGTCTTTCATGTCAGCAGTATTTATGAGAGAGAGTCAGCAGTATAAATCAGTGCAGCTTTGTGTGTGCTCAGATATGGATTTGCTGTTCATGAAAACCTGGTATTTTAGCTACCATTTTCATTCCTGTTGTTTTCCTTCTGAAAAGTAGGTCTGTAGATTTCTTCTGGGGTGAAAAGCCTGACCTCAATTTTCCTGCAGTCTTCAGAGTTCAGGCTTTAACATTTATGAAAAATGAGTTTCAAATATGTAGCCGGCTTTTCAGAGTTCTTATATTTTCCTTTTAGACTGCACTGCATACCTATACCCAGTGCATGGTGCTGTGCTGCCCTTCTGCTTATGAACTGGAACTTGTTTTTTATTACATGCTTATCATCAAGGCACTTCACCCTGATCAAACAAAGTGAAACTGAGGTTTGACTGCATAGGCTTTATTTTTTCTGACTGTTTTCTTACAGGGCTGCAAGTGACTTTTCCACTAAAATTCACTTTTACTGCTTGAAATATTAACTCTGAGAGACTTCTCTATGCTTGCTCACTCCCCAGCCCTGACTGCCAGGTACCTGGCCTTCTTTGACTCTCTATCTGCTAAAAATTTTTCAGACCAATCTGTTATTTTGGGAGGATGTGTTGATCTGCCTGAGGGTAGGGAGGCCCTTCAGCGGGATCTGGATAGGCTGGACAGTTGGGCTGAGGTCAATGGGATGAGGTTCAATAAGGCCAAGTGCCGGGTCCTGCACTTTGGCCACAATAACCCCATGCAATGCTATAGGCTTGGGGCAGAATGGCTTGAGGAGTGTATAGAGGAAAAGGACCTGGGGGTGTTGGTTGATGCTCGGCTCAGCATGAGCCGGCAGTGTGCCCAGGTGGCCAAGAAGGCCAATGGCATCCTGGCCTGTATTAGGAATAGTGTGGCCAGCAGGAGCAGGGAGGTGATCATCCCCCTGTACTCAGCTCTGGTGCGGCCGCACCTCGAGTACTGTGTTCAGTTTTGGGCCCCTCACTACAAGAGAGACATCGAGGCCCTGGAGCGTGTTCAGAGAAGGGCAACAAAACTGGTGAGGGGTCTGGAGCACAGGTCTTACGAGGAGCGGCTGAAGGAGCTGGGATTGTTTAGTTTGGGGAAAAGGAGGCTCAGAGGAGACCTCATTGCACTCTACCACTTCCTGAAGGGAGGCTGTGGTAAGGAGGGGGTCGGCCTCTTCTCCCAGGTAACTAATGACAGGACGAGAGGGAATGGCCACAAGTTGTGCCGGGGAAGGTTTAGATTAGACTTGAGGAAAAATTTTTTCTCTGAGAGAGTGGTCCGGCACTGGAATGGCCTGCCTAGGGAGGTGGTTGAGGCACCGTCCCTAGCGCTGTTCAAGAAGCGTTTAGATGAGGTGCTGAGGGATTTGATTTAGTAGCTTGGTGGGTAGGGATGGTGGTGTGAGGAAGGTTGGACTAGATGATCTTGTAGGTCCTTTCCAACCTAATGTATCTATGAATCTATGAATCTATGAATTAAATAGCATTTTTCTCTTCTTCTCTTCTCTTCTCTTCTCTTCTCTTCTCTTCTCTTCTCTTCTCTTCTCTTCTCTTCTCTTCTCTTCTCTTCTCTTCTCTTCTCTTCTCTTCTCTTCTCTTCTCTTCTCTTCTCTTCTCTTCTCTTCTCTTCTCTTCTCTTCTCTTCTCTTCTCTTCTCTTCTCTTCCTCTTCCTCTTCCTCTTCCTCTTCCTCTTCCTCTTCCTCTTCCTCTTCCTCTTCCTCTTCCTCTTTCTTCCTCTTCCTCTTCCTCTTCCTCTTCCTCTTCCTCTTCCTCTTCCTCTTCCTCTTCCTCTTCCTCTTCCTCTTCCTCTTCCTCTTCCTCTTCCTCTTCCTCTTCCTCTTCCTCTCCTCTCCTCTCCTCTCCTCTCCTCTCCTCTCCTCTCCTCTTCCTAGACACAATTTTTTCATTTTATTTTGAACAGTGATTTGGCACAGCTACCATCTGTTCCTGATGAAATTAAAACCTAACCATCAGACTGAGCATTGTTCAAATAGACTTATCATGGTCACAGGTAATTACAGACCAGCCTGCAGATTTGGTTCTTTTGCCACATTGTTAACAGATGTTTTAATTTAAAAATGCTAGAACTTAGGCATCCCTACAACATCTCTAAAATGATAATTCGTATGACTCTCTGTATGCATTTCTCAGAGAGACAGCTGGGGGCTTGATATTTGAGCCCTTTGTGAGAATAGATTGGTAAGGTTACACTGTAGTTTGCATGTCCTTCATTATTCCAGTGCAAGTGATGAAAGCTTCTAGCAACAAAAGGACATTTGGTAAACAAAGGCCAGCTGACTTCTGAATGAAGAGCAGATCTGCCTTTTTGTCCCAGTTGTGTACAGTGTGGTAGTCAACTTGATATTTGCAAAGAGCCTGCGGCTGGTGAATGAAAGAGTCCTCTCTCAAGATGATGTTCAAAAGCAGAGAGCAGCAGAAATCAGATTTTTGTCTGGAACAGTTGTCCTTCCTCTCAAGTTCTTCTACCTTTCTTGTTCACCTAATATCAATGAGTATTCTGTCCAGAGTAAAGGTGGGTCAAGGTTCATAAGGCACTGGAACCGGTTGCCAAGTGAAGTGGTTGATGTCCTGCCCCTGTAGACTTTAAAGGCAAGGCTGGATTAGGCCCTGGACAAACTGATATGGCTGTGCATGTTCCTGTTCATTGCAGGGGGGTTGGACTAGTTGGCCTTTAAGGTCCCAGCTCTGAGGATTCTATGATACTTCAATTCTATAGGTTCACCCACAGAGATAGAGCTTGTTTTGGCCAGATCAGCCATCATGGTGTGATCTTCTCTCATCTGCTAGCTACTACAGATCCTGACTAGAGAAAAAACAGCCACGCATTATTGTCTTACCTGATTAAATTTTGACAATTAGACAATTAGCCACAACATTTATATAAGTTTGCAGCAACTTTTTCTGTTTTATTTTTTCCCTAATTTCTATTTAATTATAATCAAGTCTCCCTTTTGGTGGAAATATTTCCTTTCATCTCCATTTTCATGCTTGCCTAGAAAGATGGATCCTTTCTCAACCAGTTATAACAGCAAAGAGAATCATTCTTCCAATTCTAGTCTCTTTGGTTTTCTAACAGTTAAGAAGAAAAAAAGAGAGCTCTACTTCACTTCTGTAGAATTCACTGGTGTTGTATTTAATTAATCCTAACATCTCAGTCACCCAAGGCTTTCAAAATGTAAAGGGCCTGAGGAAGGAAAGACGTTCATTTAATGTTTGTGTCATTTGTAATTACACCATTTGATTTCCCTTGAGGACGCACAGTTTTCCTTGACTCTCTTTTAGGCTGTTTATGGAAAGGAGCCCAACAAATAAAAAAAGACAAGAGCAAGAAACCGTGATCAAAGAAAAATAAGTCCTGAGAAAACAAAACCATTTCTAGTGTCACTACTAGAAAAGTAACAGTATGGAGTATCTATCTCATAGGGCTGCCTTGCTGCCAGGTTTCTTCTAGAAAGATAAGAAAATAATGGGGAGATAACCGACTACAAATGTGCTAATTTCGGGCAAAATACAACATCTGTCAGAGTTAACCACAACAGACTTGTTTGTGTTACTCTGTAGGAATATACTGGTGATAACCTAGCATCTGAGGAAAAAGAAATGTTAACACGTGAAAATGAAATTGGAAGAAAGGGGAGGCTTACAAATATGATTGTAATAGACCATTACTATCGCAAAACAGAGCACTGCTATCACAAAATAGTTGAGATGGGCGTAAATGGATCCAGGAGGTCGTATTTGTGCATATATTGTGTATTTCGAATGAGTGATGCTGGAATCATTTTCTTTCTGTTGAAGAAGTGACCCTAGACACGACAATGTATTTAAAAAATTAACAATTGTAAGAGTAATTCTCAGTAGAATTGAATCTAATTTCTCTACTTAGTAGCATATATCCCGAAACTTATCAGGCAAACAAAGAGGGAGCCGAGTGTTTTAATTTTATTTGCATGTATTTTGAATGTACATGCTTCCTCATAGCTTTGGTAGATGCACACATTTCCCCCCGTGTAGGACGTGTCTCCCTATGCTTTGTCCACATACATAGGATTGCCAGAGCATGTAGCTAAACTGTTTCCATTACTATTGTTGTAAATCACAAGGACAGCTAAGATTAATTAGCACTTTTGAAAGAGGGACCACGTCCATTTAAGACATATTTTTTATTGTCATTCCCTATCATCTGGCAACATCTGACACATTTGTGAATTATAAATTTTGTGGACATGAATGCTGGATGAGAAGCACCGTTCTTTATGTCTACATTGAATGGGAAAATTTTCTACTTCCTCCAAAACAAATATTCTCATGTGTTTTATTTTGAAATAGGGACCAGTAATGCATTTTCAGAGGAAAAAAGTCAGTAAGGGTCTTATTTTAAGTTGCAGACTTGGTAACCTACATTTTTATTCCAAGAGAAGTTAAAAAACAGACTGCTGGAATAGATTGTATTTGGAAGTGAAACTGATATAGGCAGTGCAAGTGAGATTGTTTCAGGTGGGAGCTTGATACAGAATAATGGCTTGGAACACGACAACCATCAAACCTTGCAGTAGTAGCATAGCAGAAGAGCATGATAATTATATACATAATATATGATAATGTTATAAAACATCCTCTTAATGTTACCCTGCTTTATTATTTTTAAATGGCTAAGGTCTGGATTATTGCTTAAATTAGTTAATACCCTGAACCTCTCCTTCTCTAAACATGTACTTATTAGAGAACGCTCTTCATGATACTCGATGCTGACTGAGGGTCTACCAGTGACCTTGTCTCTCCTACAGTAAGGGCTGGATAGTTCTGAGCTGCTAGGGGCAAGTGGATGACCCAGAATTTACAACATAGGGACATGAAGCACTTTTCTTCCTTTTTGGCACTATTTTGTCTCCTTTGTGCCACCATAATGATGGAAAGAAGACAGACCAAGTGTGACCAACTTGTGACGAAAGGGTTGACAAGGTCTTGTGTTTAACCCAGCATAATGACAGTACTAGAAGAGAACTCAGGATGTAATCACAGACAACCTCCCAAATTGACTTAAGATCATGCATAACTTGATGAGTCCTGGTTTTGGTGGTGCTTTTTCTGAAAGACTTTAAAGTTTCTTGTCAAGATGCCTCAATATTCCTAGGTAGGATGTGGAATCTGTTAAAAGAATAGATACAAGCTGAAAACTCCATCAGTTTAGTGTGGCGAGGTCCTCAGTTGACTCTGTGTCAGTTTCCACTCAGCAAGATGGTATCTAAAATTAGGAGTAGTTTTAGATTCAATTATCCTATTTTCAGAATTCTTGGAATTGCAAGTTAAAAGAAAAAAAAAAAAACTTATGACTGTTTAAATATGATATTAGAACAAACGTCAATAGAAACCACTCAGTTACTCCTGAGGATCAAATGCTGTAATGCAGCTTCTAGAGCTGGATTTAGAGGGATAAAAGGAAAGTCCAAGCACTGCTGCTGCTAAGCTCTGGAGCTTGCTTTTGTGTGTATTTGCCAGTTTAATATTATCTGATCAAAGCCCACCTAACCTTGGCCAAATCCTGGGCCTTGGGTGGCTTCTCTAGTAATGCAGACAAACATTACACTGCTACTTGGCTCAGAAATGTTGTGTTGACACATGTATTATCTAAGAGGTTCTGCACACTTTCAGCACTGATGCTGAAAGTGTTCAAGGAGTAAATTTGGATGAAATGGGAATGGAACAGTAATGCATTCAATAAGTAAACTGGAAGACATATCATTTATGGGTTATGGGCTAAGAGAAGGTGGCTGTAAGAAAAACACAAAATCAAATGTTTTCTTTCCGTACCGGGTGATATTAGACTGTTCAATCTCTTTTTTTTTCCCCTCACATTTCACTTAAGCCACTTTTAAGCACAGACTTTTAAAAAAATGTTAGCTGACTTCAGGTAAAGCTATTATCATTGGCTGTGCCTAACTTACAAAATGATGAAAGCATTCCAAAATATTCTCCCTGAGGTCACACAGACTGGCTAGCTGGAACTAGTGCATGCTACTCATACAAAATCGCTGTGAGTAATCTGGAGTTTACTGTGTAGACAACGGAAGACAGAGGTTCCTCATTTGCCTCTGTGCTGAGCAGCTCATACCCTCTCTAGTGGATGCTCTACCAGAACCAGAGACAAGTCACCTTGTAGTGCTCACCATGAAGCTGGGTAGTTCCCAGGCAGGTGATGAAATGTGTTGGATGATCGAAGTATCCCATAACAGTGATCTAGTCCATGCTGTTTGTTTTTTCCTGCTTGCTCTTTGATCTGCTCTTCCTGTTGATTTTTGCTGGCAATTTATTTTTTTTCCATTGCTGTCCCTCCTCTGTGTTCTGTGAACGCTACGTGTGTTTCACACTGTTCATATTGAATCAATGGGATGGTTTTGAAACAAGTTTGTCAGTTTCTAATTGAGTGCAGACTATCTGCCCGGGGAAGAGTTGAAGGGGAAAATGCTAACATTAGGGAGGTCTGGAGCCTAACCAAACAAATAGCAAGGTCAGTGTTTGCAGGACACGGACTGCTGTATACACGTGCTCTCTGTAGTCATATATTGCTTATTGTGGAGCAAAAAAAAAATTATCTTTAAAAGGCTCTTTGTTTCCCCACTTCTCCATCTGGAATCTGAACCCTGAAATGATAAAGGGCAGGTGGTGGTGTTGGGCTTGTTACGATATAATCTGCTGGCTCAGCGAGGAGTTGATAAATGACTCCCCAAGAATAGTGAATTATTTGGTAATGGAATTGAAGAGGACCAAGCTTCCATTCCTGCCCTCAGGTCACTGCAGTAGAATACTTGTCTGTGTATTATATTGTACTTTATTATGACAAGGAGCGATGAGGTCTGTTTGTATATGCACAATTCAGAGCCCCTCACCAAGGCATACTAAATAAATATAATAAACTTGTCACAGGGAGCACTTTTGTGGTTTCTGACCTGTTTTTCCTTTAAAGCATATTTTCCAAATGTGAGGTGAGTAGTCCAAATGAGTTTAGGGAATAGGCTATACTATTATGATGCTTATGACCACATATTGAATCATTTTATCAAGATTGCAAGCCAGCAAGATCATCACCGCACCACCGCAAAAGGGAAAAGCAGGGAAAAGCAATAGTTGCCTTGTACTCTGTTGTTGCACTGTATTGTGTTAGGAAAAAGATGAAGTAGCATGGCAGTTTTAAAATCAGCCAGATAAAACTGAGGGTGAAAAATACAGGGTATGTGGGAAGGAACAAGGAACTTTAACCAGTTAGGTCTTCTTCCCTTTTTTACTGGACTTTCTTACTTGTCTTTTTAATCTGAGAGAGTAGGTATGCTTGGCAGAGCCAGGCTGATCAGCTCACATTTGGATTAATCATCTTTCTCAGACTACATTCCCCCAGAGCATGCAGCTTACTTGCAATGCTGTCATATAATATCCAGTGCTCTTCTTTCATCTTTATTTTTCCTTTTTTTTCTCCCCTTTATTTCCCTCTGTCTGTGCTGTCCCAGACCCCATCCAACCTGGCCTTGAATGCCCCCAGGGAAGGGCAGCTGTGCCAGAGCCTCACCACTCTGTGTAAAGAACTTCTTCCTGATGTCTACCGTAAATCTATCTCCATTTAGTTTAAATATGTCACCTCTTGTCCTATCACTACACTTCCTAATGAAGGGTCTCTTCTGTCTCTTTTGTTGATCCTCTTTAGGTACTGGAATGCTTCAAAGATGCTTTCCTGGAGCTTTTTCTTCTCCAATCTGATCAAACTAATTTCCTCAACCTTTCTTCATAGGAGAAGTGCTCCAGGACCCTGATCATCCTTTTGTCGCTCCACTGGATCCACTCTTAACTGCTCCACCTCTTTCTTGTGACCCGGCACAAGACCTTTCTTGACCCCAGACCTCTATGTGGTACTCCAAATGGGTCCTCTCAATGGCATAGTAGAGGGAAACAACCACCTCCCTCTCCCTGCTGGCCACCTCACTGTTGATGCAACTCAGAATATAGCTCACCTTCTGGCCTTCAAGCACATACTGCTGGCTCATAATCAGCATTTGTACACCTGTACCTCTGCAAGCCTGCTCCCAACCCACCCATCACCCAGCCTATATTCATAATTGGGGTTGCCTTGGCCCAGGTGCAGAACCTTGCACTTGGCATTGTAGAACTTCATGAGGTGTGCATGAGGAGTCTCAAGCCTGTCCAGGTCTCTCTGCATGGCATCCCTTCCCTCCAGTGTGTCAACCACACCATGTTGCTTGATATTGTTGTCAAATTTGCCAAGGATCTCACTGTCCATGTCACTGATGCAGATGTTAATTCTATCAATTGATATCAATTTGATAGATATCAATATATCAATACTGACCTCAGAGGAACACCACTCATCACTGGTCTCCACTTGGACATGGAGCATACTTACCACCGCTTCTTGAGTGAGACCCTGCAGCCAATTCCTTATCCACTGAGTGTTTCATCTGTCAAATGCACATCTCTCCATCCTGGAGACAAGAATGCTGAGGAGAAGAATTGTGCTTTGCACGAGTCCAGGTAGGTCCATTCCTCTTACTTCCAGAAGTCATCATGATCCAGAGATCCAAATAATTCACATACCCCCCCCCCTCGTCTCTGAAGGAAGAGCAACATTAAACAGAAAAATCAATGCTAAGACTTGTTCCTTGGCAGGCAGATTCATGCTGTGTGCAGGGAAGTGATACGTTCACTGTTGGGAAGGAATATGCTCAATACAACATGTTCATAAACTTTCCTTAAATGGGGAAATCAGCTGAAGCCCCTAGCTCCAGACACATTGCTAGTGATGGTGTTGAATTTGAAAGCCATCTTTGGTATTAGGATTTTATGTCTCTAGTAAATAAAAACCAATTCAAACATCAAATATAATTTATTATTAAGGATGGATTTTTTTTTCCTCTTCTGAAGTTTTACCAATCTGTGAGAATCAATCATGAGAATTTGGAGTTAACATTTGTTCCGAAGAGACAAAGATCAGTGTGTCCCTTGGCCTCATTTATTATTTGAAAAGGGTGGGGGGAGGAAAAAAAAACATGTAGCTTAATGGGAAATCAAAACTAGTTTGTGAATGTGTGTGTCTGGTTTGGCTTATTCATGACCGTGATACACATGTAAAATATGCTGGTGGTGCTACATAGTCAAAAAAAGCAGCTTGCCAATGCTGCTAAATTACTATTTATTTCCTTTGAATTCCACTGGGTGTGACATTTATGTCCACAAACATCTATCATTCTTTTGGACTTCTCTTTAAGTCTACTACAGCCCTGAAAGGTTATTTAAGTTTTTGCATGTGGGAATGGCCAGCTGTGAAGACTTAGAACTAAAAGGGGTAGTTTCATATTCTGACCGAAGTTAACACAAGTCTTTTGTGTTTTAAAACATGGGTGGGTTTTTTGTGCGTGGAATAAATGAAATCATGTATATAATTTTACCCTTTTCGAATTTTAGTGTCTTTCTATAGGGAAAAATACATTCTAGTCATGGAAACTGAAATCATCAAAAGCAAATGCTCTCATCTGGTGTGATGGTATCACCTAGCAGATGACAGGCTACCCTGAGCAGCTTATGTATGATGCAAATACAGAGGATGTAGAAAATGTCAGGGAGTCTGGTACAGGGTGTCTGGTTTATACATCACGTGGAAAGAGATCGAGGGATACCATGGAGTTTGAATTAAGCCAACACACACTGGTGAATGGTCCTGCAAATGAACAGGTCCACACAAATAGGGAAGTTTAATGAAGTGACTGTCACAGGACATGCTTACAGTTGTACAGGAATTACATCCTGGCTGCCTCCCACACAACGGATTTGGAGAGAAAAGCATTTTTTTTCACGGTGGAGCCCTTTCAAGTAATGGGAATGATGTGAGACTCCCTCAGAGAGTTTTATCTTGGATAGAAGAATCCATTAATGAGTTATGCCTTTTGTACTGGCATACAAGATAGAAGAAATAGCTATGTCACTGGAAATACCTATAGTCCGATCACTGAGGAGACATTGGTGTGGGAATTATGTGAATTAGCAGTGAATTACGTGAGTTAGCATCATTTTTGAAGGTGTTTCTAATTTAGGTTAATGAAACACTTGAAAATCTTCCTGAAGTGATTCTTGTAAAGTAGGAAGCAATGGCTGAGCTGTTGTGTCAAAACTGTTTTATTTCTCAAGTCTTTGGAGTTTCAGTAAAGATTCGGTGTGATCCAAGCTTCATTAGAAGAACACAGCTTCTGACTGTCAAATACTCAAACAGAATGGCACACTCCAAAGCAAGAGGTTACTAAGAACTACCTGTGATCAATGAGACAAATAACAGGTCACGAAAGTTAGACAAAAGTTTTCTGTAGTCTTGTTTTGTCAGATATCAATCAACTGGAAAGAAACATATTTGGATACACAAGCCCTTCAGGATGGAAACAGCAGAGCTGAAAGAGGAAGACAGATTATTTCTTCATGTGAGATTGGCCAGTTTAGACCTGAAAAAGTTTCTCCCTGCCTGAGCGTTTTGTGTTAAGTTTTTTTATTTTGCTTCCCAGCTACCAGCGAGTCTTGCAGAATGATAACATTTCTCCACACATTTTGCTTTGTATATAAATTTTGGAGTACCACGAAAAAAAGGGTTATTTATAAAATGTAAGAACAGTCGTCAGGCAACCAACAATTAGGGCACATTTTCAAAACCCTTTTACAGTACTTAAGTATATCTTCAGTATCCATCATGATGATTACATTGCATTACAGAAGATGAAGGAATACTATTTTTCAGCTAGTCAAGTGTCATCAAATGGATGTGGAACCTCCACAGATGCTGTACTGCTTGTTGAAAACACTCATTGACTCTGAGTGGAATGGCTAATAATTATGTTCAAATAACATGGCAGAATATTGAAGAAAAACAGGCTGAAAAACATTTAGCTAGGAATGTAACAACAACTTAAAGTTGGAACATGAGAAGCAGGTTTAAATCACACTTCCCTGGTTTCTGTCCTTGTTTTCTTGTTTTGTTTTGTTTTGTTTTGTTTTGTTTTGTTTGAGTTTGAGAATAAGGTTAAAGAGTGACAGAAAAATAACCAATTTATGTTTGTGACTCATTTTTCAGTCAATATAAATACATGATCTGCAAATTTTAAATGGAATGTATAGATTGGAATCAGATATTCAACTCAAAAATCTGATCATGTTTCTCTACTGGACTTCTCTAAGGCCACTGTTACCAGGGAGAAACACCCTTCACTTCACAATCATGTCTTATTCATGTCACCACTTTTGGCAGTATGTACACCTGTAAACAACTCTTTTCAAGGATGAGGTACAGGAAGAGTAAAATGTCATCAAAATTCTGATGAACACCTAGAGATCTCACTACGAATGGCAACTACTACCATCGAATCAGAGTGATACGTTTGTTTCACAAAAAAAAAGGCCAACAATCTCACTACCTTTATGGTTTTGCTGTTCTCCTTTCCTAAATTTTAATAAAAACATTAAAAATTGTAATGTCTGTTATTTATTAATTATATTACTCCAAAAGTAATGCCACCTATTCTATTATGTTGGTCCATGACATCAGAAATAGATACTGGTGATTTGTCAGTAGGGGTTGAATTTTCCCACCAATATTCCATTACGTGATGTTGCTACATGACAGATGGCAGCAGAGGGGCTGTCTGACCGAATGATATCTGATGGGGAAGTGTGGATAAAGCAAAGGTGTGTCACTGAGTCCATCCATGTGGAAAAAGGTCGCCCACTGACATTCATCAACACTTGCTGACTATTGATGGAGACAAACCAAAGGATGGAAGTGCAGTGAGGCAGTGGTTGGTACATTTCAACAATAGTGACAGTGGGTCCCCTCCTCTGCTGCAGACTTTTATGAGCATGGTGTGCATGTTCTTGTTAATTGCAGACAAAAAAGTGAGGCTAATGCTGGTGACTATGTTGAGAAACAGCATTTTGGAGCTCAGAATTTGCTCCATCAGACAGTGTTACTGAGCTCACTGTATCTGTTGTAATTTCCACGGAAATAAAAAGGAGGTATTACTTTTGGAGTGGACCAAGACAAATCCTCTTCACTCAGGGCAGCCCAGAAAAAAAACAAAACAAAAGATTGGCCACCCATGCTGTAGAGAACCACAGGCTGTTTTATCTCTGAACGATACACTGTCTTTACAGGCAACTTGAATTGTTTCTGTAGGTGAACAAATTGAAAGAATAAAAGCCTCAGAGCACTAACAGAGTAATTGTTTCCTCTACTGCGCTGTGACTTCACCTCTTGGTGACAGCGTGTTTCCACTGCTCACTGGCTGTGGTTAACAAGGTAGAAAGGGCAACTGTAGAACAATGACCTCGTTCCAAGCACAAAAAATGTTTGAGTCATCACTTGGACTTCACTTTTTCTTTCCTTCTCCACTACCTATGCCTGCCCATTTGCTTATCAGTCTCTCCAGAACATCAGATCCTTACGGTGATCCCATATCTTACTCATGCTTTACTCATTTCTACCATGGCAGTCACCACTATTCAATTTATACTTTCTAAATCCCTGCTTTCAATTTGAGGTCATTTATAGTGCAGACGTGGATGGAGGTTTGCATGCCATTAATCCAACAGCAAGTACTTGCAAGGATATCAAATTATCTGTCCATTCAACAAACACATCACGTTCCAGCTATTACTGTATAATTTCATTATTATTTGAAAAATTAAACAGTAAATATAGATGCAAATAGATTGCCACATTTTGTTCAAAGACTGAAAATCTGTGCTGCTTTAGTAAAATCTAGCTTCGCATGTGAAGCAAGAGCAATACAACAGTGGCAGTAGGCAGCTCACTTTACAGATGGTGCCTGAGAAGAGAAGGGCTTGCACGCAGATTCCTATCCTTGCCAGCAATTCTGTGTAAGTATAGCATGGGTCAGGTATGTCTACATGAGCTTCAGTCACAAACACAAAATGCTGCATTCTGAGAAACCCTGTTGTATGCCAAAGATTCAGGATCCATGTTTTGAAGTTGCATCATGTTGACCAAGTGCTTGCTCTCTTACTGGAAGTGCCCTTTTATGTTCCTGTGTTCTGCCTGTTAGTGTTAAACGCAGGGGCAGCGCAATTCTGGTTTAATAACTTCAGCCACTGGAATTAAAATAACTGCAGCATCTTACCCTTCTTATCCAGCTGAATGCACAACTTAGACTGCCTTCAGAATCCACTTCCTCTAGTAATACTACTTGGTTTAGGACCTGATTACTTCTCGAGAATGTGCAGGTACCTTCTGCTGCAGCCATTCTCACCTCCTTTTCCCGACCTACATCTTCATTACCCATTTCTCAGAAAGAATGCTCCAACTTGGAAACTGTTTACCTCCTACTTTGCTAACTATTCTAGGACATTCCCCTAAACTGCATGTTCAACAGCCCACACTGCCCTCTCCTTTCACTGAATGTGTGCAACAGGCAGAGTCAGAGAAACATGCCAGCTGAACCCTGTGTAGGTAAAGCAATGAGAACTCTTCTACAGCAGTCCACATAACTATAAGCTTAAATCACACTGAATTAAACATTTCCTTTCTACATTCCAGCAACTCTGAGTAGGATAAGATCTCCCCAGACCTGATGGGGGTTGTAAACTCCTGTATGTCAGCCAGGAATTTCTGCTACTGTCTTCTCAATTGCCTCGATAGCCATCATCAGCTGTCTCAAAATAAAACGCTACAGTGTGCCTATTCTATTTGCCATTACAGCTTTAGCACCTGCATAATATAGTAATAAGCACTTCCTTCTCCACTCGGTTTGGGAATCAGAGCAAAGTTCACGAAAACTATTTTCCTTGACACCTTTAGCAACAGAGCTCCATTGGAACTAATTTACTGTTCTCTGAAAATGAAACAGTCCAAACCCAGTGTTCAAGGATAACTCCTAAAATTTTATCAAGTGTGCACACAACACCGTATTTTCTTCTTCTTACCAACTAAACATTCCCCAGGTGTCAACAATTTGCATAAGAAAAAGATCAGAGAACATGAGATAGCTTTAAGATTCTAACATGTGAAAAACAGTAGTTTCTTCGTATCTTAATCAGTAAGAGAGAAGAGGCATCAATCTCTCCAAACTCAAAACTTTGAAATACAAAGAAGTCTTCCTGAGGTGAACACCTGCCTAAAGCAGTAATTTCAAACCAACTGACATTTGTCAAAGCTTAAAGATCCTGTTTTCAGATGCTTTTGCTGGAGGCATATGTTGAGTAGCCCCATCAAAGATAACACTTATCTCTGACTACAATCTTTTCTAAAGCCTGCACACAAACTACTTCTGAAATCAGGCATTGCTAGCAGTTGCTGAGAAATGTGTTCCTTACTTAGCTGCTCAAGTAGCACTGCTGAGCAAATATGCAGCTAGTAAACCAGGAACATCCTGCAAACGTCATAAAAGGATCAGTGGAAAAATTCAAAGTTTTACCCATTAGCTATTTATATTTAGGATAAAATGAAAAACTGCTGTAAATAAATAATTCTAAGGGCTGAAGTAAAAATGACAAACGAGAAGAGGCCTGCTTCTTTGAGCTTTTGCAACAAAATGTACTATGAACAAGAATGGCTTTAGCAATACAGTGCTTTGTCAATGTTATTTGGATTCTCAAGGCTTAAAAAAAAATTTATGAGGGTTTTTTCACTGTTATTTCTAATCACGGGTAAACACAGACATTATTAAGAATTAATCTGACAGCTAGGACAGTTTTAGTCAGTTGTGCATTTTACAAAATCCAGTATTCATCATAAAGTAAAAAAAAAAAAGCTAAAAACTAAAATACACTCAATAAACATAAAAGTTTCCAAGTGATCCTATGCATATTCTGAACATGTACATATGTGAGTAAAAACTCAAGTCTCCTTATCAGCTTCCCTCACCCCCGGTCTAGGAATGGAACTTGCAGTACATAGAAATGAATTCCCTGCATGCTTTGATGCCATGTTTGGAGCAATACCTACATTTAAAGAAATGGACTTGGCTGTTCCTCAGATCTCCTGCCTGGTTTAAGGCCAGTATGTGTGCACACTATGGTCATCAATATCATGCAGCTCTGTAGTCCTCTGAGCCTGAGCTAGTGTTTTCTGTTCCATCTAAACTGGAAAAAAAAGCAACAACAATTTTTCCTGCCTGTTGATTAGAAAACAGCTTTGGACACCTAAGTATTTGTGGTGATGGTTTAGATATGCAGGTATACATGGGATAACACAAAGCTAACCACTAACAACCACTTCCTTTCTCAATACAGGGTGATTTGGATCTATGGAACAAGAGTTTCAATAAGAACGAGCACAGGTCACACTGTTTAGACTGTTTTATTGCTGGCTAAGCTCATTTTGATCATATACCTCCTCAGAACAATACAAAATACTGCCGCTGAGAGATAACTCTCTCAAGTGCACTCATTACGAAGTCACACAGCTATCTGGTATAAATACATCTCATAGGCACTACTGAAATAAGTTACTAAAGTTCTACGAGTCCAAAAAACTAGAATGAATGCTAATAGCAGATAATAAAGAGCATCACCTAAATTTTACTAACAGCGAGTGTAATTTCTTTTATTCTTTTTTTTTTTTTTTATTTTCTTAAACCTTTAGGACACTGGGACATACAACTTTCCGGACTACTGAGAAGATGATTCAACAACTTTGTTTCAAATGCCTCAACAACAGTAGTAGAGCCACCAGAAACTTTTGGGAAAAAAAAAAAATAGGGAATGATTTACCTTTGAGCTCAATCTCAGAGTAAATATATTTACAGAGTAGTCCTGGTTTTCAAATCCCACATTTGTGTATTCTGAACAGATAGTCAGACATCACGACTTGTATTTTATCTTAACAACGAACATACTGATAGATTAAGAAAGTACAAGAGTAGAAAATGAAAGCTGAGTGTGACTTAAACATTTAAGAGATCTGTTTTAAGCACGTGATCATACCTATCACAGTATCACAGGAATTATGAATCATTCAGACATTAAGAACTGAAAATAGTTACAAAAAAAAAAAAAGTATACTCTATAACGTTCCTCATTCTCATAAGAGTGATTCTATTGCCAGATGCACAATTGTTACATGTAATTAAACAGGTCTATCAAACAAAAAACATTAAAAGCCTTTTCAATTGCATGGTACAAAATATATTCTTGTGGAACTCAGAAACACAACAGACACCTTTTTAACAGTTACAACATCAGTGTCAATGCCTGTGTGACATTATTATCTACATATCATACTGGAGTTAGTTACATTACGATCCCCAAGAGACTGGCTACCCAGTGTGTGAGAGGAGAGTTGATGATGCTTCTCCATTTTTTCCTGCTGGAAGTTCTTCCGTGCTTTGCTGTTTGTTAGCAGGGCATAGGGGACAACTTCCAGTTGCTACTGTACAAACAGAATGCTGAAGGCCATCACCACACAGCACACAGCTACGTAGGGGCTCTTTCGTTCACCTAGGGGCAGAGGGATTAAAAAAATACAACTTAGGCATAACTACATAGATTTGGGCTGCTCCTACCCTATCATGACAATAACCATGACAACATCGCATGTGCAAAGTAACATTCAACACTTTTGGTTGGAGAAACGCTGTTACCACCATAATTATGTACAGGAGAAGAAAAATGAATGGGAGTGGGAAAATTAAAATGCAGGACAGTACATGCTGCTGTATATAAAGAGAAAACTTGAGCTGTCCTCTTTAAGCAAACTGTAGTGCAAGGACCTCTATGTTCCTATAAACCATCTTCCAGAGCAATGGAAGGGCTCAACAGATCACCACATTGTACTGAGATCTCTATTTCTAACGCTTTCAAATTAGTGTTGTTGCTTTCCATTGCAGACTATGAACAAAAGTTAACTGTACTCCATTGAGTAGCAAAGACAATCATGAGCTATTTTTACTCAGAACAAAATGTTTGGTGAGCAAGACACTTATAACTTGCATAAAATAATAATAATAATCTTAGGGAACTGTAACACTGTTGTGTCTTCCTCCCTTCAGAGAGAAATCATTTTTGCCCTTCTGCTTAAGCACATTCTGTAGGAATTCACTGATTTGCCTCTGGAGAACAGAGAGGGTGTCCAACACTGGATGCCTCTTCCAGCCTACGAAACTGTCAGAAGCATTAACGTCACCGTGGCTCTAACTTGAGAAGATTTCTGATTTGATGCATTCAGAAACACGAAGATAGAGTAGGAGCTGTTTGCTTAAACAAAATTCTATTTCTTCATACTGCATAAGGTCTTCTGTATTATTATAATCTATATTTTCTAAGATTCTGCTTTAAGAGAAATAATAAAGCAAAACAACAAGACCAGCATTAAGATATAATCCTCAGAAGAGACTCCTTCACTAGCAGGACCCCCAAAGACCACGGTATTTCCATAGGAAATAAAAATAAGATTCTTGCAGTGACAGCTCCCATAAACAGGGTGACTGCCACAATGACATTACAAGATGTTGCAACGATCTGGCGTATATTTAATTAAGTTTCAAATAAATGAATCAATTAACGTCTGCAGTTTCACATCTGTTTAAAATAAATTTTTGAGGAAGTCCAACTCTTACAGCTTCAAGTATTGCTATTTTCGTAAGGGTTACACTTTCCTGGTCTTAATTTTCTTGAAAAAGAAATCAGTATGTGGCAGGATTAAACATCATTTTGCACAACTTTGTAAATACGTAACCACTTGCTGATTATTAAAATCCTATGAACATTCTGCAAAGGTTGTTTAAACATTCTGGGCATGTTATATGTAAAAGGAGCCAGCAGGTATTTTCATTTTCAAAAGCCTACACTTTTTTCCATTTTTCTTTAGAGACTAACCCAAATAAAATGGTGGCAAACCCTTCAAAAGCCGTTTCCCATTACTGAAGGCATGACAGCGCTATGTATGGAAAAATATAGAAGGAACGTTAAGATGCTACCTCATTTCTCAGTTTGAAAGAAAATCAGAACAGATCATTCCAGATGTAGTCTGAAAAGAAACTGGTTTTGCATGAAGGAGAGAAAAGAAAACAGCTCAGTGCTGGGCATAAGAATTCATTCACTGCCTTGGATGCAGGAAACGTAGAACTAAATAAAGCTGCTACATTATGAGAGAGGGAGACTGTTCCAGATGAACAGTGCTTCTTAACTTCATCAAGTTGACAGGAACCTCATAAAAGCTCTTGCGTACTCTTTTAAATGGTTTTTTAAGTTATTTGCTGTGCACAGCTAACAGAAAAAAATATGCTTGTGCTTAATTAAATAGAAAGAAGATGGTAAAGGGAAGTGTGCTCTTCAACCCTGAACAAACCATAATGCAGCTAAAATTTAGATTTATTTTTGCTAGTGCAGCTGAGAATCCATTTCTAACAGCTGCCAAATTGCCAGTATCTTTCAACTATAATATTAAAACCAGTTCAGCTATGTCTATTATCTAAATAGGACAATACCTGCAATCATTTTAATAGCAGGTCTTCACAAAAGAATGTTTTCTGCATCAGTGCATTTTGACATGCTGAAAAAACGCATGTCATATCCCTTTAAAAGGCTGAGAATAAAGAAAAAGGAACCATACACTTTTCCTCTAGGTTCAATGACAAGCAGAAACATCTAGAATTACATGTCCAACGCTTCTACTCTGCATTAACAATGCAATTTGCAGAACAGTTTTTAATGATGGATTTTTTTTCATAGCACTGATGTATACTCAAGATTTAATTCTGGAATTCTGTTGCACATTCCCTTATCAATTCAAAAATAAGTTCAGAATTACAAAAAAAAAAAAAACAAAAAAAAAACAACCAAGAACATAAACGTTGGGAAAATGCCTGAACTCAGATACAGCTAATGAGCCTTCACATAAATTCCACTTGACATCAACAGCTTTGAGTAATTCAGAAGTACAGAGAAACTAATGAAAAGAGAAAAAAACATCTGTGATTAAAAATAGTTGTAACACACTATGAATTCCCTATTGATTTATTACTATACAGTGAATATCTAGTTTTTGTCAGTACCGCATTAGATTTTCAAACAGGTTTTTAAGGAATCTCTGACTTCTCTCTGAGTTGTAACAAATATGCTTTGAGTAATTTCATGCAATTAAACATGAAAAAGGTTTTTGAAACTTAACAACTTAGTTGCAAATTTAGAAAAATTCAGGCTTCCACTTTAATGAGGTAAAGCTTACGCTAAAGATTGTGTGTTAGTATGGTTTCCATTGCTACCTGGAAACACTACGCTAATAAATAATGCACACAATAGGAAAAACATTTTTATAAAAAAGATTTCGAAGAAAAAAAGTTACCAATCCTGGCGCATTTCCAGAATATTCCCAACAGCCTGCAAAGATAAAAGAAATTCATTAGGCTCTGGAGTTAACAAGATCATTTAAGCAAAATCGCAGTCAATCGATCTCCTTCCTTCCCCGCTACAGTGGTTCAAATAAACACATTTTTAACTGAATTCTCAGCTTCAGGAAACAGCAGATACCTGCATGAGGTCCAGGCTATGAACTAAACAAGCAACAAAGTCCTAAGCAAGGCTGCTACACGTAAGAGAAGGTGCATTTGCAGTCTGTAATTCAAATTTAATTTACATAATGCCATATTCTACATTAAGCAGCCCTGACAGAAAATCCCATTTAAAAACACTCACAAAAATCCCACCGAAAACAGACTAGAAACACAGAGTTTAAAATACCAAAAGGCCTCCATGTCAACATAAGCAGATTTTTTTTTAATTTATTTATGTTTTCCTGCAGGTGTAAGGGATTATACATTGGAGCATTTTAAATGTGTAGCATCTCTCTTGCATTCCTTTTAGAAATAGCACATGGAAATGTGCTTTCCACCAGAGCATACTTCTAGGTGTAATCTAATATTACAGAATACTGCACTGAAATAGACAACAAAATAATTATTCAGGTTTGTTTTACAAAGGTTTACCTAGGTAAAGTCTCTCTAGTCTTTCCCACTAGAAGGATTAATGATCATAAGTGCAGTTAATGAAAGGAGGCAAACAGGTTTCAGCTATACAGACTAAATCAAACTACAAGTAGACCACGTATCTGTAATTTCTCTGCATAATTACAGTGACTTTGTATTGATTGCTCAAGAGAAACAAGAAAAGTGGCTTTAAAATTGGGGAAAAAAAAAGAACAGAAATATTTAAGCATCCTGAATTAGAAGGGTAGTTAACTCTCCATCATTTAAATATTGGTCAGAACATTGTTGAAAAGTTTAAGTTTTAGGTATGCTTCATGGTATAACTGGCTGCAATACAATACAAACATCTGGATTTGACTATATTCACTACACACAGATTTATGAACGAAAAAACCCTTGAGGTTTTTCTCTTCCTTCCCATGACATGTTTATTAACAAAAACCTTGGTCTAGATTATTTGTGAGTCTTCCATCTACTACCTGCTGTGGTGGCATTTCTCCAGGTGCTTCCCCACTATGCTTTGAAACTGTCTTCTACCCTGATCTGGTCATCTGCTGTTCCTGGGCTTTGGCAGATTTATATTTTTCCCATGTATAAAAGCAGGTAGGTAGGCCTGGACCATTTGTTCATGCATATCTCATTATTTTTTTATTATTATTTTTTTAAGAATTTCTGTTACTTCATATTTTTACCTAGAGCTCCTTTATCATCTTTGTTTACTTTGGTATCTCTCTTTACATTCAGAAGCCTTTCCTTTCTGTCGGTGCTGGGTAAGTCAGAAGCAAGAGTCCTAAGAGGCTGCAAATGACTGATAATTCTAAAGGAAAAGTGAAACGCTTTTTGACCACTGTAACTCTTGCTGACCAGTTTCTTATTAAATGTATTTGCTTTAAAAAAAAAAAAAAAAAAGTTTTTTTTTCATTTTTTACATCTCTTTTGCTACAAGCCAAAAGTAATTCTCTACAGCCAAAGCTTTTATATAATTCCAATAACAGAAGTGATAATTAGTGCATGTAGACCTTCACAACATTTTTAGGTTAAGATGTCATATACTAAAATAACCTGAAGATACCTGGGCAGTTTTAGAAGTAGAAAGGCTGTGTAAATCTTACAGAAACTGCAAGTCTCTGTAAATAAAGATCTGCAGACTGCATGCAGTAAAACCATTGCAAAATCTTCCACAGCCCAGTATCTCAAGCACTCACCTCTCAGAAACATGCCCAAGAACTAGACAAAACAAAACACTACTGTTATCTTATGCACACTTTTTATCCAGGAATTTTGCCTAGGAAAAAGATAGTTCTCTTTTTCAGGCAGTCTACAAATCTGTAGTTTGTCACAGTCTCAGCAGGGTTTTTTCTTTACCTTCTCAGGGCTTTTTAATCACGTGTAGCAAAGGAAAGTTCAAACTGAAGTACTGTGCATTGTTCCTACCTTTATAAAAATTCTTTACCTTTATAAAAATTCCTTGTTGGTAGAGATAAGAATTTTCCCTTCTAGTGTGGGTGGTACAAAACAGAATAAATGTTTCATCAGACGCCACTAATGCAGTTAACACTTCATGAATGCAAATTCACCACTGACATGAGGTCTGACGAGCCTTCTAACAGGTAACAACAGCACCTATTTGAGATGCTTGTGCTCCTATCAGGAGAGTCCACAAATTTTACTACTGAATAGTAGCAAATTGAGATGCAGAGCTTCAAACCTCCATAATCACAATCTCTGGATATACTAGGGAGCTCACTGTAGCAGAAAAACCTCTGTTCTCCTATTTTCTGTTCATCTCAGGTTCACAAGCAGTACCTCTTCAAGTCACAGCCTGTTTGATTATTACAGAAATGATGCTTCCCTGAATGAATCTGCTCCAAAATAATTCCTCCTTAAGCAATTATTCAAAGTAATTGCATTGCTCCTTATTCTTGCTTTTATGTTCATCCTCATCCTTGTTTTAATGCAAGTGTCAGTCTGGATTACAAGCCTGTAATTTTCTAGAAGCAACACATCAAATATACGCATGAGTTGCTGCATGTTGCTTGATTTCACTGTTAACCTTAAAAGTAACAATCATGTAGGTGGTGTTGGCTATCTAAAGAGAAAATCACCCCCCAAAAAATTCAAAGAAATGGAAACAAGCAAGTTAGAAAGATTTAGTCTCTGGCTACAAAACTGAGAATGCCATGAAATGCTCCTGCCATGTGCTTACCAGGTCAATCCCACTGCAACTGCAGGAAAGAAAACGAGATGTATTCAATCCAATGCTTATGGCAAGTCAAAAACAATCTCCACTGCACATAAGCTAACACATCTTTCTGGTTAGTAGAGCGGAGAGAATTATACTGTGGTACACATTCTTTTCTACTTAGTATGAAACAGAAAATCTCCACTTGCTTTCCCAATCTTAAAAGCAATTGCTCCTGACAAAGCACATGGAAACACTCATGATACTTCAGGGAATATGATGGTTTAAAACTGTTTGACTTGGTAGAAAAATACACATTTTGGCAGAAATCATTGGGATTAAATACAATGTTATGAGAAAGGGCGACATCACTTTGCAGTGTAGTCTCTCAATCAACAGAAACATGCTTCTTTGCTCACTGTCTTCAATTATTATCAACAGATTTCCATCCAGTAAGTTTATCACTCAGTCAGAAATACAGCTAGTAACTACTAACATTTTTCACCTCTGTTGTATTAATATTTTATCGCTACTTTCTTATGCTACTAATTTGGAGCAGGAATAATGAGGTAAAATCATCTCTGTGGCAAAATGAAATATCAGTAGAATTTATTTTATCCAGTATGTCTAGACATTTCCATTTGAGCATGGAATATGTTAGTGAAGAGGGACAGGGGTTTAACAGTGCATGAGCTCCATGTAAACATCTACTATTCAAGACACAAATTTCATTGCTTCCAGGCCAACATTTTATTCTTCTGCACAAAGTAGTCTACATACATACATAAAACAAAAATAAAATAGTATGTCCAAATCTATATAAACACAACCCTACAGATCAAACACTTAACTCCTTCACTTTCAGCACCCTTTGAAAACATTTTGTGAAGAGAATTCTATTGTACTTGAGACAGATATACATCAAGAATAAACAGAGTAGCCCCAGATTAAAGGAAATAACCCTTGCCAAGAACAGCACTAAACTCTTAATCAGTAAAATAAATATTCTTACTTCTTACTTTATATACTTCATTGACTACTGTTATCTTCCATTAGTAGACTCTCAAAAAAAAAAAAAAAAAACCCACAACAAAAGAACAGTCCTCCATGTAGTCATCCCTTATTTCCATCTTTATTATTATTGAAAGAAATTTCTCATGTCAATGGCAACTACGTGATCTTATTAGGAAAGACAAACATTTTCATGCCAGAACACCCAACTAAAAAAAGCTAACGTAGTCTAGGTAGTTTACCTTACTAGAATAAAACTTGTGTTCTCAAATGACAGTTCTAGAAATTAATCACAATGAAGGTTTTCAAAGGACAAAAAGGAAGAGGTTTTTGATAGCACCATTCTGTTAAAGACTTGACACTTTTTCTGAAAACTAAATGCAGAAGTGACTGAAGATACAGAAAAAAAGATAATAATTTTTTTAGCAAATACTCCAATGGAACAAGAGGATATCAAACATCCGAAGACCAAAATCTTGTCTTTTTTTCCCTACCCAGCTAGAATAATACCAGCAAGAATTACCTCCTGCTTTTATAAATATTATCTCCTTTGTAATAATTGTCAGGACAGTATGACTGAAGTATTAAGGCAGTCTTCGACAAAATTCTAGCTCAGAATTGCCCAATCATTACTTCAAAAACATAGCATTTAAAACACAGCTCTACATACTGGTAATCACATCCAACACTCTGTGACATCCTCAGGAGTACAGAGAATTGTTAAGCCAAAACGTGAATGTGCTTTAGAAGCATAATGGAGGCATAGATTTGTCTGTTCCCATTTCCGACCAACCACAAGAATCATGCTACTGAGCAGGGCACAGAGCTATTTCACAGCAGCACATACAGTACATTCCAGGAGAACTGGGAACACAAAACAGAAAAAGGGTGGTCATCCAGGAAAATGTGCTTCAGGAATTAAAGTGAGAGATAAAATTACAGCAGCCAAAGCACACAAGGGAGAAAAAAAAAAAAAAAAAAGTATAGCAAGCCAGCTTCTTCTGTTAACGTTTAATTACCTACCCATAAGAATAAAAAATAAATAAATCCTTACAACAACTGAAAGTAAGAAAATGTTTTCTTTGTGTCTTGTTTTTGTAGCATCTAAGAAAAATGTAGGAAGTTAAAAAAAAATAACTAGAAAAGCATTAGCTGGCTTTCCAAATCAATATGTTCATACTGTAAAATGTCAACTGATTTCAACATTCTACTGTAAGAATTTATAAAATGAAGATCTTTAATCAAGAAAACCTAAAGCTTTTTATCTTTAAAGAAGAAAAAAAAATTGCAAAATAGTATTCATATTATCCATTACCATTGGAAGCAACTAAGAATAAAACACTGTTATGAATACCAAAGAGTTAGTGAATTTTTAAAATGATTAGACTACATACCCGGTTTTATTTTTGTCCAATAAGCTGGGAGCCAAGGATCTGATATAGGCACAGGTACATATGAGCAGCAAGATTACAGTCAGCAGACTCTGAAAGTTGAAGATGGCAGACTAAGGAAGAAAATTAGAAAAAAAAAAAGAATTACATCTTCACAGCACAAAACTTCCTACGATTTGTAAGCTGGAGAAAATAAACGATCCCCCAGATAAAGCCTACTGAAAAAAGAATTAAAATATATATTGCCAGTGAACAGAAACCACTTTTAAATAGCTGTCACTCTGTGTGCAATGGGTGGAGGAATGAAGTTTTCCCTTCCCAGTTCATCTCAAGAAAGGTAAATACTGAAAAAAGAATTAAAATATATATTGCCAGTGAACAGAAACCACTTTTAAATAGCTGTCACTCTGTGTGCAATGGGTGGAGGAATGAAGTTTTCCCTTCCCAGTTCATCTCAAGAAAGGTAAATAGCAGGCAAAAGGATAACCTTACAGATTTGCTCCCAGGCACTTGTTTCAAAACAATTTCTGGAAACCTATTAGCAGCAGACAAAAATTTACAGAAAACAGACATTCCCTCTTGGCCAAGAATAAGCGTAACTGCACTTTGCATGAATACAGTACTGTGATGGTGGTGGTGAAGGTGGATGTAAAGAGTAATTAACTAAACCAGCAGCATCCAAGACAGAGTAAAACAATAAATACAAAGGGAAATCTTTAACATACTTCTCTATGAAGATGACACACAAAATTCAACATATTTGTAAAGTATGCATAATTAGACCCATCTGAACTACCGAAAGACAACTTAATTTTACTCTGAAATCAATTTCTTTTTCATTTTAAATTTAAAAATACCTCGGCTATAATTACATATATTAACACTGATCATATAGAAGATGCTGGATAAACAAAGGAACTGACTTAAGAGAACTAAGCATCTGTTGTCTGACAATAAAATTAATCTGTCTACTGGTAGTAAGAAGCAGCTCTTGAGAAACTACTACAATATCTGGTTATTGCTAAAGTTTAAAATATTGGTAAAATACAGTACATTATATTCATCAGTATTTTTTAAAATTAAAGTAAGCTTGAGCCTTGTGAGGTCAAAATGCTTTTTATTCATCAAATTATAAGCAACCATATTAAGTGACACATATAGAGGGAGAATATTTGCTCATGTAATGCCTTCTGCATCTCCAAATCAAGTACAAAATCTGAAAGACAGTTTGCTGATGCTGATCACCATTCCCACAAAGAATACACTAGCAACATTACTATTATTTGCAGTATGTTCCTGGGAAACGTTAGAAGAATGATTTGGCAACTAGTCCTCATAATTTATAGCTTCTAATAACTAGTCTCAAATCTGAGACTTAAGATTCTTCTTACAAATATTAAAATAATCCAGATGTAGGAACCTGCACTTTTTTTTTTTTAATTATTTTAAAGATAGCATGCCTCAAAAAGCAAGACAACTCCTTACTGCAAAGTCTGCTTCACTTTACTATCGCCATTTTAAGATCCTATTTATTCTGATCTCAAAAAAAAAAAAAAAAAAAAAAAAAAAAAAAGGAAAAGCAATACAAATAAATACAATCTCCATTCTGGAATTCTGTGTTATGGACAAATTTATGTCTAAATACCTTTATTTTTTCCTACTGCTTAAGCCAGAATGCTGAGTAGTAGTAATTAAGTGTAAATACTTCGCACTTATGAAGGGATATTAAATTGCAATCTCCTTCAGGCAGAGAAGTGAGTGGGATTAGTTAAGAGCACAGAGGTCCCATTTCCACAGCCTGAGGCATAGCTCTGTTATCAATGTGCACTTTCTCATTACGTCACAACCTTCTATTGTGTTGAAGCTCTGAGAATCACATTTCTCTATATAATTAAGCAAAATTAAAATCTATTTCAGCTCGCCATTGTACTCTTGCACTAACTATATGTTAAGAGAGAATATCTACTGCTCTTCTGATATTGAGATTTAAAATATAGCTAAATACATATATAAAATGATATATGTATCTTTACCAACAGTCTGTGAATCCCATGAGACAACACTGGAAGGTGCACAGAGCTGCCAATCTGAACACATGCAGTAGACAGGGCTAGATACACAAAACAATGAGAATGTATCAGCTAACAGCATGCAGCAGGCAAGCCTTGAGTGGAGAGCTGCCTGTTACAGGGGAACAGCACACAGAGGTCAAGGAGCAGCTGAACAACCCTCTCTCTGCAGCCAGGACCAATTTCAGCATCTTGGTATGGCATGCCTCCAAGGGCAAGGTAAGCTGGCTCATAAAAGGGTGTGCAACTCTCCCATTTACTTCAGTCTTAAGCAGGATATATCTCACATCAGCTGCCTCTGTATAGGAATAAACTCTCAAGCCAGTGCCCTGAATTTTCATGTTCTATGATAATATAACATAACATAACATAACATAGCCTGGGGGACTGGAGAAAGAAAAAGAAAGGTAAATGTGATGATTATAAGGATGCAGAGAGATATGCCTGGCAGTGGGTAAAGGCAAACATACAAAAAAGGGCAATCATACGCAGCACCTGACAAGCAAGAAAGTTTCTGCAATGAGAGAACACAGAGGGGACACCGCTCAAGCCAAGCATTGAGACAGTATCTAAGGACAGGCTTCTGATCCACAAGGTGCATCTACCTGCTTTTCTCCGTAGCCAAGGCATTAGCTAAACTACCACATGTGCTTTAGTATTTTAGCTTATCTAGCTGAATCACTTATCCAGACTATGGACAATGGAGAAAATGCTGCTTACTGCTGTCAGCATACCCTTGCTTTTGGACTACTCGTAAGCACTCGTCACCTTCAGACACTAGGAAGCCCCCAATTTCCCACACCAGGCATTCTCCTGGCTCCTGTGGGGCTGGATCCAGGAGCGGCTGCCTCCCAGCCGTGTGATACTCCCTGTCAATGATGAATTCGACCGGTCCTCTGGGACAGACAGCTGCTCTCAGCATTGCACAGTGCTGTGCTTCCAGTGCCCAGTTCCCATGAATTCCTGCAGGCTTCCTGCTGCAGCTGCTCCCAGCAGCCTGGTGCTGTCGGGCACTCAGATGCACAACATGGCAGAAGGGCACATTGTCCCATTTGCTTCATACTAAGCAGGGAATGTAAATGTATACTCATGAAATGTGTTATTAATCAATCAATAGCAGCAGTACATAATTGTTCTTTGTTGGACTTCTCATGTGTTTCCCCAGATATGCAGCATAGGGCATCATTATAATTACATGTGCCTTGCTACGGAAACGTGCTCTGAATTGCACAAATGTTTACAGGTCACTTTAAGGGAAAGAGGCACATTTCAAAATGTGTCTAGATTCTTAAACTGAAAACGATAATCTGTATCTGAAGCGGATAGCTTCACACTCTACATTCAAAGTAATCCTTACATTCCAACTGAATTCACAGAAAAGGGCAATTTGCACCCTGTTTGAGCTAATACAATTAGAACCCGTAAAAACTGTACTTGGAATGCTTTTAAAACACAGTGTTAATATACCAAGTTCATTTGCAAAATTGTAATAGCTGTAATACAGCTGGATTGAAATTTACCTGGTTAATCTAGGTTAGCATATTTCAAACAGTGCTGGTTGGCTTCACGTTTTTTTGCTAAGTGCTTATATTAATGAACTGCTCAATATGGAAAAGTTGATGCCTTTAGATTGTGTCCACATGCTGGTGAAAAGTTACCTTCTCAAAGATTACCTTCTCAGATTGCAAATGCAGAAAATAATCACCACTGATTTTTTACGTTGATCTTAAATGATGTCAATCAACTGTGTCTTCAGCTGTATGTGCTTGGACTTTCTATGCCTACACTTAGAACAGTTTTGATATGAAGGAATTTGGTAATCACTCAAAGGCTCTTTCAAATGCTTCTCAAAACTCGAATTTAAAGACCTCAATACTACCATCAATACGCCATATCTTAGTGAAAACTGTTTCATGTAGCATGGAGAAATAAACTGTGAATACTCCTATAGTTTTTCTGTGTTGTCTTTCCCATCTAAAATAATGTAAGATGGGTGATTACAGTCTGTGGAAACAAAGAAACAAATGTTAGTATCTCATCTTTTATCTGTCTCATATTAAATAGCGAGCAAGAGCTCACACTGTAGTTAAACTGTGTTTCAGCAAGGCTCATAAGACTGAAATCCTATAAGATAGTATTAACTCAGAGGTACCATTCAACTGCTGTAACAGAAAACATAGATCAAACTTGATAAAATTTAAATGAAGAGGCCCTTAAAAAGCTGAAAATTACGCAAGGTTTCCATCAGGTAGAGTAATTCTTAATTTCCCCACTTTCAGTCCAATTTTTCAGCATATAAGACTGGAAAAAATAGTAGGAAATAAAACATGTAGGACTACTCCAAGCTGAAGGCCAAAGCAATTACTAAAAAATAAAACATGCACATAATTATTTTCCAACCTACTCTGAAACAATTTGTTTTTCTACTCCTGCAAAACATAATCTTATAAAAATGAATAGAAAATAAGCATTTCTAAAAGAGACATGCTAATTAGAATTGTAAGAAATACAAAACTTGCAAATCTGTTAAATTTGATATTATTATTGGCAAAATTACACTTAACGCCTAAGAAAGAGGTGTTCAAAGCACACTTGAACTTAGTAAGAATACAGATACTGTTTTGTTAGCAGTTATTGGTTGATCCAACATGAATAAGGGTGTTTAAGTTTACTTCACATTCATCCAGCGTGTGGTTTCCAAAGAATACTTGACGTTAATTCACATTTCCGTTTAAAATACTTACAGTTCCATCTAAAATATGTAGTCTTACAACCACCCAAAAATATGCTATGACTCAATTAGAATTGTAAGATATCTTTCCCCTACACATCTGTTGAAGAAATACACTGTCTAATTAAAATGGCAAGTACAGCACACAAGTACCAGCAGGTATGATTTTCAGCCAACTGAAGACTAATACGCCTGCTTAAAATACAACAAATTTGCTTGCACAATTAAGAGAAGGATGCAAGTTCCTTCTTCCACAAAAGCTCTTAACTTTTAACACACCTATTAGTCTGATAAAATTCAAGTTTATATGACACCTTGAGTTGACAATGTTGAAAATGGAGGCTCACTTGAATTCTGTTTGCCCCTATAGCTTGTCAGTAGTCTCAGCATCAAGATTTTGATGCAAAACAGCTAGCATGTGCAGCACTTTCCCCAAAACTTCAAAAATAAAAAGTCTGAATGTTACAATACTACTTTTCTCTTATTGGAGTTGTTGTCATACATGGGTGATACATTATATATTAGTTCAACAAAGTGTTGTAAAGGCCTGAGAAGTCTTTTCCTCTGACTTTTCTTGTAAGACGGTAGCTTGCAATTTAACATTTTTTTCCATCCTTTCCAACCCCCCAGTTTCTATCAACCTGACTCACGGATGCTGAAAGTAAGTTCTTCCAAGTGAAAGGGAAATAGTGGAAATTTCTGCAACTATATCTAGAGTAGGTAATAATCAGTAGAGCTCTTTAAGTGGAAATAAATCCTGTCCTTTATCTCTTTTGCCACTCATGCCCTAGAAACCTGTACCTAAGAGATTTCTAGAGAGTACGAACAGGAGAAAAAAATATCCACCCAACAGAAAAAGATATTCTGCCATAATCAGTTCTGGCTTCTTCTCCTGTTCAGTGAAGTCACAAGGTTAATTATACTCGTACTGTCTTTGTATTTTTGACAACAGAGCTGCCTAGTTTGTCAAGCTAGATAACTCAACTTTCTGCAACTGCACATTGTATTGCTTAGTTTGCTTTGTTTTTACAAAAGAACCTGAAGAACCAATAGTAAGTGTGTGTGTGAATGGAAGAGGCAAGAGTAGTTCTAACATGCCAGCACATTTTGAGTTGGATGATAACCCTATCCTAATAAAACCAGCATTCAAATGTGTTGCAAATCAACTTTTTCCCTCACAAGGAGCAACAGGAATGTGAAGATGACATAAAAGAAACTCCAAGCTCTCAAGACTGACAATACCAAAATATTTTTGCTTTGTTGTATTTAGTATTTTAGTGTAAGGATACAGATAAGATTCTTTCTACAAGTGTCTGATTATCAAAGTTCTACCATCACACTGAACTTACAAGCAAGATTTAACTAGGTACATGCTCCACGGTAAAACAGGAAGAAAAATACATGCCTCTTATTTGTCTGAATATATCTCACCTCCACAGAAACTCTGCACAATTTAACACTGAATTGTACTGCTGAGCATGCTTACAAAAATCCTAAGAAGTCGCTGCATTCAAGCATGGGATAGTAGCTACGTGCTGTTTCAACGGCTAAATAGAAGCGTGTTCCACAACTTACCTAAAATGTTATATATATGTTTTTGAACAGCTATGTATACTATTAGATTTATTGTTCCTTAACAGTAGAATCATTTCTCTGTAACACGAAGAATGATTACTTCTCTTTCAGGAACAAACATAGTTTGCTGAGAAACACAAAAATTCTGCAAAGTCTCTTTGTCCTTCACTACTGGGCAGGTCCACTGCATCTACTAAATCCCTCATCTGGCACAGTTCTGGAGCGTGGTTTGTCTTAAAGATGTTAAAAAAACAAGTGCCAGGTAGCTCTACCTCAAAACTGAGGTTTCAAAATTGGAACTGAATATTTTCACTGGGACTGAACCCCACGCTCTGTGCATGAGCACTACAGCTACTGCAGTGAATGCGTGCAGTGCTAAAAGATGAAACTGATATAAAAAATCTACACTTCCACATTTGCTACTTTGTGATTTTTCTTTTTTTAAAATCCAGACTTGGATCATGATTGGAAAATATACAATGGATAGCTAGCCCAATACTAATTGTAAATAGCCTGCACAAAAAAAATGTAACCTCAACTCTTTTCATGTTTTTACTGCATGAAGTTGCTTAGAAATAGACACACTGGCAAAAAATGTTTATTGAGAAGTGTTTGGCACTCTGCAAGGAAATGGTTTCTTTCAATTGTTTTCATTCTTTCACTGTTGAGGTCTGAGGTAAAATTTGTAAAGCAGAAACAATACATTCTACAGTTTCAAAACCAGATTAGAGATGTATTAAAGACATGCATCTTATAACAGCTGAATAAATTGTTTCCTCTGTTCTGAAATCATCAAAGAAAATACTGATAACTTATTTTTACATCTTACACAATGACACAGAAGTATCTACGTTGATCAGTCAAGCATTCATTACAGATTTCTCACTCCACAGGAGCATGTGCATTTACTGAAGGTACCGTACTTATTAGGCATCAACAATGGAGTAGTAAGGAGCTTGCTTCTTCATCCCTACTTACCTACAATGGCTAATTTTTCTTCTTTTTCTCCTTTTCACTTCTGACAGGAGAAAATGCACAGAGAACAGGTTATTCTTAGTTTTTCCTCAGCTAGCTGCATTTATTCCTATACTTAGGGGTATGTAAGAGCTGGCATGAGGTCAACACGTATTGAGTGCAGGGATGCAAGTCAGTTGTTGCATGGGCACCAATGATGTCCTAGCATATTTCTGCATTACAGCTTCTGCCAAAGAATAAAAGCCTCAGACTACCATCAAAAAACACATTAGCTGGGCAGCAAAGGCTTTCTCATAAGAGAACTTTGTTACTACAGCTGAAATTCCCTGAAAATCTATTCACTTCTAATTTAAGACATTTCATGCATGATGGTATTATCAAACAGACATGCAAAAAGTTGCATATCATGGCTCCAAATAAACTCGTAATACAAAGAGGTGTATATGCCTAAGATGAACAAGGAAACCTTTTTTAATCTTGCCTTTCTTTAACCAATTGCAAAGACAAAGCTAATAGAAAATTTGAATCAGGATTAGTTCCTCCTTTTAACTTTCAATATGCCACACAGAAGACTTCTGAAAGCATTTTTCTTTCTTTCTTAGAGAATACTGCCTTAGATTCTGATGAGTTTATACTAGAAAGCTTGTCTTTACTACGTAAAGTTTTCAGAATAGCTTTTGTAAGCAATTTTCTTTCCTTCTATGAAACTCATCCTAAAACGGCAACAAAGGTTGTGAAATAAAGGTTTGTTCTAATGGAAAGTTTCAAATTAAATTTTCTGCAACAATGTGGAATTTGAGGTTAGTCATAACCAGAGTGGGAAGGGGAAGAAGCCATCTTCATAGTTTACTACGAGTCATTCCTTTTTCACCAGCCAATTCCAATTACAGAGACATAACATAACTATTGCGAAGTTCTCACGCATATCCATCTTGTTTGGCTGCAGTTGTACATTTTTTACTACAAAAGAAACTGAAGAACCTCCATTCAGAAGGTGAAAGGCTCATCATCTTTAATATACAGCCACTTCAAGCTTCTGCCCTCTTGCTATCACCAAACCACACGTGTGGTACACTTTCCAGCTTCAACAGCAGAACTTCTGCTGTGTTTTCTGAATACAACTTTCCAAAAGTTAACAAGATAAACTGACACAATCATTAGTGAAAGACAGTAAACAGTAAATTTTCTGTTTCTACATAGACTGACAAACTATGTCATTAAACTGTCTTCCTTCAATTATCTTTTAACTTCATTAGGCAGCATTCACCCCACCTCAAAGTTAGTTGAAGCTTAAACTGTATTACTGACAGGCAGGAAACAAAGACAGATACAAAAATATGTGCTTTCAGATAAAGGAGAGGTACAAGTCAGCTTCCATATATACTGCTTGGCAGTGGCTAGCCTCTCTCAGAGCATACATTTGGACTTACGTGATAAGAAAGCTTGGAGAATAATGGGAACGGAAAGTAAAAGAATAACTTCCAACTGACTTTATCCCTTTTAAAAATTATCGTATTTACAAAGCTACCTGTTTATCACAGACGCAGCTCATTTTGTTTTGCTATGGTATTTTATTTTCTGATTGGAAGTGATGATTTCACTCATCTATTTTCACCTGCCATGTTTTCTGTATGAGCATTTTAGATATTCTAAGACAATTGACACCTCTTAACATGACAGCCCTGTGGCCACTACCTGAAGATATAGTTTAGAATCCCAGAATCACTAAGACTGAAAAAGAACTCAAGATCACCCAGTCCAACTGTCCACCTGTCACTAATATTTCCCACAAAACAATGTCCCTTAGTACAACATCTGAAGGTTTCCTGAATGCTGACAGGGATTGTGACGCAGCCACTTCCCTGGGCAGCCCACCTAACCACTATTCTGGAGAAGAAATGTTCCCCTGGGACAGTTTGAGGCTGTCCCTCTAGTCTTATAGCTATTACATGGGAGAAGAGACCAATCTCCACCTCTCCAGAACCTCCTTTCAGGCAGTTGTAGAGGGCATTATGGTCTCCCTTGAGCCTTCTCTTCTCCAAATTAAGCAATCCCAGTTCCCTCACTTGCTCCTCATAAGTCTTGTGCTCCAGGCCCCTCATCACTTTGTTGCCCTTTTCTGCACATACACCAGCAACTTCATGTCTTTCTTGTAGAGAGGGGCCCAAAACCGAACACAGTACTCAAGGTGCAGCCAGCTTCCCTATTCCGGCTGGCAACACTATTTCTGATACAAACCAGGACATCACTGGCCTTCTTGGTCACCTGGGCACATTACTGGCTCATGTTCAGCCAAGTGACAACCAACACCCCCAGGTCTGCTTCTTCCACAGCCTTACAGCCACTCTGCCTCAACCCTGTAGTGTTGCCTGGGGTTGTTGTGACCAAAGTACAGAAGCAAGCACTTGACCTGTTGGACTACATCCTGCTTGCATCAGCACAGCAATCCAGCCTGTCCAAATCCCTCCATAGGTAGTTTCTACCTATCAACACTTCCTCCCATCTCGGTGTCATCTGCAAACTGAGGATGCACTCAATTCCCCTAATCCAGATAAAGATACTGAACAGGACAGGATCCACTACAGTAGGAAACACCACTTGTGACTGGTCACCAGCTGGATTTAACTCCATTCACCACCACACTCTGAGCCCAGTCATCCAGACAGCTCTTTATCCAGCAAAGAGTGTACCTGTCCAAGCCATGGGCTGCCAGCTTCTCCATGAAAATACTGGAGTAAATAATGTCAAAGGCTTTGCTGAAGCCCAGACAGTCCACGTCAACAACCTTTCCCTCATCCATCAGGTGAGTCACTCAATCATAGATGAGATTGGTCAAGGATCTGCATTTCACAAACCCACACTGGCAGGGCCCGATGTCCTCTGCACATGCCATGTGATCTCACTTAAGACGATGTGCTACACATCCTTACCTGGCACCTGTTCAGCACAGTCTCACCTAAAAGATCTCCTAAAGAACGCTGAGGCAAACCACTTCCTGCATTTTCCTTTTGGTGACAAGATCTAGGAACCAGGAACTTTTCATGAACCACACCATAAAGTTCAAGAGATGCTAATCTTTTAATAGGTATGTGGGAATTACTGTAAGATTCAGCAGAAGTTGAACAGTATAAATAATCACTGCTTATGAGTAACCAGGCCAAAATATTATGAAAACACTGATTTTAAAAGAATTCTGGGTTGAAATAAAAATCACAAACAAACTTTGAACTGCACAGGGTAAGACTTTCTTTTCTGGACTACTCCTTTGTTCTTCCATACAACATTCAGATCTTGTATCGCGCCATTCATCTATTGCTCAGTCTCAAAGCCGATGAAGTTTTAAAACCTAATTCAAATACAAAAGATTTGCTTATATTCTCAGGATGTATAAGGAAAACGACAATAAAAAAAGAGACTACAGACACACCATAAAAAGCCTGAATGGCAACACTACAAGGCTTCTAGCTCAACTCCACGTATGTCACCTACAGTTTCTCGTTAAGCAAATGGACGCAGGCACACAACGCTACAGGGAGTCCAATGCTACTCGTGAAAAACGACAGACCCCGGCCTGCTGCTCCAAGTGCAAAACAAGCCTTAGTTTCACCAACAGCGTTCCCCTGACAGGGAAGGGCGATTAGACAAGAAACGCTGCCCTGCGCGGAGGCCGGGCCCGACAGCAAGGGCCTGCAGGACAAGGAGCACTCAGCGAGGCCGCCCCGTCCCCTCGAGCGGTTGAACTCGCGTGCTCGGACGCCCTGGAGGGAAGCGAGAGCAGGAGCCCCTCGGAAAGGAGCTCGCAGCGGGCAGAACGAGCTCGGGGCCGGCCGCACGCCGCGGGCCCGGCACCTCCCGCCCGCCGCCCCGCGCTTACCATGGCGACGCGCTCACGGCCACATCACACTTCCGGCGGCTTAGGGGAGAAGCACCGGCGGCCTTCAGGGGCGGGGCGAGGAGGGGAGGATGGCTCTCATTGGCGGAGGATGCCCTACGTGGGAGGGGCGGAAGGGCAGAGCGCGCCGCTGATTGGCTGCCGCTCGGCGGCGGGGCGGCCGTGTCGTGCGGGCGGAAGCGGCGCGTGGCGGCGGCGCGGGAGGACGGGAGGAGGTGAGTGTGGGCGCTCCGCCCCCCGCAGCCGAGGGCGGCCGGTGTGGGGGGGGCCGGGTGCGGGTTGCTTCGTTTCGGAGGTGGTACTGTGGGCAGGGGGCGGCCGTTGCTGCTTCTCGTCCCTGCTCTGAGTGCCGGGGTACGCGGTTTGTGCCTCAGGTGTTCCGCTTGGGGAGTAGCCGGCAGCGCGGGGTGGGCAGTACCTCTCTGCGTTTGCTCTTTTCCCGTCTCGTGTCCCAGTGAGGACTTTCTGTGTGGCACTTGGGTCGCAGAGCCCTGCTGACGGTGGTTGGTTAAAGGCGACGTGTTCCCTTGTGTCTGCACCACACAACTAAACACCCCCAATTGATTAAAAGAGCCTAATACTTCGTATTGCTATTCTCGTTCTATTGTCTGCGAGGGAAGCCTGTTAAAACACACAGTGATCTACATATCTGGTGTCTGACTTGGGAAGCTTTAGTCCCGCCATCAGCATTCAGGAGGGGCAGGCCTTGTTTTGGCTCGCTGTGCAGATAATGCAGCATTTGTTGTTTAAACCAAGCTTGGGATTTTTCTTCCCTGCCTTCTGTTGGTTGGTTATCAGCATTTTGTTCCTTCTTTATTTTTCTTTTTTTCTGTTCTTATTATGTGTTGTGTGGAAGAGCCTTGCTGTGACTGTTTAGCGTGGCAGTAATGTGCTTAGGTGTTGCTGTCACAGCCAGCGAACAATCTGTGAGTGTGATTCTGAACGTGAACAACCTTGTGATCTATTCCAGGGAACCAGCTTTAGCCGTGGTGTTGGACTGGGTGATCTCCCGAGGTCCCTTCTGATCCCTGTGATTCTATGAAGGTGATAGATAGACCACAAGATAATAGGGTGATTTGTATTGAGCATGGTTTTGTAACGGAGTCAAGGTGTTACTTCATTAAAATGCTTAAAGCTATCTGAAAGTAATAGATGCAGTGGAAAATCTAGCTGATTTGCAGTAACAGCTTAGACAACTACTATTTTGAGTTATAGAATTGTAGAATCTTTTTGAGTTGGAAGGGACCTTTGAAGTTCACCGAGTCCTGCTCGCCTGTGCTAAACAGTGATATTTCGAGATAGATCAGGGTGCTCAGAGCCCCAGTGTGCCTGGGATGGGGTTTCTACCACCATTCTGGGCAACCTGTTAAAATGCAGAAAGTTCTAAAAGCAGCCTTACTATCTAGTATAACCTGATATTAGTGTATTTGATTTTTCACAACTAAAGTAAAAGGAGTGAAAGTTATAAGCAGTGAACAGTTAAAACTCTAGCAACTACCAAGACCATAAATTCTAGGAACAATAATACTTTCGAACTTCTGTGTTGGAAGAAGAAAACAGCTTTGGTTTTCCTGTTTGGTTGTACTTCTGGTTCCTCAGTGTGAGTTAGTTACTGAAATGGAAACATTGCTTCTGCCTCTATAGAGGAAACTTCAATGCTTAGTTGTTATTTATGGTGCAGTCAGGCCTGCTTCCAGGTGGTGATTTAGCTTTCTGTGGCTCTGTAGTTCCGAGTGTGCTCTTTCTAGTAGAATTTTTAAAATATAGTGTTATCTGCTTTGATAGCTTATAACAAACTTGCATATGAGCTCCATTGCAGCTCTTTTTAAAACACTTTTTGTTTACCCTAACAATTTTATTTTTGAGTGAAGATTCCATCACTTAAATTTTGAGTAGAATTTTCATCGATTCTGTGCTTTAGTAGAATGCTTTCATCAGTATCTCTTGCTGTTGTGGGGAGAAATGCTATTTGATATTCATCATCTCCTCGTGGGAATGTTGTTGTTATCATTTGAAAGATAGTATCCCAAGCATGTCAGTGTTCCTTGGGATAATGCTACGCTACATAGAGGGATATTGATTGAAATAGATACAATTTCAAATTGATATATTCCAGTTTTCCTTTTTTTTTTTTTTTTCTCCTAATCGATAAAACCAACTAGAAGTGGCTGAGATAGTGAGGTTGATACCATCTATGAAAATTGACTAGTTATGCAGATATTTTGGTGCTACGTAAGGTCCAAAATGTCTCATCTATGTCCAAGGTTTTGGATTATAGATCGGGATTCCTAAATAAAGCAGCATGTGCCCTTTGAAGTAGGATGCTGAATGAGAAGATTACTAGTGTAGAAACTTGGTGTTAGGTGAAGGACTGATCTCCTCTGAAGCTGAGATGTAAAACATAGCCTGAAGGATGTATGATACCATGTTGACACAAGCAAAGGTAAAATTAAGAAGAGAACAACTAAACAAATTACTGCTGTTAGCCCAGTCAGAACTGATACACTTAAATGGCAGATCTTAAAGGATACGTTCCACGTTGAAGAAGTATTTTTAGTATATGTGTGTCTGGAGCCTCTGATGTTACTGTTCTGAGGTATACAAGTAATCACATGAGAGGTTATTTCATTAAGTAACACGACATTTACAGAATTTGGAAAATTATGGGAGTAACAAAAACAATTCTATGTCTGCTTTGCAGACTTCTAGGTGAATGTAGATGCTGTCCTCTAACAGAAGGATAGAGCAGAGACTGTAAAATAAGTGAAAAAGGATGCTGAGCCTATGTGATTTTAAGAGTGTAGAGACTGAGAACTTCTGTGTTCTTGATCTAGATATCAGCCAAATTACTAACTATCTTGGGATGGAAAAGTTAATGCAATTAGAGGAAGAGTGAGGCTGTATATCCTATCACAGGCTGCTTTTGTTTTTACAGATGAGTCAAATGATTATGAAAGAGATTGTTTGTTTACAGGTCTACAAAAGGATCTTAGAGGCCACCCTTCTCAGCACAGTAGCTGGAAAGGAAAGAGGGACCATGGGGCTTTCCAAATGCAGTCAGCTGTGTCAAGCTTATGGTAGAAACCTCACAAAAACCTCAGGAGAGATTTGTGTTGGCTGAGTAAGTGACAGAAGCTTAGATAGTGGTTGGAGGCAGCAAACTGTATTGTGTAGGCTTATGTAAAATTTTACCAGCTGTGAAGCCTGGTGTTAAGAGCGCAGCAGGCAGTGGCCATAGACACTATGTAAACTGGACAGATGTTGATTTCAGTGAAAGGTAGGCTTCAGTGTCATAGAGGGTAATTATTTTTGAAAATCAGAGACAAGGAACTAGCGTTTTTTTGTGTGTGGTAGATATCTGATTGCTTGCCATAGCAAACTCTATTAGAGAGTTTGCTTGTTTATTTTTATTTTTTGTTTTTTCCTGCCTTGATCAGGGAAGTACATGATGAAAATGGTTCTTAACAATTTATGATATTACATGGATCTTGTTTCAAGAAATTTGTTTTATTAACTATGTTAAAAATTAGTTTTATTGACTATACTATAAATAAATACTTATTTCTTTTCTTGAGGAACCTTTTACTCTAACTTTGTATTTATTTGTACTGTAAATTTGGTACTTAGTGCAAAATAAGCAATGTGGAGAGAAAAAGCAGTGGGAGTACTGTATCCAAAGCTGTTCTGAAGCTATTGCAACAGTCTAGATTAAACTGTACCTCACAAAGGGCTGAATTTTTCTATGCTTGAGTAGGTAAGTTTAGATTTGTTGTACTTGTTTGCTTTCATTTAGGGCAGTCGCATCCAACCCGCAGCCCTGCTGGCACTGTGGTCAACCCCAGCTCTGTGCTGTAAAGGCAGTGGCTCTTACCTGCAGTGTCCTCATTGCTCACAGTGACCAAACCTCAGTGTGCCATTGATATTGTATTGACTGAAACCCTAGCGTGGGTTACAACCCCCCCCCCCCCCCCCCCCAAAACAAAACAAGACAAAACAAAAAAAAACAAAACACAGCCTTTATTTATATATATGACAACATTTTTATGCTAATACTTGATTGACCTGCACATTTTCAAAAGGAGTGTATAGAGTTGCAATCAGATATCTCACTCAGAAATCTGATCATGTCTCTTTTCTGCACTTCTATAAGCCCTCTGTTCTCAAAGAGAAATATTCTTCCCTTCACAACCACAGCTTATTCAACTTATACCTTTTGGTCAGTACATACATGTGTAAACAACTAAGGGATGAAGCGTAGGAATAATAACTGCCATTGAAGCAGCCTGATGCCTTTGTTACACTAAAAGAAGGTCAAATATCGCACATGTTTTATGGTTTTGTTGCTCTTTTTTAATTGTTTTAATAAAACATTTAACATGAAGATTTTGTTACTTATATATTAATGATACTGTATATTTTTACCTGTGCAACCTGGTGTAGGGAACCTGCTTTGGCGGGGGGTTTGGACTCGATGATCTCTTGAGGTCCCTTCCAACCCCTATGATTCTGTGATTTTACAAGGGCTACTCTGAAAAGAATGCCTCCCAATTCCATGAGGTTGGCCCATGATGTCGGAGACAGATGTTGGTCCTGTGGCAGTAGAGGTTGAACCTTCCCAACAATATCCCATTTCATTTAGTTGACAGATAGGCGGCAGTACTTTCAGAGTAGCTTTCATATATTATATGCTGACCAACACACTTCCTCTTCACTCAGAGTGGCCTGTGCAAGCCAAAAGGTTGGACACCCATGACTTAGGGTGCTGATGTGTCACAAAATCACAGAACTGTAGGGGTTGAAAGGGATCTCTAGAGATCATTGGGTCCAACCCTCTGCCAAAGCAGCTCCCTACGCCAGGTTGCACAGGTAGTTGTCCCTAACTTCTGCAATTGGGAAGCAGGAAGCCCAGCAACATGAAGGTGAAATGTGACCCAAGATGCAGGGAAGCATATTTTTTTAAATTATTTTTGAAATATTTTCCACTTTTGTTTAATTTGTTTTCCCCTCTGATAATTTTTATCATAATTACATAAGAATTGATGTAATTTATGTGGGAATGCAATGTCCTACTGTTTTAAAACAGCACTTCTGAGGCATACTGATGCTCTGTGTGTTTTTCTTGTATTAATTTCCACTCTTAAGATTTCAAAAATGTGTTTAATTGGTGAAATATCAAAGTAGTTCTGTGCTAAATTTTCTTAATGAGTACCTGATTGCCCTCTGAGTTCGAGTCTCAGTAGCGTTTTTTTAGTGGTATGCCCCTGATCTCTCTTTATAATAGTCTGCAAGATTCTCTTCACTGCAGCGCAAACTGGCATTCCTTAGTAGCTGTGAGGGAAAGCTAACATTGAAGAACATGCAGGGCATGGCACGTTGATTCCCTGCCTGGCACTGATGTCAATGGTTTGCAGGACAGTTTGGCCTGGTTCTGCCACTAATGGGGTGGGGGGGACCCACGCCTGGGGAGAAGGGAAAGGGAGAAAAGGGATGAAGATGGGCCTAAAAACAAAAGAGAAACTAAGGGAGAAAAATAATTTACTAAATATGATAGTGGAATGCAATATAACACCATGTAATACAATATAATTGGAATTGAAGTCAGTGAATCAAATAAAATGATAGGGAGAGTCCAAAACCAAAGGCCATACTCTAATGCTGAAGGTGAGACTGCTAGGGAGCACACATGCAGAGATGAGCAGTAAAATAAGGGGGACTTACTCATGGCCTGCAAGCAGTTTATCTTTTCCTATAAACACAACAGTGAAAGTCTTCTGGGAGGCGTAGTTCTCTTCTGGGAACAAGGTATCCAGAAGTAGCAGCACAACTGGAGCATTAAATCTTTAACTCCAAAAGCACTGCATGATGTTATGATACAGAATACTGATAACAAAACTCATAAAACCATGACACTAATAAAAAGCTTTATATTTTTATTCGGATGGCCTAAGAGAAATATTCTTTTAAAAGCTCTTTATGTCCTTATTCCTTTTAAATTCTGTTTGTAGATACTGTGGACAGAACACAAACTAGTGGAAGGAAGGTGTCTTTTTTTTTTTTAATTTTCAAATGTGAAGTCAGTAGCCACCAAATCTGTTGTCAGTTCTAGTGGAAGCTTCTCTCATTTGCTCTCAGATTTGTGGTTGTAGGAGCTGTGCATAGGACTGCTTCAGTGATAAAATACAGGCATTTCCCTCTCATTTTGATTTGTCCAGTGTGCATTATCGCAAAGCCTAAGCTAACCTGGTGATGATTTTTTTTGTTTGTTTTTTACCTGTTTTTGAAGGTGCTATATTGTAGTCTCGTGACTTGGCGTTCAAGTCAGATTACAGAACCAAAGTTGTACCCATCTGTGGAGGAAGTTGAATTCACTGTTCAGATTGATGCCTCCTTACCTAAGCTTTACATCTGATTGCTCAACCTAATCTGACCCAAAAGACATTTGTTTTCAATGCAAATCGATTACTATGGCTGAATAAAGAGCTGCAAAATTGAAGTTTTTGAGTGCACTGAAAGTTCACTGAAAATGTCATGTGAATTATTTTTATGCGGGAGCTGTACAAAGCAAAATGAATTATAATGTTTAAATTAATAAATAGAAGTGGTGTGAGCTTTCTGTTTTCATGGAGATCAATGTTTCTTATTCCAGCTGATAAATAGAAAATGGGAAGAAAAACATAATAAAACTTATCGTCGGTGAATACAGAGTAATGGAAGAATTTTCTTCAAAGAATGCCTTAGGAAAGTGTTTAGCAAGATGAAGCAATTTAAAGTCCAGGACTATTTTTTAGTACTAATTTGACAGGGACGAGAAATTAAAATAATCTATCTTGTTGAGATGTCCTGAGTGTAGAAGTGGGAGGAAAGTAGGCTGTGTAAGCCTTCTTGTTTATACCTGCTTTTTATACCCAACTCAAATGGTTCCATGTGGTACAACTTGTATTTCAGGTTACTGGCTTAACTTTTAAAAACTTCAAAAACTCGAATACAGAAATGTAGATGTCATTACCAGGCTGGTGCTACGTAGTGAAATCCAGTGATACTAAGTCAAACTTTTACAGAAACATGTCAGACTGAGTGAGATTATAATAGGAACTGTACACAGGGACTAAAAAATAGAGAACAAAGGAAGTCTGTAGGACATATCCATTCTCTGTGTTGAATATGTTGATAATTCTTAGTCCCAGAGAAGGCAGTGTTTTGGAAAACAGATGATATCTCAACCAGTCTACCATGTTATCCATATATACATCAGAAAGGCACGAGTGTCTGTGTACTTCTGGGTAGGCAAATGTCTGTTCAAGCATGCTTTTCATTCTTGTTTTCCTTCAGTTTTGCCTTTCTCAAATGGATAATGCTAAGTTACTGAAATCTTAGGGGTGATTTTGGAAATTTGGCTAAGGTGCCAAGAATTCCTGTCTTTTTGTTCTTACTGATTCTATACAGTATTGTCACCAGGCTGAAAAGTTGTGCATAACATAGTTGTACAGACTTTTTTCTATTTGAATAATGTGCAACTTTAATGCTGGCTTTTCAGGTAGATTGTTAAGGAATTATGATATATCTTAGGCATTTCTTTCCTTGTTTGATATGTGAATGAGTTTTTATTTTATTTTATTTTATTTTTCTGAAGTAGCTTAAGGTTGTAGTTTTCAAGGGAAGGCAAAATAGGTATGGCTTCATGCCACCCTTGACTATAGTAGAACCTTTGAAAGCCAGGCAGACATTCTGCCAAATAGAGGTTATTAAATATTTGTTGAATTTGCATCTCCCAGGGGCAGCAAAGGTAGAGAACCTGGTCTGAGTTTCTCAGACATGCCTGCTGGCTCTCCATCCCAGACTTGCCCGCTTGAATTTGGTCTGGTCTTAATCTTTGATCCTTGCTCAGTTCTTTATGTGCTGTTTTGTAATTTAGCATGGAAGTACTTAGCACTCAGTGGAAAAAGATTTCAATTGTGAGATTGCACTTTCTCTTCTTACAGCTTGGTAACATACAATCAGTGTATCCTGATTTATCTAAAGAAACCTCAGTTTTTTTTCATGGATTTGGGAAGGCTGAAATTTAATGGTGAACACACTGAAGGGTTAGAGTAGGGAAGAACTCCTGGGGAAATGTGAATAATAAAGGCTTGTCCTTTTTCAAAATCTGTCAAGTTATTTTATTATTTGCTATTATTCAAGAGTGAAATTATACCAGTATATATTTATTTAAATATATTAAGGCCCTTTTTTATTTTCTTTTTTTTTTTTTTTTTACCTTGTGGTTTAAACTGTCTTCTAATATGGATGCTTACAAGTGAGATTGGCAAACCTGGAAGCCTAGAATTGGTGGTGGGTTATGCTCCACACTTCAAGGGGATGAAAGACACCAGGGTGGGCTTTGTCTCCAGGCTACAGTTAAGATCAAAGCTTATTAGTAAGATTCCTACTATAAAGGTTGTTGGCTGTCTACTTCCTTCTGTTTCTCCTCATTTTTCAGCTGGTGACTGTAGTAAATAAGTCTGACAAGTGTTGTTCCTTATCATAGATTCCAGATCTTTTGTGGCAAATCCTGTGTATCCTCTTGGCCTACGGAGTGTGACAAATTAAAGAACTGCTTATTTTTTTTAACAATTGCACAAGAAATACGCGCATGTTTCCAATACTTCTGTGGCTGCCACAGAACGCTGGGAAAGAAGTGCAAATGCTAGCCATGTAAGCTTTGCTTCTGCAGCTCTGTCCTTGAGAACCAACTACTGATCGCAGATTTCTTGAAGTTGCACTTAATCAAACTTTATCATGCAACAATGATTTTTTAACCTGTCTGCATGAAGTTAGAAAGTCCTTCTGTTACTTCTTTATATCCAGTGCCAATTTTTTTATTCTTTGTCTTCAAGAGCAAAGATGGAATTGTGTATCTTGTCTAGCAAGGTTAACCAAGGGAACAACTAGATACTGTTTAGGTTATATGTCCTATAAAAATGTGTTAGCTCTTGATTCATTAGAAAAAGAGCTCTTCAAAAATTTTTATCTTCTTTGGTCGTCAAATGTATGCTTGATATTCAGCTGAAGATTTAATAATAAACACTTCTTCATTGTCAAACAAATGTGAGGCTCACTGCAAGAAGTGATAGGAAGGATTCTGTGTTCTTATTATTTGACACAGACATTTTCTGAAACAAAAAAAGAGGAAGTCCTTATCTGATCTAATGTCCACCTAATATTGACTGAGTCATATTTGAAGTTTTTGTCAGATAATTTAGTGTTTTTCCTCTTGAAGTACTGGAGATGATAGAATTTTAAGTTAACATGAGAGTAAATGAGCTTGAATGTGATGTATCTCAGAAATATTCATAAATATAAGCATTCTCTTATTGTCTTCTTCTTGGAAATATGCTAAAAGCTGTTTTTAATCTTTTAAAGGACATTGAGATTTTTTGACAGCCTTAAATCTTTATCTGTTTATAAATACATCTATCTCATGAGTAGTGCCTGTTCTCTTACCTGGTTAACTATGAACTTCCTTCTGACTTCTTTTTTCTCAATTCAGATTTTTTTGTGGTCAAGCAAATGTCAGAAGGGATCAAATTATAGACTTTACTGACAGCTTGGTGTTTGTACTAGTTTTCTATTCTGAAGACTCTATAGATAGTATCCTATTTTTCTCAACAAGAAAGCACTTAAGCTAATTGCTTCATTTGCAAGATATAGTAGCTCTTTCTGATCTGTAAGTAGACTTCCATGCATACTGCTAAAGTTTGAAACACCTGCAGCTAAAGCAATTTGGAGAAAAGCCATTAGCCTTCATGGTCAAAAAATAGTGCTGAAGTTCAACACATTATCAATTATGCTGTGTTGGAGCTGCCTAAAAGATTTGGCTTTTAGTCAATGCCCAGTGCTATCCAAAACAACATATAAAATTCTTTGTAAACCAATTTTAAAAGTGTCTTGTTTATTCAGAAGCAACTGTGTACACTATTTGTTCAGGGAGTAGGCTCCAGTCAATTGCAAACCAGCCAACAGCTGATTTCTCCTTAGAAAGAAACATTGCCTAATATAGATCATTAGAAGCCAAAAACTAAATGGACAAAGTCCTAAAGATAAACAGCTCAATCCTCAACTGTTCGACAGCCTCAATAAAGTCTCTGATTTACTAATTTAGGGTGCAACACCACTGTTCCCACCTGCAAGTTTGTCTCAGATCCTTGGCTCTGACTTGGTGAGGTGTTGATATGTAGTGTATGACCTGCTGTGCCCTTAAGGAGAAAAATACTGGCTTTCTTATGGCCCTAATCAATCAGTTTCTCTGAAGCTTTTCTTTATAGCAATCAAGGGAGGAAAGTATTGATTGCTCTCATTTTATCAAGACAGTGAATAGAGGGCACCTAAGTTGCTAAACCTTTAAAGTCCCTCCAAGGTACCTCTCCATTCTAATTGGCTGCTAGGTGCTTTTTAGACTTGTACATTGAAGGGCTGAGTTCAGTAATTTAAATTGATGGATAGCTATAAAAATAGTCTTTTTTTTTTTTTTTTTTTTTCCCAATGATTTTTTTATATAAGGTTCGGTAGCAACTGGCTTCCTTCTAAACAGGATTAGTGCCAAAGTTCAGGTGCTTTTTAACTGTTTTCGTCACTAATATGATTCCTGCCGATGTTGTACCTTTCCCTGAATAGTTGCCAAAGTGGAATTAGTCTTTAGAGTTTCACTGCCCCCTCATCCTTCCTTAGATTTCTGACTGTCTTTCATACAGGAAAATATTACTTATTAGAGGCGTTTGTGAAATCTGGAAAAGAGTAGCATCTTATTAAAAAAATCTGTAGTGGTATTTCTAGAGGGTTTGCTTTTGAGTGTATGAAGGTAAGTTCTTAGGCAAGCACATGTGGGACTGTTGCCCCAAATTTGTATGTGTGGTGTTGGTGACTTTGAATTATCATTTTGAGTAAGTGGTCTTTTGAAGCATGTCTAGATAACAGCTTGAAATATATTTTTGAATTATTTCTATGGTCTGCATGTTTAGGGTTTGGGTGATAATAATGTCAATAGCAATGCGTAACATCTGTTTCAGCTTTGATCCTAGTGTTCTTTGTATGCGCATCTCCTGTGGAAACCACAAAACAGGTGTAGATTTAGAGGTTCTGCATTCCTTGAGCGATTGTTAGCTAAACTCAAATATTCATAAGGTAGTTTTTTTCTTTCTTTCTTTCTTTTTTTTTTTAATATAACATTAATTTGTGGGCAGGCAGCAGGATAATTTGCTTCGGCAGGTCTGCTCTTCATGTACCCCTCAGACTTTGACAACACGCAGTGTTCCTCTGCCTAAGGATGCCCTGAAGCAGAAGCTCCGGCGGCAGCGTTGATCCCCCTTTACAAAGAAGTGCTTTATCTGTGAAGTCACCTATTCTTGGCATACTGAAGGCATGGTGCTGAGAGAATAGAGGGGAAAAAACAGGTGAATTAAAATGTGTCAGTTATAAAGGAGGTGCTTAAATTTACTTAAATTCTTTTAAAGAGATATATCACTCTGTTTCAAAGCGTTTACAAAGTGACACGTGAATCCTGTAAACATGTAGCTAACTTCAGAGATTCAGATACTATTGCTCACTTCTTCCTGCAGAAATACATATTTCAGTAATACACTGCTGCAAGCTCGTTACTAAGTTTTGCCTTTAGAGTGGAAGAGATTCATCCTCTTACCTTACACTGAATGAATGAGGAAAAAACTTTGATTTCCTGGTTTTTATTTATTTATTTTATATATATACATACATACATACATATACATATACATACATATACATATACATACATATACATATACATACATATACATATACACACATATATATATACACACATATATATATATAATTTTTTTTTCCTCACTGGTGGAAAGTCTTTGTTGGTAGAGGACAAGATATAGCCTTTGGTATTATTATTTTTTTAATTTTTTTTTTTATGTTGTTTATCAGTTTACTCAACAAAACACTGTGGAGGAGTTGCATTGGGATACTTGGGGAATATTTTGGTTGAAGTGAGGTGCAACATTTTTGTTTGCAGTGATGATTCTGTATGCATTATTGGTAAGTATTGGGAAGTCTTGCTTCTTTTAGAGAGAATTATGTAGTAAACAAGATATATACAGCTAAGAGATCCTTAGGCTTTTGCTGATGGGTTTGGACAATCAAGAGATCACAAGCAAAGAGTGGTCAGGCACTGGAATGGCCTGCCTAGGGAGGTGATTGAGGCACCATCCCTAGTGCAGTTCAAGAAGCATTTAGATGAGGTGCTAAGGGATTTGATTTAGTAGCTTGGTAGGTAGGGATGGTGGTGGGAAGATGGTTGGACTAGATGATCTTGTAGGTCCTTTCCAACCTAATGAATCTATGAATCTATGAAAATGAAGGACACACTAGAGATCACATGCAAAGCAGCTTCTAAACATTCACATTGGATATAAGGAAAATGATTTTTTTTTTTGTAGGTGTAGAGAGGCAGTGGCAGAGATTACTGAGAGAGGTGGTGGATGCCTCTGCCCCTGGAGACAGGCCAGGCTGGACTGGTCTCTGAGCACCTGATGTATTAGTAGATATCTCTGTTCATTGCAGAGGAATTAACTAGATGGCCTTTAAAGGTCTCTTCCAACTCAATTTTATAATTTTTTAACATAGATAATACTCATTTCAGAAGATCAGTGGGCACAATGGGGGATATAAAACAAAAATAGTACCTTTCCTCTCAGCTTTTATCACACGTGCAGAATTGGAGGGGTTGGGAGGGACCTTGAGAGGTCATAGAGTCCAACCTCCCAAGCTGGTTTGTTCCAAAGTTGTTTGTTCCAAGATGCGTAGCAAAATGTGGAAAAACATGTCAACTCTGTCTTTTATTCTGCTGTGAAATGCAGAACATTCTTCTGTGCCAGATTTCCTCAGCACATATGTTTTCATTTAAGTACTATTTTACCACAGGTAGACAAATCATGTGAAAGCTTTTTCAATTCTGCTAATGTGCTCATCGCTTACTCTGGAAACAGATCCCTTAAGAATGATGTCCAAAAATATCTTCATTTTTAGCTGTTGCACATTGTTTACATGAAGTACTAGTGTGTGAAGATGGATGTATGGAAAGTACAGTATTATGGCATCATGCAATTTTCATCTCAGGCCTTGGAGACCTTGTTAGCGTATCTTGCAAAACAATAAAATTCTCCTGTATGCAACTCTTTGCATTGCTTTTTATCAGTGAGGACTGACACTTCATCCTCTTTATCATCATATAAATAGAAGACCAACTCTTTATGTTCTGTTACAAACAGCCTATGTTAAATAGAAAGTCTCTCATGCAGGTGGCTTTCAGTGAATGCAGCTCTGCTTTGTGATAAGGATCAAATGCAACCAACAAAAACTCCCTGTTAAGCTATATATATGTGCTTTATTGAGTTCTGTGTTGTCCTCTGGGTTTCATGCAACTGTTTTACAGCCTTTAATTAAAAAAGAATAATTGAAGTATTTTTACAAGTCATGTGGAGAACAACTTTTATCAAAATATTTCAAAAAAGACAGTAATGTTCAAGGACAAGCTAAGAGGTAGTCTAGGAGGCAAAGGAAAATATGTCTATATGCTTAAACATACTACACACGTCATTGGTGCTTCCTCTTATGTGCTGTTATTGACCCATTTGGCTATATAACATTCCTGAGTATCTCAGAAAATGTGTCAGTGATTGTAACAAGATTCTGTTGTGTCCATAACAGGTGACTAGAAAATGGAGAAAACTTTGAACAGAATTCATCCAGTTTCTGATCCAGAAGCAGTGTATTTTTTACAAGTGTCGTGGGAAAAAGATTTGAGCAGTGGCTTTGGTATAATACTTACTGATGGTGAACATGCATGGACTGGGGCAGGTAATAATGAAAACTGTTCTAAATTACACTGTTCTTTTTTTACTGTTGTTAAATACTTTCTAGTCTGTGATCCACAGCTTGCATTGAAAAGATTGTACAATTATCATCTTAGTGATGAAGGAGGTTGGATTTATTGTCTTCTGGGATGTATTCAGATATCTTTAAAATCTGGTAGACATTTGTGTCAAAACTGATACCAGTATATTAGCAAACAGGTACGCAGTGTTTTGTTCATGCTTACAAATATGATTTCTTGCAGCGATATTGCAGCACCATGTATGTATCTCCAGTTTTGTGATTAAGTGTGTAACAGGTAAAGTTTGCAAACTGTAGTTCATGAAGTATTTATTTGCAGCTATTTTCTTCATAGGTTTGTTAAGATATTAATTGTTAAAATATTTTATAGTTAAAGTATCTTATACTCAGCTGCATTTCTGCGAGTGTTAAAGGACATGAATTTATTTTCCTGATGGTAATTACTAGGAAAAAACAAAAATCAAATAACGCTGCCTGCTGTGGGATTTTTTCCCACGCAGACATGTGAAAAAGAGGGCAGATTTGTTAAATGCGTGTGTTTCTCTCATTCATGTCTAATGGAAGAAGAAAAGATATGTGTACGTTTAGACTTGGTCCAGCGCACTTCTCTCAGGGGTAGAAATGTTTCAGAGGAAGGAAAGAATGACATGTTTTACACAGCAAAATGCACAGGCAAAAACATTTTCCTGATTCTTTTTTTCTAAATTATAAGAACATTTATTTGTGTTGTCTCTTCTTTTTCTCTATGTGTTGGACCTTGTTTTTCTTTGGTACTTGCATAACCCAAACTTTCAAATAGGCCTGTCATCTTATAGTGATTTTTCTATTACTTTGTGTATTACAAGAACCTTAATCATTCCTTGCCTTTCTCTTGAATGTAGTGTTGAAAAATGATTATTCCAGAACTTTTGTGTGAAAGCTTTTGTTTTCTCTGTTACACTAAGGGAAGTATTATACTGCGAAGCAAACAGCCTAAGATCCACAACAACAACAAAAAAAAGTTGCTTCATAAATTTATATATTTTATATAGATTTAGACAAAAAATTTATGTTTATATATATTTATTCTATATAATTTTTCTTAGTAAAAGCTAGTGTTACTTTAACAGGCAGTATATAGAAAAGCATATGTATGCATGGTTCTTGTTTCATTAACTAACTTTCTGCTTCTGGCAGAATTGCTGGATGGTAACTTCCTGAAGAAGAGAAAGCAAGATGACTTCATGCTATTAAATGAGGGGAAAGAAAGGAACAGTTTAGCAAGAGCTTTGGGTACTCATACAAAGGAGAAAGCTTTTATTCCTTTTTCCGGAATCTGTTCCATTTCTAAGGAATTCGTACAAGATTCATAGTCCTTTTAGTAATTTAACTGGGAGTTGAAATTCTTGTGCACAAAGCCTTCCTGCTGCATCTGTCTGTCTTCATGCACTCACTGTTGCTTTTGATCACTTTTTCTAAGTTGTTACGTAATGCTTGAAACTGCCTAGATACCAGATGCAAAATCAGGGAGAACAGAAAGCAGTGGTCAGAGAATTCTTGCTGTGGGAAATCCCTTTTGGGTTTCTCATGCTGTGGATTATTTTGCTTGGCAAGACCTACCAGGAAATGAATGAAAGTTGCTGATGGAGTTGTCTTTTATGGTTCCTGTGTACTTAAAATGATGATGAAAAGTGTTGGGGGTCTTATTTTAGAAAACAGAACATAGTGAAATCTATGGGGGAGGAGAAGCACACTAATATAGATCATGATCTGTTATATTCACTTGGTATTAAGTTAAAGACCTGTGTATATTTGTATATAGAAGCAATTTTAAATTTGATGTTTCTCTAAAAATTTTTTTTTATTATTCTTATTATAGTTTTAAATGGTAAAAGAATACACTGCAAGTACATGCACAGGAATAGGGAAAAAATAAATAAATCCTGGTGAGTTAGTATGTCTGGATTTGTTTTGTTCATGCTTGACCAATGCTGTCGGCCCCATTCTTCACTGGCTTGCAGGCTCATTTATTTATTTGTACCTATCAGTAATTCCACTCTGTCACTTCCTACACGAACATTTAAAGTCCTGCAAAGAAAACGCAGCAGACACTTATTAAAATCTGAAGTCTTAGTAATGACATCTGGTTTATACTTAAAAGCATTTTGTAAGATTTAAGAAAATATTGTACTATTTTGTCTGTAGAGACTTGAGAGTTGTAACTGAGTTTGAATGCGTCTGACTTTGCTTATAGTCAGGTTGGGCAGAATTAGTAGCATGTATAGTGGTTAGTGTGAGTTTACAGCTTTGGCTACTGCACTGTATCTTGTTCTGAAAATCATGCTTGTCAGTCTTAATGTGTGAGGATTAATACACAACTGATTTTGACTTTACATTGGCTTGTTTGTAGGTCTTTCTGTGTTTGTAGTGCTGCATGCTATTTCCTCACTTGTTCATGTCACCTGTATGCCACCTGCAGATGTATCTGGTGGCCATGCAGCATTGCAGCTAAACATTTATATAGCGTGACTTTTCACATAAAGTCCAGTTTACAGGACAAGTACCAGCTGGCAATATATGTGTCCTTCTATCTTAGTTTTTCTCATGTGTTAGGAAGGGGTTTTACATGTTAGAAAAAAAGATAGTTGAGGTGTCCTTACAGTAGGTGGAAAAAAAATTCAGTTATTTCCTTCTGTCATCCCCTCTTCCTCCTGCCTTTCTTTCTTGTTCCCTTTCAGAATAATATTTAAGCCCTAACTTAGCTGCCTTAGCCCTCGTTGTTCTGCTTGACTTTATATTATTGTATTGTGGAAACAAATTTGGAAAGTGTGAAGGTAAAGGAAGTAAACCCATGTTCTTAAAACAATGATAATATGATTTCAACCAGTAGCTTATTAGGTGTCTCAGTACTTCAGTGCCCTAAAGATCATCAGTATTAGACAGTATGCAAAACTTTCATGTATGATTGTCTATTACGTCTGCTGTACCAGGTAGCAAAGTACAATCTTTATTTCAGGAAGCATTCCTTCAGGTAGGACACATATATTGAGTTTACAAATCTGTAGGGTTTTGCATTTTATAACCCTCTGTCTCCTGTCTTGTTGTTTCCCAAAATCCTCACTGTAAATTTTTTTTTTACCTAATTTTCTCTAAAAAAAATGGTGAAACTTAAAATGTAGGGATAGAAACATCTTCTCCAGTCTAGAAATGCTGAAAATTCATAATTTATTTCTCATCTTCTTGTGCGTGCTCCTCAGCACTCATGTATAAAAAAATGCTGATTTAGGCCTTTATGTTAAGCTAAGATTAATGTGATAGATTTTCAGTTTTCTGTTTTAAAGTGGGGAGGGAATATTCAACCAGTTAAAATATACAGGGAAGTTTATGACAAAATTCAGACTGACATGTCTGTGACTTTTCACATCTGAATGTGACAAAGACTGACTTGATTATATTTTTTGATCCCCAGTCATTTATTTACTTTTCTTAAAAACAGCTCTGAGGCAGTTCAGTTCCTATGCAACCTTTTTTTTGCTTTCTAGCTTTTACGTATTTGAAACTGCCTAAGGAAGAATGCCTGGTGCTAGGTGATATCTAATTTGATTCTGACACTAATATATCATTTTAACTGAGTGTATCTCCAGGCTTAGATTTTCCACAGATAGGAGTAGTTTGCCCTTGTCTCAACTATTTATTTGCTTGTAGTTGTGACATTAGCATGCTGTCTTCTGCCACCTGCATCTCCTTTTTCACCTGGCTGTTGGCTTTTGTCTTACGAGGAAACAAACTGGTGCCTTAATGACTGACCTGCCTTATCAGATTTTAGAGTCATAATTAGTTCCTTTTCATGTGCACAATGTGTTTGTGAATAGATAACCTTTCTAAACTAATAATCCTATACCATATTGTGATCTTTTGTTAAAAACAAAAGAAAACCCCACAATACAACCCTCCCATTCCTCCCTTTTCCTCTTCAACAGCAATTAAAAAAAACAAAAAAAAAACAAAAACAAAAACAAAAAAAAAAAAACACCCTTCACAAAAGAAGTTAAACCTAAGATTAGGAAGTTGTACAATTTCCATGTTCTAAGATATGCACATGGAGCAAAAGCTGCTATCCATGGATGTGGAAGAACTGGATGGATATGTAGAAGTTGAGAATGGTCTCTGCTTGCAGTGATTATTGGGTTTTGAAGCTGAGGATCCTGAGAACAGAGTGAAAAAAGGATATATGACCCTAGATTACAGAAAAGCAAGCTTGAATCTGCTCCAGTATCTCTTAAAAAAAATTCCATTTAATACAGGTATGGAAAAGAGAAAGATGTTTGATGCTTTGAGGATCACCTCTTCCAAGCTCAGTAATGATTTATTTCAGTGGAAAATGAAACGAAGCAAAGGTGTCAAGAGCCCTGAATTTTTGAGAAAGGATCTCCTTATTAAACCTGATCTAAAAAGCAATATTTACTGAATGGGGATGCAGGGGCAGGTGACCAGGGGCAGCTAACAAAGACAGTGCCTAAGCAGTCAGGGCTAGGCTTTAGCAAAGCCAGGACCCACCTGGTATAGTGTGTTCAAAGGATGTGAAGGGCGACTAGTGCTTCTTCTGGTTTATCTGCAGCAAAAGAAAAATGAGTGAAAACCTGCTTTGTAATGGGACAGGGAAACTGGTGACAAAAAGCTTGGAGAAAACTGATGATACTCTCCATTAGAGGAAGATTGGATTAGAGGATATCTTAAACTGGACTTACGCAAATCTTTGGGACCTAATGGACAGAGACCATATGTGCTGAGGGATCTGGCCCATGTCATTGTAAAGCCAGTCTTGATATCGTCACAAGATGGTGATGATGAAAGGAGACTTGTTAAGTCTAAGAAAACATCTGCTCTGCCTTCTGGAGTTGTGATGGGGTGGATCTGGATAACCAGAAGCAAGTTACAACAATAATCCGTTTCCAAAAATACTGAGTATGGGAAGATAAGTAGTCAGCGCGGACTTGCAGATAGGAAATTGTTTATGATCCACTTGAGAGCTTTCTTTGGTGTAATGATTAGCTTGCTGAAGGACTTGAGGGATGTGAATTTTTGTTTGCATTGAGTTTAGCTGGCAGAGCGTTCAGAGCTGTGTCCTGTAACATCCCCATGGTGGAATGCTAACTAAATAAGTGAACTGGTGAATGTAGATATGGATTGAGCTCAGCCAGATCAAACAGTTTTTGAAGGGTTGTGATTAGTGGCATGGAGTCTAACTGAAGGCCTTGTATCCCAGGAGTTGATAAAGGAACCCATGCTTTTAACATCTTTATTTAACACTTAGAAATGTGGAGATGTGGTGCTGTGTACAGTTCTGGACTCCCCAGCAGCAGACATAAAGTTCATGAACATACTGAAATCAAGCAAAAATCGCAGAAGGACTAGAGTTTGTATGGTACTAGGAGAAGATGGGAGAGCAGGGACTGTGCAGCCTCGAGAACAAAAAGCTTAGGGAGATCTGATTAATGTCTGTTAGCATTGATGGGAAATAGTAAAGAAGACAGAGTAAAGCTCTTCTCAGTAGTATCCACTGACAGAACATGAAGTGATGGGCACAGTTTGAAATACAAGGAATTAGAACTTCTTTTTTCAAGTATAGGAGTGAGCAAACACCAGTTCCTGGAGGTATTCAGATTGTAGCTGGAGATGGTCCTTAGCAACCCCTGTAGTTGACCATCCTTAGACCTGGGGGATTGGACTAGGCAATCTCTCAGAAATACTGTAATGTGTGAGGAGATGGCTTCCCAGCAAATAGTTATACATTTACCCTTCTGCTGTATCTTCAGATGATGGATAGATTTGATAAGTGCTGCCTTCTTTGCAGAATGAGATTAACTACTGTGTCTAGATGAAAATAGAAGAAAAATGAGGCAATTTAAACAAGCTCATTTTAGCTTGAAATGCTGCTCTATTTCCATCAGTAGGACTTCAATATATGTGCAGGTTTATGTCTCAAAATGAAAGTATATTCAAATGCATTTTTATAAAGAAGAAATACTGTTACAGAGCTTTTTTTTAAAGTCACTTGTAGTTGTGTTAAGGATGTGTTCTTTTCCTTTTCCTTTTCCTTTTCCTTTTCCTTTTCCTTTTCCTTTTCCTTTTCCTTTTCCTTTTCCTTTTCCTTTTCCTTTTCCTTTTCCTTTTCCTTTTCCTTTTCCTTTTCCTTTTCCTTTTCCTTTTCCTTTTCCTTTTCCTTTTCCTTTTCCTTTCCCTTTCCCTTTCCCTTTCCCTTTCCCTTTCCCTTCCCTTTTTTTTTTCCTCAGGCTGTCATAAACTAATCTTCTTTGTTATATTTTACTCTCTTAAATACTGGACATATGCTAGAGAAGTCTAAGAGCAAGGTATGATAAATGGCAATCTAAAGCAGTCTTCCTCAGAAGATTGGTCAAGAAGTGAAAATTATGTGTAATAGACTATCAATTAAAGCACAGACTACATTATAGAAATACTGCTTAGAGTCTTTGCTTCCTTCTGCTAAAGAAACTGCACTCAATGAGTTCATTTTTCTTATTAACATATGATCTCTAGAAGTGTTGTGGAAGCAGTTTTCAGAATGAACTATAGAGGAAGGATGAACATCGAGGGCTCACGTGGTGAAATTAATGGTGTTCTTTTTCTTCCTGGTTAGAGAAGTTAGGGCTTGGTGACTTGTTTTTCAGTTTGAGGGTTAACTGAAAGAAGATTTAAGAAGAAATAAAAATGTTTCCAGATGAGGAAGTCCATCATAGTTCTTAAGGACTACATCTTTGTTGACCTGTTTTGCTCTGAATTCAACTGTTCTTTACCTTCAAAAAAGTGGGATAAAATTTTCATGGTAAACTTGATCTCATACAATGGGGAGGCACATCTCCCATTTAGTGGCTCACATATTTAAACACTGCAACATGGATTCACCTGCAAATTCATTTGTAAATTGACAATTTACTTGGTTGTAAGATTACATGTTAACAAGTTTGGAAAAAATGGTTTAAAAATATGTGAGGTGATAGTTGTCTATCTACTGTTGAGTTGACAAACATTCCAATAAACCAATAGCATGTGTTTTTGTCTTTAGGAAGTATATAAATATATGTACAAGGTCACATATGAATATTAATTTCTCTTTTTTTTTTTTTTTTGTGATAGTGTCTGAAGCTGATATTTCTAGGGAGGCTGCTGACATGGAAATGAATAGAGAAAAATATGTTGAAGAACTGAAGCAAGCATTGTTGCAAGGAGAAGAATCAGCTGGCAAATACAACTTCACTGTTTCAGTGGATGAAGAAAATACACAGTGTCACTTCTCCTATGAAAGAAATCTGAGGGATGGCTCTGTAAGTATAACTTAATGTTTAAACTTGATTGCTCATCTGTGAGAAGAACCTTATTGGTATGTTTCTGTAATGTATTTAAAATTGAATACAGTTAGATACTTATTTCAGATTGAATGAATATGCTGAGCTCCACTTTGGTTTTAACTAGAAGTAAACGTGTTTCCCTGCTATAAACACAACTATTTCTTTGATACATCTATCTTAAATGTTACAGTGTCACAAAGTTGTCTTAAGGTCTGAGTCTGTGACAGGGTCACAAGAGAAAAAGGAGAGAGCAAAAAACTGCCCCACATTTGCAATGTGACTGCTGGATCAGAGCTGTGCTCCTGGGGGAGAGGGTAAGAAGGGAGCACATGAGTCTAGAAAAAACAACAACAAAAGAACACAAGGACAACGATCTGAGGAGGAACGGTAATTTTACAAACTGAGAGAGGCAAGAGTATCCAACATAGGAAATCTGGCATGAGTAAAACTGCAGGGGAAGCACATGTGCAGTTCTCCGCGCCAGTCGGAGAACTTCGTGCTTCTGCACGAGGTCTGCCCGATGGAGCTGTCACCCTTTAGCTCCCAACATGATGTTCTCATGTGGAACACCGACAGCAAAAGTCACAAAACCACAGCGAACAGAGTAAGATTATTGCTTCTCTGATTTGAAGTCGTTGTGTGTTGCATAAGTTGCAACTTTGGGAATGATGCTTCCCTCCCTCTTCAGATTCAGGCTTCGGTTGCTTTTCTACTTCTTTTTTCTTTATTTTTTTTCCTTTTTCTTTATACTTGCCTAAAAAAAGTAAGTTTACTTTCAAATAAGAAAGCATTTTAAAAATACATTTTTCTATTACTTGAAGTATTTTGAAAGCTAACAGTAAAAATGCTTTCCTGCTTAGAATGCATTACATTGCTAGTTTGCTTCTTGGTTGCAAAGGAAAGGATTCATAAAATAAGAAACAAAGTAATGTCTGTGTCTGCAGATACCATTGGCTTTTTCAGATTGAGATTTGGTCTTTTAAATTTGGAATCTAATCTAAGAAGACCCTCCTAGCACCTACCTTTTTTTTCTCTGAAAGTAAATGCAATGCGATTGCCAAGTTTTGTAGCTGCTTCATTAGTGCGTTGATAATCGTTGAGATGAATGACTTCTCAGCCACATCAGTGTGTTAGGACACACAGCTCTTCTGGGCCTAACCACATTCAGGACCTAGTTCTTCAGTCAGTTCGGTGAGTTCATTGGCACTAAGTAGAAGAAAATTACAGGGAAAGAACAGAAACAAGATTGCAGGTAGAGAAGAGCAGCAATGTATTTAGGCAGATCTTACCTTGTTCTTGTTTGGTTAATTTTGTCAGGTATCAGCTTTTAAGAAACTAATGAGTAAGAAGCCAACCAACCCTAAAGGAGCTACCTTGTCTAGAATACTTATGTTGAAGATGGAATTATTCTTTTCTCTAAGTTGGAAAGAAATTAAGAATGCAATATGGGCATTACTTAGAAACCTAAAATGGGAGTACATGTATGTTTCATGTATGTTGTGTTTTTTAGATGAGATGTGAAAAAGTGTCCTATGAAGTGAGGTCCATTCATGCTACCTAACCTATAGCAGCTCATTTAAGTGCTTTAGAAGCCAAGCTCAGATTGTTAACTGCTCTTTACTAAGTGGAGAAATAAAGATTCAGTGGAATGAAGGTAGGCCTCTTAAAAACGTGCTGGGTTATAGGCTAGACTTTTTCCTCCTTCAGTTAAGGAAATTTCAAGGTCAGTTTGTCTCTTGATCAAGGTGCCAAAATTTAGGTGATGCAGTTCTTTCAATCTGTATTATCACATCTTCTGTGTATTTATTCAAGACCTCGTGGGCTCTGTATCACATTCTTGACACTTCTTGTACACACACCAGTCTAACTGCTGTTCACAAAACCTCTAGGCTTAGGTATGTATACTGCATACTGTATTGCAGCAGTATTACAAGGTTAGGACCGAAATTTTACTTAGAAAATATGAGCAGTAATTTTAGCAATCTTGTTTTTCTTGTCTGTGTCACACATAATATATTCTAAATACCAGACAGATGAAATACATACTGTATTTTATTAAGGGAAAATATCTTCATATATATGGGCCACCTAATATGTTTCCATCAATTAAGGCTTATGAGAAACTTAATTCACATCAAAACATCTTTGTCAGTTTGGGAAAATAATCTGGCCAAAGTAATTGAAAATAAAGTGTCCTGATTGCTATATGTGCTTTTGAGCTTGGGTATCAAAAGAGTAGTTTTGGGAAAAAAGGTGTGTTTTCACCCAAGTAATTACCTTTTTTTCCTCTCTACTATACTAATGCTACCAATTAACTTGCCAGAGTGTTTGTCAGAATTATAAATAACATTAGTGTGTATAATAGAATATGTTTCAAACATTTGCTGAAGTCTCTGGGAAAGTATTCATACTGTATATCTTTTGGCATCAGATTAGGAAATAATCTTCTTATTCTCTGTATATCCCGAGGGCTGAAATTCACTTGCATGTATTTTTGCTGCAAAAGAAACCTAGAGAGACTTCCTGCAACGTAAACACAGAATTTTAGTTATGTTTGTTTCTTACCAGCGCTTATTTTTCTAAACAAATGTATATATCCATCATTTGTTTAGTCGGTATAAATATATTTTTTCCATATTTTAGCAAGTGTGTGCGTGTGTGTATATACATAAACTAAAACTTTCCTAGTCTTGAGAAGAGTAATTTTCTTTTTTAATGGGGAATGTGGTGAAGCTGTTGATTGAAATGCACAACCAACAGAAGAAACGTAGTACTATTTCAGTCAAGCAGAAAGATTCATTTGTCTTTTTGTTCTTACATAAAAATGTGATCTTGAAGGAAAAGGAAGCAATTATTTCCAATTTTGACAGCAGTGCACATCATACTTTAAGTTCTCTACTTCTTTCTCACCTCATATTATCAATCTCCGTCGTGAGATAAGTCTATTGAATTATCATAAATAGTTAAAGATTAATATTCATAAGTCAGTATAGTTGTTAACATTTGATATGTAACAAAAGGGAGAAGTTCTGGGGAAGTATGCTTAAAGATGTAGTTGATTGAATCTTGGAATACCGAATTATTTTTTTTTTTTTAGTCTTCTTGAATATACTTAACGCTTTTCAGCTAAAAAAAGCCCTTCTGAAAAGCACTGTTAACTATATATTTGTGAACTATAAAAATGATGTCAGCTCATGCAGCTATTGTTGCTACTTTTTTCATACACTGAATATACAGACGCATATTTTCATACACTGGGAAAATCAACATGCCTTTTGTTAGAGGTACTTGAATATTTGTACACACAGTTTATTTCAGTTGCTTTTCGTTAAGCCCACCAACAGCATGATGTTGATTACTCACAGTAACCTATACCCACCTTTGCCAGTAATTTTCAATGAAGTGCTTTCCCACAGTGTTCCGTCCAGTGTGGATAAACCTCTCATGCCTATCGAAAATTAAGTGTGCATATCCTTTAAAAAAATATAGAGATAATTTGCTTTTTTAATTCCAAATATATCATGTGTTCAGTTGAGTTGTGGCCTGATGACTTACATAGAAATGGTAACTACAACAGATACTTTTATTGTGCTTTTTCTGTTTGGTAGAGCAAATTCTAAGCTTGAACAAAACATTATCCTTCAACATAGTCAACATCATTAGCTATGCGTTTTTGACAGCAGTGAACACAAGCCTGCACCCCCAGTGGAGGTGACCTACTGTGACCACTTCTGAAACACACTGTCCACTGCCTTGCTGTGCCACTCTACTCACATCTTCTGTTTGGTCTCCATAAATATTCAGCAAGTGACTATAGCAGGGGGTTGGAACTAGATGATCTCAAAGGTCTCTTCCAACTCAAACCACTGTATTATTCTATGAAGTGTTGATGAATGTCAGTGGGCACAGATTTTTTTATTCTTTTTCTGCATAGAGGAATCCAGTGACACACCTTTACATCATCCTCACTTCTGTGTCAGACATCATTCTGTCAGACTGCCCCTCTGCAACAGGATACTGGTGGGAAGATTCAACCTCTACTGTCGTACCAACATCTGCCTCTGATGTCATGGGCCAATGTCATAAAACAGGAGACGTTACTTTCAGGGCATCCCTCTTTTATATCCCTTAGTATACAAATAATAGCTGGCTGAAATGTCTGTGGCTTAAATTTGCGACGTGTGTAACCCACCTGGAATGAGCATATTTCACGTGGTGAAAACATTGCTACAGCTTTGTATGCCGTCTTTGTGTATTTGTTGTTCCCTGTTTTCTTTTTTTGAGTATCTGCATAAGTGCAATATATTTTGCATACAATTAGCATACTTTGTTTAGTACTAGGAACTTAGGTAACACTCAAAATTTGTCATAAAAACAAAAGTTTTCATATGGCAGGTGGTAAATCTGCCATGGTTTACTAGATCAATTGGAATTTGGTGTTTGAAACATTAAGGCTAAAAAAGCCTTTCAAAAGCATTGTGGAACAGTAATTTAATGATTGCCTGGTGTAAAGTTAGTTATGCCAACAAAGTTCCTTGGTTTTTATCCTGATGAGCTTTTTTGAGTTTAGTAGTTACATTTAACTGTGTGTGTATATATAAGTATTTTCAGCTTAATGAATGTTTAAATCTGCGACACGCTGTTAAACATTTTGTTGTTTGTTTTGGTTGTTCTTAGTTGTGTGTTTGCAGATCTGTTTTCCAGTCTTCTGATAATGCAGCCCGTAGACCACTTTTGACTGGTAGTAGTCACTTAATAGTGATAAAATGTGCTAGCTACTGAAATTTACTTCCCGTAAGTGCAGTAATCTGTTACTATGAAATTATTTTTACCACTTTTGGTAGCAGATTGTGAAGGATCTACCTCACTAAAATAAAAGTGGTACAAGTACTTTGGGTGGTCTACAAGAGTGCAAAGAAGAATAATGAAGTGGTGTTAAGCAAAGGAAAAATGTGGGCATATTATTAGGAAATAGTTTCTAATGTTGAAATTTGTTTAACTGTTGAAGCAGTGGCCAGAGGAAGTGGTAGCAGCCCCGTTGCATCAGTCACTGAAAGCTGGATTGGACAAAGAAATGGAAAATGCACTGTAAGAAATTACGCTGTATTGGCAGTATAATGTATTAGATGACCTAATAGGTATTTTCCATGCCTAAAACCTGTGAGTGTCTGCTTGCTTGCCCAGGCTATAATACACATTAACATAACTCTGCCAGCCCGTGATGCAATGAATGTCTTGAGTATGGAAGCAATATTTACATCATGCCCCTGCCATCACACACGCGTGAATGTTGAAGACCAATAGGGAGCATAGTTTCTTCAAGTTGCGTCATGAAGATGGGTTTATCATCCTCCTTCAAGTGCCATAGTTTGTTCAAATCTTGTGCCTTCAGTTGTCTGGATAGAAAGTTTGACAGCGGTAAGACTGATTCTCCTCTATAACAATAAAGGTCGGCAGTTTAAGCATTTAATTGAGGAAAACTCTCAAACAAGCCCTCAAGGATTGTTTTTCCTTTTCCAGCTGATAGGGAAGAGTAATTATTCTTTATTTGCTTACAGAAGTAAATAAGTTCTGAGTTATAAAGTTGTCTGCAGATTACTTCTCCCTCCGTAATGCTGGATCCTTAAGGTTGGTATTACAGAGCCCTGTTTTGAAGGCCAAGGAGACGTGTGGTAGTTTAGGGGCTATAAGAAGGCAAACTGTGTGCAGATGTAAAATTCTTGTGACCATTTTCTTGCTCTCACAGTCAGCATAAGTAAGCATTAGGGGAATCATATACACCATCTGCAGTGTTGTTCTGCTATTTATGATCTAATTCACCTGTTGTTTTATTGACAAGCAGGTAGGCTCCTTCGTTTAACTGCTTTCCCTCACCAAAACTAGGTGCTTGAAAGCACATGATGTCAATCCCTTCTGGTTGAGTGAAACCAAGCGTACATCGCCAAATTCTCATAAAGGTGTTATGTTTTTTACATGCTATGCATTAAGCATTGCAGAGATTTGCTTCAGAGGTGGATCTACTTAGGTGTTGATTTTTTTTTTTTTTTTTTGTTTTTGTTTTTGTTTTGAATGAATGGAGAGCTTCCATGGTTCATAAGGAGTTTATATCTTATTGAGGGGAAAGATCTGTATAGTATTTTTTAGTGTTATTTTATTTTATAATCATCAAAGTAAGAATCAATTTAACGTAAAGAAAATCCACAAGGATTTCAGCATGTTCATGCTTAGCTTTTTTTGCAAGAGTGGTAAAAGTAAGAGTTGTAGGAATACTAGTTCTAGCTGCATCTCAGCCTTGTGTAACTGAGCCGAAAATGTTGCAGATTTAAAACTTCTGATTGGTTCTGTTCCGTGATTTATCTTCCTTATGACAGGTGGCTTTGCCGCAGGGCATTCAACACTGTCCTCAGGAACTGTTTTTAGGGTGGCAAGGGTAAAGCAGACTGTTAAGAGTCATATTAAAATAACAATGGTTTTGGTATACAGTGGGGCTTGTGTGTCAAGCCAGCTGCAGCGCGAAACGGGCCACACACACAGAGATCTCAGTAAGGGGCCATTGAGGCTCGGCCAGCTAAACTGCTGCCACCTAAACAAACACTATCACAGAGTCAGTGATTTAGAGCTTGATCTAAGTAGGTGACCACTTGGAAGTAAATCTTTCCAAGTACTTTAGCGAGTCACTCCACATATAATAAATAATGGAAATCCGGCAAGATTTTGTGGTGCTGGCGTTTAAATTGATTAAATGGCCTTTGATAAACAATTATTTGAGTGCTAGTAGTCTTCTTTCTTATAGTAATGCGACAAGCTCTGTGTTGTTTTTTTCTTTCTTGCCTTTTAAGTAAACTTGTAAGCGGGGAGGATATTAGCTTTAGAAATTCCACCTTAGATACAATACTCTTAGTAATTAGCTGATGGAAGAGATACAGTTCTTTGTCTTTTCAGTATCCCGTGGCTACTTTTCTATTGTCAGTTCCACGAGTTCATTATGAGTTTACTACTACTTAAAAATACTCAGAGAACTTCAGAGAAACCAAAATTTATCACATACTGAATGAGGAATTGGCATAGCTCTTTATGCTCTCCAAACTGTCCTGATTCAAGGTTTGAAAAGTTACTTTGCTCCAAACCACCGAGGGTATGTTGTTTGGATAACAAAGGTCACCGAGAGTTCAGATTTGTTTCCCAGGCAATTCGGCTAACTGCTTTATTAAAAAGGAAAGCCATTCGGAGTGGCAAAATGATTAAAAAGTAGTTCAGTGTAAAGGCAGTGGTTCTTCTCTATCACTTGTATCTATGTACTTGAGGATTTAAGAGCATACACTTGAATTAGTTTCTCGGAATAGTATGTTTATGTGCTGTACATAACAAAACACAAGTGTAGCTATTATGTAATCTCAGGCTTGAGTGCAACGCGATTTTACCCATCTCACCTGATCACTCTTCAGATCTTGTACAGCACATTTTAAATAAAGTGGATCACTTTCTATAGTCTTTAGGTTAAAAAAGAATACAAAGAAGAATGCAAACAAAAATGATTTTTCTCTTCCTTCCCCCCCCCCCCCCCTTCAGATGTGCATACTATATTTGAATTTCTAGGGAACTAGGCTGTGGTATTTTCCTTGGTTAAAGGCAATTTTAATATTTTTATTGGGTTTTGGGAAGTGCTGGATGGGAAGGAATATTTACAATATTAGTAACGTACACCTTTGAAGATGAGGGATTGCTGAAAAAAGGATGAATCAAAGGCAGCAGTGAATGAATACTCCCACTGTTTCTATCAAGTTGTCATAATGTCTGGAATTCACTGTCCCACTGAACAGAAGTCTTGATTCACTTTTTCAAGACCTGTTGTAAATGGCATTGTAAAGGGCTTTTTCTTATTTCAGGAGTGCTATGAGGATGTAAATATTGTAAAAATAGCAAGTGTTTTATAAATAGTAAAAAAGCAGATGTTAATTTATTTTACTTAAAAAAAAAAAGTGTTTTTTTTTTTTTATTCTGCTTGATGTTGCTACGGGGTCTCCCATCCCCTCTCAATTCCTTGGGGTTTCCCATTTTTGAATACCTGCTGTGTATCAAATCTTTGTGTAGCCATTGGGGGTTACTTACACAGCTGAGTAGATATGCTTTCATTTTAGGAGGGAAACCCTTAAATTATTGCTTATTGATAAATCTTAATTTCCCAAGAAAAAGATGAGGGGACAGAAGATGTTCTGGAAAAGTCATTACTCTGTGTCCGGTTTCAGAGCTTTACCACAATACTTTAGTCTTCTGTTTCCTGTAAGGACGCTCAACAGTCAGAAGAACAGCAAGAATCATACCTCTGTTTCTCTTCAGAAAAGCTTTTACAGGTCCAGAGAAAGCACTGACCTTTCTTCCTGCAAAGGTACAGGAAAACCCTCAAGTACAGTGTAACATTGTTTTGTTAACTCTTCTACAACTGAGCACTGAAATTTTCTTGAAACATAACAAAAGAGCAAGTTATTGTTAAGATGTACAGTATTTAAAGAAACATTAACCGAAGAAACAGGGAAAATCAGAATTACAGTTTCATAATTTGATGAAGAAATAAACTGGCTGTAGTACTTGCAGTGAGGAAGGTTTTATGCTTCCTGTTGTTTCCTTACCTTGTGTTGTCACAAAGCCAAACTTGTGCATCTTTGCTTATTCATTTGTGTTGTGGGGACTCTGTATATTAGAATTCTAACAATATACATTTATCTATCTTTCTATTTATCTATCTATCTATTTGTATAAAAATTAATTGCTCTGAACAGTGGAAAAAAAAGTTTCTAATGTCACTGCCTAATAAGCAAATCAACACCAGTTGCTTCCCGATAGAAGAGCACTAATCTAATTTTACTGCCATACTTTAAATGCTGTAAACTGACGTAGAATTCTGGAGAATGTTTACTACTAGACTATTTTTTATCAGTGAGAACGAAATCTTGTTTTTTTTATTTGAGATTTGAAGCCAAATTTTTATAAATTTTAAATTCTTGGTGTGTCAATTTTTCATTTAGAAGTGTTGTATAAGATAATGGTACTTTGAAATGTACATAGTTTGTAAAATCTTGAACGTGGTTCTGTTACAGAAACGTATTTCCCAGACATAGTTTGTACAATTTCAGGAGTAAGTTTCTAGGTCTTTGAATTCTGGGTTGGTATCACAGTGTGAGAAACTATTCCATGAAAGAGGATTCCTCTTATTGTCTTTTGTTTGTTTTTAATTCTTAGATCTCTTGCAAATAGCATTTAATATTTCATCTAAGCTTTTATTTTGAATTGCTTTGTTTATTATAAAACATATCCAGTACTAGTTTGCTTTTTTGTGTTTTCAGAGCACAAATCCTTGTTATTGGGCAGGTATTATATCATTAGCAATCTGAGGTGCTAATTTTTCTTTAACACTTTTGAGTTCTGTGTTTTTTCTTTTGATCATACAAGGCATATGCATCTTCCCAGTGCATGATTGATATTTGTAGTTTATAAACTGGTGTAGCTGTTATCAAGCTGGGTTTGGACTTGATGATATCTGGACGTCCCTTCTAACTGCTATGATTCTATGATTCTAAGTGGTTAAGGTGACAGACAGACTAGTTATTCTTTGGGGTCTCACTGTGCGTGTTTGTAGCATGACAACTACAACCTGAGGTGATTGTTTCCTCCCACTTCCCAGCACTCTGTTTCTCCTGGATAACAGTCCTGCTGAAGGATATCTGCAGGTCTTTCTTGACAACAAGTTGATCATGAGTCCACAGAGTGTCCAGGCAGCCTGTGAGGCCAGCCACATCTTGAGGTGCATCAAGCATGAGGGGACAAAAAGGACATTGAACTATTTGGAGAGCATCCCATGTGGGGCTACAAAGATGGTTAATGTCCGGGAGAAAGAGCTATGATGAGTAGATGCTATGTTCAGACTGGAGAAGACTGAGGAGTGACTTCATTGTGAATTATGGCTTCCTCACAAGTGTGAGCAGAGGGACAGGAATAAGAAGTTCTCTAGTTTGGTTAGGGAAACAACAAAATTAAGCTGATGTTTTTAGGTGCTGTAGTAAGGTTGTGTTTTGAAGCAGAGGTGTGATACTTGGTGGGGTTTGTTGTTAGTGGTGATTTTTTTGTATTACTGTTGAGTCTTATAGTCTGTTCATGAAGATTCATGTACATTTAGATATATTACTGAGCGTTCTCTGGGATGTTCTGGTTTGACATAGTGATGTGCTGATTTGATATCTTCTTTAACAAGTAATTCCATTTATTTAGTAAGTGAATTTCAGATGCTTCTAAATTCTCAGAATTTTAAGAGTGAATTTATATTGAGACGGCATTTGAAGCACATGCTAACTTGTGTCAGGTCCTTGCTACTGGGAAGTGTAATTTCAAAATAGTCAGTCGATGCTGCTCATTCAGTCTGGATTATTGCAACATTTTCATGTTCTAAATCTTTTAACAAGACTTAAATATTTGGATGAAAGCAAAAAAAAATCTGCAAAAAACAAAAAGTAGCAAGATATCAGTAGGAAAAGTTAAAGACATCTGTTCTCTGCTCTCCAATAATATTTCCAACCTAGGAATTGCTGCTTTGGAATTTGCTTGCAAATAGCATCCCTCACATTGTAATCAGATGTGTAAATAGAAGTATTGCTGATGATAAGTTTGCTGATGACACAAAGCTGGGAGGATTGGCTAACAGACTGTAAGGCTGTGCTGCCATTCAGCGAGACCTGGACAGGCTGGAGAGCTAGGCAGAAAGAAACCAGATGAGGTTTAGCAAGAGCAAGTATAGAGTCGTGCACCTAGTGAGGAATAATTGCATCATACACCAGTACATGTTGTGTGGTGACCTGCTGGAGAGGAGCTCTGAGGAGAGGGACCGGGGTGTCCTGCTGAATGACAGATTGACCATGAGCCAGCAGTGTGCCCTCGTGGCCAAGAGGGCCAATGGCATTCTGGGGTGCACTAAAAAGAGCATGGCCAGCAGGTCAAGGGAGGTGATCCTCCCCTCCTACTCTCTCCTGGTTAAGTTCTCACCTGGAGTACTGTGTCCAGTTCTGGGCTCCCCAGTACAAATAAGACAAGGGTCTCCTTTGAGAGAGTTCAGCAGAGTGCTACAAAGACGATAAAGTGTTCCACACTTCCCTTATGAGGAAAGGTTGAGAAACCTGGGTCTGTTCAGGCTCAAGAAAAGAAGACAGAGGGGATCTGATCTACATCTATAAATATCTAAGGAGTGGGAGGCAAAGGGACAAGGCCAAACTCTTCCTAGCAGTGTGTGGTGATGGGATGAGGGGAAATGGCCACAAACTGAAGCATAGGAAGTTCTGCACAAATGTGCATGGGGACTTCTTCACAGTGCAGTGACGGAGCACTGGCACAGCTGCACAGAGAGGTGGTGGAGTCTCCTTCTCTGGAGATGTTCAAGACCCACTTGGATGCCTACCTGTGCAACCTGGGCTAGGGAGCTGCTTTGGCAGGGGGTTGGACTTGATGATCTCTAGAGGTCCCTTCCAACACTACAATTCTGTGTTTTTGTGTTTCTATTTCATTTTAGCTTTGTGTATCTATGTTTTATATACTTGATGTAAGCTTTTTATCAATGGTTTTCATAATCAGATACAAGCTACTTTGTGTAATCTGGTACAAGAGGGATATGTCTGCATGTATGTATAATACATTTTTATATATGTAAATAGCAATTGTGAATTATTATTCGATTATTCTAAATCTATCTTATTTTTTAAATTACTAGGCAGTGGTGAATGAAACATGTTTTTTATTTTTTGGGTGATGTGTGACATCTGCAGTTTACCTAAGTAGGTGGATTTAATGCAGCAGTCTAAATAATATCTTGAAATTTACAGTTTCTTGTGAAGTTATGTACAGGTTCACTTTGTACTTCATTGGTGTACAACTCGCAAGGCAATAGGAAATATATTTGAATGATTTCAAACTCAACTCGTGTTGCTTTGCAGCTTTGTTTAGAGCCCAGTGAATTTTAATTAAACAGATTTTTTTTGTTACTCTGTATTCTACCACTCCATTCAAGAAACAATATATATATAAATTTTACAATCTAGTTGGAATAATGCTGACTGTATTCTTTCACTGTAGTATAAATCTCTACTTTTCACTTCCTTAAACAAAATTGCTCCCAGGAAGAATAGAAACAGCGTTTAACAATATTTAATGTAGCTTTTACAGACTTATTAAATTGAATTATTGATTGCCAGTTATAGCTCAGGTGAACATTCCTGGCTACAGGACTTACTGTTTCCAAGCCTGAAGTAACAAGGTAAACTTGGAAGTCTGGAAGATAGCTGGAGAAAATGTGAACTTATCTAAGCCTTTTTAAGCACTGTTTTACTATTCACAATTTAAAATATTGTTTAAGTTAAGCAGAAAACCTACTGAATGATCAGGAGCATGATGAGGCTATGTATTCTTTAAGATAGCCTAGAGAGGCAGCTGTTACTTTTTTTTTGTTTAAAGGATTTTTAAAGGATTTCTTGGTAAGCAATTGAAAATTGAAAAAATAGAAGTTACTGTCATTTTGTGTTTCCTGATTTCACAAAGGAACTAAAAGTATCATCTTGCTACATACTTTGAGAAACTGGTTGTGCAAATCAGCCATTTACCTCCTTAGTTTTTTCTTTTTCTCAGTGTTATTCATATTTTATGCTGACAAACGTCAAATAATGCAGTGGTAACTAAATGTTGTTTGTACCATAGCTCAGAATAGGTTTTGTTACCATGAGTGCACTTAACAGCAAATAGTAAGCTGAAAGATATTTAAAGGCTCATGTGTAATAACAATCAAAACTGAGAAATTGTCATATGCAATTTATGGCTATAGAGTCTATGTAATTCACTGAAGCTACTGAAATGACATCCTACATTATGTTGTCTTTTACCCAATGAAGATTTCTGTGAAGTCAACCTTCTTGATCCACTGTTCTCCAAAAAACTCCCTCCACCTACCTGAACAATATATGAATGAAGTTGGTAATACTGTATGTTAATAATGACAGTTTTCAACAAGCTGACAACTGTGAAGAAATTAAAAGCCTCTTTCTCTGGTTGCTCCATTCCCTGTTTAGCCTAGAGTGCATAGATATCTAGACAAAACTGATGCGTTTCCAGAAATGGCTCTCATAGCAAGTTAGCAGCAAAATTTACTATATTCTACTGCAGCTTATTTACATTTATATCTTTTTTTACTACCATTTTTAAGTCTGGAGTTGGTGTATCACCAGGTTTAACCCATTCTGATTGGAATGTGTGGTTTATCTCGAGTCTGTTAGACTACTTGTGTCACGTGAATGCAGCATTTTCTTTCTGATGTGCTGTCAATTCTGCATTGTTCACAAAATGTTGTTCAGTCATTGCAGCACATTTATGCCATCTGGAAGTGCATGTGCTTCCCTTCCTGTACAATGGTCTTTAATCAAGGAAGGGCTAGAAGGAGCAGTATATATAATCAATAGGATACCAAAATTAGAATTGCACCTGCATTTTTCAGGTGACATAACGGATCTTTGTTTAATGATGTAACTGCTTGTTTGTCTTCTGCAGGTACAGTGCCTGCTGTCTCACAGATTGTAGTAATTTTTTATTCTGAGTAAGTACATTATGTTTTAACAACACCACTTATGTTAGCAAGGTAGTCTTCTTTTACTTTTTTTTTTTATTAATCTTTGAAAGTCTGTAGATAGTAGGTGGGCAGATAGGAAAGTTTGTTTCCAGTATTGCCAGAGCTGGTTGGCAGAATAGCTCTAGATCTTTTTGAGTTTAATTGAAATTTTATTTTATTTTTTAGAAATCTAGAAACTTTTTGTATTTTTTCTTTTTCTGATTTATTCTTAAGGTTTAAAATGCTATAGCAATCTATCTACCTCATCATGGATCACACCAAGTGAATATTCAGTTTCTTGTACTGCTCTCCCAGAACCCTTTACATTTCAGGGTTGAAAGAGAAGCTTGTAACTGACTCTGTGGCAGTCCTGTCTGTCTGGTTACGCAGCTTCTGGACACATCTGTGCACTTTTCAATTTCATTCATTGCATGAATGGAGCTTAACTGGTAGGGAGACTTAAGACTTCATGATTCCATCATGCTTAAGTGCATGGAGATTCTGTACATGATAGCACTACTAATTCGAATGTTTACAGAAGGTATTTATATTAATATTCTTTTGGTTACAATCAGCACAGCTGACTTACTAGTTTATGATTCAGCTTAAATTAAAAAATGCTAGAAAATGCAAGTATTTATTTATTTATTTATTTATTTAAAGTGACTCAGGTTGATAAGTCACGCATGCAAGACTCAGTAACAATTTGGTATTGTGCATTGCCAGTCTTAGCCCTGGCCTCTGTGCTGTATTTTTTGAAAAGAAGTTGAATTTACCTATTTCCATTGTGGTATTTTGTGCAGGAAGGTAAGGGCAAGTTTCATCATCTACCAGAATTTTCCTGGTGCTACTCATGTCAGTTCTTGGAACCATATACTCCAAAGATGAATGCATTTCTTCGTAATAAGCTGAAGATTAAATCCACAATTACATCCTTAATATTTTTTTTTGAGATTTATTAAATTATTTCTCTTGGGTCATGTTCTTTTTTTTTTTTTTTTTTCCTCCATTGTAGACTTTTCTAAACTGTGAGAGGAAGGAGCTTAGCCTATATGTTAATATGTGAGATTTGAAGATGAACTGCTCTTTTGGTAAAAGTAATCCTTCCTAAAATTTTGGTATCTAACCTAACAATACAGAAGAAATTAAAAGAAATTTAGAAGTATGTAGTTCATGCATTTGTTCATTCATTTTATCCTGAAAAATGATTTAGTTCAACAAATGGCAGCTACTTTCATTAAAAAAACAAACAAACAAACAACAAAAAAAAAACCCAAACACAAAACAAAACAGACAACCTCTAGATTCCTGGTTCACGTACATGTGGAAAATGACAGTGGTTTCACAATATGCAGGGCTTTTCCACACAGCTACAGCTTTAATCTCTACCACGACTTCTAAAAGAAATGTATTTTCGTATGGTAAAGAATTTATTAATAAATGTTAAGTAAATATTTATGTGGGTTTCTCCACAACTAAGGCATAAAACTGTTAATATCCCTGTACTCTGGTCTAATTGTTTTCAATACCTTTGAAGAGAAGATGTATAGAGTAAGAGAAAGTTATCTTTTTTATCTTTTCTTTAGATAATTATTCATATATGGTGGAAAGCTGAGATACACCAGGCTTTATTGAGCTCTCCCTTGACATATTTAAGGATGATAGCCATATGCACTGATTTTAAAAACATAAATTATTTCATCTGCCTCCTGAGTGATTGCTAGCTATAACAAGCACTGTTATAACCTTGCTTTGATTAGATTTCTGAAGCAGATTACATTACTTCACGTTTTCTTTGACTTACACATAAACAAAACCATGCAAAGCTATCCCTGGAGCATATGTAGCTAAGAGAAATGTATGTTTTATAGAGTTTGGATCATCAGGTCTTTCATTTAATTTATAATCCCTCTGTGTAACTGAGTGGCTTCAAATACTGGAGGAAGAGTCTATAAATGAAAAAAGAGAAAGTACTTGATAATAATAGGGTTGTCTTGAGAAATTGTGGAGTTACTCTCCTTAGAGGTCTTCAAAAGCCATCTGGACATGGTTGTGGACAACTGGCCGAAAGTCACACTGCTTGAGCTGGTAAAGTTAATATAAGATGAGCTCCAGAATTTCCTTCTATCCTCAACCACTCTGTGATAGTATTCCACAGTACACTGTGTGTTCCAAATCGTTCGTTTTTCATGCTATGAGAATACTTGTGCCTCAGAGGAATACTGACCCTTAGATTTTCAGTGTCTGTTTTGTGTAGCAGACTAAAACAGGGCCTAAACAAATTTGTTTTTTCAATAGAGGCACTAGGTATGTTCTTGGCTTTATCTGAAATGAGATACTTCTAGTAGAGTTTATAGCGTAAAAGAACTTTCCACCTGATTTTCTTTGAGCACAAACTTTTCCTTGAAACAGAGAGAATTGCTTTCCTCTCCATTTCATTAAAATGTATGGTGGCCTTTTTTCTCTTCCCCTCTTCCTTATAAGCCTAATCTTAAAGAGGGTATTTTTGCTATATGATTACACTGGTTATATCTGCAGTTATAACTAAGATGTTGTCGAGTCCATTCTGCTTTCTTAAAAACAATTAAGAATTTCCCATATGCTGTCTGTAATAAATGAGCTCTTGGTTTCCACTCAATTTGAGCAGTTAGGTTAGGAGATCATTCTGTTATGGATCCCAGCTGCTCTCTTCAGGGAAGAAAAGTATTCGTAGCCATGGCCTAAGGATAGTTGTTTAAGAGATAGGATCTAGTTTCCTTAGTGTTTGTTTTTAAGGATTATCTTTTGGTCAGAGTAGATGCACAGCTGTTTTACAGGTCCTAACTTTTCCATTCATTATCAACTTGACACCTACAGAAGATAGGCAAGATCTTGCGTTTCCATCAGTTCTTTCCCATGGGCATGGAAAGTAATTTTAGAACACTTGGTAGATAAACAGTTGAACTCATTGTTTCAGAGTGTTTGAAGTCACGTGGTAGTATTCACTTAGTTTATTTCGTGCAATATTACCATTGCTAGAGATGCAACATTTACTGTCGAAGGAATGAATACTTAAGATGCCAGATAGTGTAAAAGTGGTGCTATTTCTTGTAGCCGTATTGGCTTGGATACTTTTGTCAGTCAATGCAATCTTTTTGATGAAAATTCTGCTGTAACACTAGAAGAATGCTGTATTTTTGCTGAAATGTGTCTCCTAATTCCCTATATAGTGATTTTTAAAACCAAAATAGCTGCATGTTTTCTTTTAATCTTTGTGTGAAGGCTTTGTGAGCATGTTCTTTAATCAATCTGTGTGTTTTGCTACTTATAAGCTGTTCATTCCAAGCTTTATATGAGAAGGCTAATGTAAATGAGAAAGCATGGTGAGATGAGTCAGCAGTAGAGCGATCAAGAAAAAATTCCCAGAAATTTTAACTTAATTGCTTGTCAAATACATTTGAGTTTAGGTTTGAGAAACAGTACCTCTTGCTTAGGCGATTAGTTTTTTCAGTAGGATCAAACTCCTCTGAAGTTCAGCTTTTCAGATGAAACTTCAAGATTCTGATCACTTCCGCTGTTTGAAGTCTTCGTCAGTTAAAAACTAATGCAACTCCAAAGTTGTGTTGCCCTTTTTTGACAAGGGAAGTGCAGGGTATCGGCGAAGAGATTGGCTCTCATGTTTGTGCTGAGCTTTAAAAACTGACCATTAGGTCAGCCAATTTGTGTCTCAATAACTTAGGGTTTCAACAACAATAATTCTTTATTGTGTCTTCACAGTGACTCAGCCCAGGCAGAGTTCCATGTCCTTTTCCACTTCACTCCCCCAGATTACTGTTGTTCAATTTGACAGTGTTAGAGAAGGCATTTCTTGGTGCTGTCTGTAGATAGTTTTGGTGATGAAGGTGAAAAAGTACTTTATTCATGTACAGTTTATTACTTGGAGACTTATTCTAAGCAGAATAGAAAATCTCTATTTTTTCCACTGTAAAAAAAAAAAATAGTGGTGGTAAAATTGGTGTCTGAATTTTGAAAAGAAAATCGTGATTATATTTCTGCAGTAACTTCTATTCAGCTCCAAACTAACTTGTAAGTGGAGAAGAAGAGAGAATAATTCTCGTCTCTTCCTCAGTAGTTTTTCTTTCCAGTTTTCTGTTATCTTGCTTTTTGGATTTCTTTCTTAAAAAGATGTCTGTTTGTTAACATAGCTTTAAAATTAATATAGTTTTAAAATATAAAACTGAAATGCAGAGCTGATGCATAGTACACCTTTAAATCTCACAAGTGTATTATAAACAAAGTTTTCCTTTTTTTTTTTCAGTACCATAATTTCAGCTTCACATGTGGGATACATCTGTGGGCTTTTGGCAGTATGCTTGTCTGCTGTGTGGGAGTTTTTTCTGTTTAGGGTATCCTCGTATCTGTTTTCCCATTACGATAAAGAGTTAAAAAATTGGTGTGCTCCTTTACATGGCAGATATGAAGTGAGCTACTAAAATGTTGCAGCAGTTAGGAGAGTGAATTCATGATGCTATATAACAGAACTGAAGGTGTTTTTAACAATCTGAGCTATTTTCCTTAGCTATATGTTTTGTATGTGCAGATGACATTGGACTTTTTATACGTAGATGTAGAGGCTGCTTCACTTTATTCTGTTTGTTCCTTGTGTTGTTTTCAGAAGAGGTAGTAATGACAGTACAGTTGGCTGAATATAATGCATCTATCTATATCAGTGTGATCTAGAACATTTATTTGATTGTCTGCTTTTTCATTGAGAAAACACAAGTACTGCTTTTTCTGCTGAAGTGGGAGTTTGAAATTTCAAAAGAATAGGTGAAAAAGGTGGAATTACGAAAGTCAATCAGAAGAAGAGTAATAAGAGGGAAAGATACGCAACTGATGGAAATTAGAGACAGAAACTTGGTTTATTTTTTTTATTTTTAATTTTTTTTTTTTTTTTAATTTTCTTCTCTGTGAATCATATTAGGCCCATAGCCTTGTTAGGCTTAATGTATTTCTAGTACCAAATGATGAAAAAATTGTTCCTATTACTTCAGAAAAGGCCAAAATGTTCCAGTAGTGTTTCTGTTCTGAATCTGAATAGCAAAAATATTTGTATGTCACAAAGTCAATCCATTAGTTACTAAGGAATATATTACATAGGTAGACACAAGTTATTTGGGGAGAAGGATAATTTAAATGTGTTCAAGAGTGTAAGAAGAATTGGCTGAACTGATTTCTGGCTTCTTCAAATAAATTTTTAATGTTAAATTCTTGTGATGTTAGAGAAGGCTTGAAAAGTTGCTACTGTTCTGTCAGCAAATAGTGGATATGTACTTGTCCTTTTTGAAATCCAAAGCTGCCCAAGCTATAGTCAGTCTCAAACAGAAGACAAGTCTGCTAAAACACTAAAGGATTATGGAATAAAAATGTGGTTGATGGTAAGCGTTTATCCTGTTTTATTTCCCTAACAGCAACAGATATGGTGGAGTACCCTAGGAAAGAATCAAGTTCGAAATAGCTGTAGTTATCAATTTCCAAGGAAAATAAAAAATTGCAGACTCACCTATAAGTGAAGAAGTGAGTGTTAAGGAGTTCTGTGGGTGAGGAATGTTTTATTTATTTATTTATTTTGAGGTAACATCGTTTTTTCCACATATTAAGAGAAAATTGTTTTAAAATATTTCCTGAGAAATATCTAAGGAATTAAGGCTCAGTAAAATAAGTAGTAGTTATGATTCTTAATTTTTTACTGTCCAGTGACTCTAAGAGAATTATTGTATTGCATATATCTTATTTCTGAAGAGGCTACAATAAATAGAAAGTCTCCTTGTATAAGCACTGAAAAAGACTGTGGCAGTCTTTAGTAGACAAGTTCTTTTGTTATGCAGTTGTTAATCATTGGTAAATAAACATTGAACAAGGAAACTCAGGAAAATCTTGGAAAATGCTTGATATTGTTCTGAATTTACTCAGTTAGTTAATTAGGGGTACAAGGAATCATCCAGTTTGTTTCGTAAAATAGGTCCACTTACACATAATGCAGTTTTATATCACTAACCTAAATAAAAGATGCAGCAAGAAGGATCTTGAAATTACGCTAGGGCTGACAACTCTGAAATTGGTTTGGAGACCTCACTGAGCAGAAAGCTTAAAAAGAGCTCTTAGTGTGATTCTGCAGTGGAAGTTCAACAGTACAAGAATTATCGTATTGTCTGTTGCTCTGAAGACTTTTGCCAGTACAATGCATCCTGTTTTGTCTCCTCAGGATTTTTCACCATAATGGTGAAATGCATGCCAAACGCATGACAAAGAGACACAAAAGCCTTTTCTACCAACTGTAGTAAGTCATAGGAAAGATCAAGGCTGGAAGTTGAATTTAGATAAGTTTACCTGAAGAGAACTGAAAAGGAGCAAGTAGTTTATTCTCTGTGAAGTGCTAACATAGACCCTTTTTGAAGACATGCTTCTGAAAAATACTAAATACTTCTGGTCAAAACTAGTTACTGACAATTCACAGCCTAGCATTTTATTCATTACCTGTCTTTTACTCCTTCCTTGAAATCTTGTATTCTCTTGAAATCATTTGTTTGCTATTACTGATGCATTCCTACAGAATTTTTGTATGTGTTCAGAGATTAAAATGCTGTTTAATTCCTACAGTATTTAATCAGAACTTGTATTAATCTTTGTCTTTTTTTTTTTACCGTGATTTGAAATTTAAGCATTAAACTGGCACGCAGGATCTACATTTAAGTCTCAATTTTCATTTCGTTTTTCTTTTCAGTTGAAGACATTTACAGCTGAAGTTTTTTGAAAAGTTGAGTAAAGTACTATTTTTTTTTTCCACTGGCTACATTCATTAAAATGATAGTAGACTACTTACTCTTTTTTTTTTTCCCCTTCTTTTTTCTTTTATTTTTGAGCACCTTGAAGCTACAGCTTCTAGGTAAATCAGGCAGAACCAAATAAAATCATGAACTGAAAACTCTATCAGAAACCAAACATTTTAAGATGTGCTTGGAAGTGATCTGACTCTTCATATATCGGTTTTAATGCTTATCGTCTACATAGTGAAGAAATGCAGTATCACTGAGACTGACACAGAGAACAAATAAGAGTGTGTAAGTGCATTCCATGAGTGGTAGAAGTGGCAGTAGGTTATCATGAGGCAAGTAGGCTGATTTTTTTTTTCTCGGGTATTCTAGTGAAAGCAAGTTGAACATTATCACCTCATTAAGAAAAAAACAACCAAACAACAACAACAAAAAAAATATCAAACACTTCAGCAGTTTTAGAGTTTAGCTGAAAAATAAGCACAGTACACAAAAGCATTCTAGAGGTTCTTAAGAGGGGCCTTGCTGAAGAGGATTAAATGAAGGATGCAGTTGTACTTCTCATCAAACAGTTTTCCTGTGTTTGGGATCATGGTATAGTGATTTGAGCTAAAGACAGAACTTGGGACTGGAATTCAAATACTTTGTTGTAGTGTAGGGGAAAGTAATTTTTTGCTATGTAAATTCTGTGCAGTCGGGAACCACGCAGCATCGCATTTCAGGTATGCAGTGTTTTTATGTAATATTTTGATTCATCTGATAAACAGAAGTGTTTATCTTGTATGTATTTTGCACTGAGCTTTGCAATCACTTTTTAGAGAGGGGAAAAAAAAAGTACAGAAAGGACAGAGGCTGCTTTTTTTTTTTTTTTTTTTGTAATCACTGAATTTTATGACATGGTGACTGCATTGTCTATTTTTATTTATTGTTTTAATTGTTTCACTTCTAGGGCTATTAGCAGACATTATTGTCTAAAACTTAAACAGGTGCAAACTTTGATATATGTTATTGTCCATAACAAAATCTGAGCTAATCACTGCTTTACTAGAATGACAGTGAGTTTTATGAAATTATTGACCAGAATTCTAAATAAGTATGTGAACATGCCTTCTGCTGGATACTAGAGCTGGAAGAAGTATGTTTGAAAAACATAGTTATAGTTTAATATCCTAAATATTTTAAGAGATTTGTTGAAAATTCTGAGATAAAAATTAAAATTTTATTAAGAAATTGTTTAATTAAGCAATTGGAATTTCCCCACGATGAAATGGTTTGTGGGAATGCAGGTGTGAAACCTCTGAATTAGGTTGAGTATGGTGAACGGAGACTTTCTCATGCTTCAGTTAGAGGAGAACACAGTGATGTTAAGTTTGGGAAAGCAAATATTTATATATATATAAATATATATTTATATATATATATATATAAAACCTTCCCTTCCCAAACCTTCCCTTCCCTTTCTTTCTTTTTTGTAGTTTGCTTAATTACAACTGAGTGGTACCAAATAACCAGATAACTATGCAGTTTAATTCTGTTAGTTTGGCATACAGGAATTAGGCAATACCCCTCAAGTCCAAAGGCTGATAACTTCCCTATTTCCCAGGAGGCTTTCATTGGTTTAATATCAGGGCAGTATTTCAGTGTTTTATCTGGGAGAGATGAAGCTTGGACTCCAATTTTCTCCTAGAAGAGATGTGTTCAAGCACTATACATGGTTTGAAAAAGAAGAGCCTTGAAGTTCTCTAGCATTTATCCCAGCAGTGCTGGGTGTATCTAAGTTATGTGAAAAACTGCAATAGGTAATGACAGTTGGAGTTTGCTTGGCTTTAAATTAATTTGTATGGGGAATTGCATGCTGCACAAACTTGAGAAGCAGAACGAGTGGGTTCTCATCTATTTTATTTTAAAATTACCTTTTAAATCTATGGAATATTTTTATTGCCTAGTGACGTCTATTTCTTAAATAAATAAATAAATAAATAAACACACAACGAAAAAAATCCAGCTGCTCATCTATTCAAGAAATTATGGTTTCCTTTTTTTAAGGACTTATAGATTGTCAGAATTACATAGTGACTCATATATATTTTTAAGTCTTCAAAAGTTGTGTAGGAGGCTTTTTATTGAAGTGGGTTGTCATGTATATTTCTGTCTAAGACAGAGATGCAAACTGAGAAATGGAGAATGTAAAGCAGGATATTTCTCATTGAGATATATACACTACTGGGATAAACTGATTGGGTCAGCAACATCCCTCTATGAAAGAAAGAGTTTGGGTTAAACTGGGCAGAACATCCCTTAATTAAAGCAGAACAGCTGTAATTTGACATTTTGGTGCCCTAAATCTGATATTGGCTGAAGTTCATTTTGGATTCTGTGAGGTTTTGTGTATTCATGGTCTTGCGTCCTCTTTGGCCTGAGATCATCAGTGAGTGTACAGTATAAAGCTGAGAAAAAAGTGCCTTTAGCAAATCTACTGTCCACGTAATGTTTAAAGCAAACAGGCTGTGTATTGCTGTGGTAACCAGACGGTAAACAAGTGGAAAAATATATCTGTCTTACATTCTGTGTGAACAGTTAGTTCATTTTACAGGATTGTCTTCTGCAAAGTCCCATCACTGTTTTGTAGCACTACTAAATATTTAAGATCTGTTGTTTCTCCATTTCTTTAGTTCGTATGAAGTTATATTTCAGTACACGAGTTGTGCAAAGATTTGAGATGGCTGTATTGCTGAGGAAAAAAGAATAAAATATGATAATTACTGCTTTTAGAAGCCTAATAGAAGAGTGATTATTTTTTTTTTTTTCCCATTTACACCTCAGATTTACAAACAAACCAGACAGCTAAGCCAGAACTTTGAGCTGTGCAAGAGTACCTTAAAAACGCTTATTACAGCTGGCAGGAATTCTGAGCTGGAAGGAGGGGAGATGCACTCCTGGTCCAAGACAGGGTGGTTCCTGTGGGTTACTCACATACTGGACAATAGCAGTGGAAAAGCTTGCAGCACTTCCCTCTTCACCAAGTTTCTGCATCATGATGGACTTCTGTTTAGCTGTAGGTCATCACAGAGTGAGTGGCTGCTCTTTCCATGTTTTTTATTCTGTATAATTTAATTTGTTTTTGAAACGTCTTTCTGAAACTTCCATTGGTGGATTAAAGAAGTTGTAACATTCTGATACAGACTTGTTTGGAAATGCTCTATTAATCTCTTGGAGAAGTATTTCCTCAGTTTTTTGTAATTTTCCTAGCATATCCTTACACATTCCAGATACTGAATCTTTTCATGGAAGATTCAGTAAGCATATCCAGACCACAGTTAACCTGAGTAGATCAAGTTCCTTCTCTGATTAATAAAGGGGACAACTTTATATGTCCTTCAGATTATATATATAGCAGCTATGTTGTTAGAAAAAAATACAGCAACACATACAAAAGTCATCTGCTTTAGGTGTTCAAGTGCCAGTATTTTTCACTAAAATGGTAGCCACAGATAAAGTATGCCTTGTTGTATGGGACAGTTTTCTGCCTCATCAGTTGAGTGGCAGTAGAAGGTACATCATCTTTTGATCTCTTGATAATCTTTTTTGGAAAATAGCTACTTTAAATTTTAGTGGAATCTTAGGGTTTTGTGTTCTTATCAGTTTTTAAATGTTGATCCAGATAGTAGTTGCTTTAAGGCCTTTGTCTCTACCTTTCTCTGAAGTGTAGTGGTCTTACGCAATACAAGTTCCAAATACTGCATAATTGAAAACATGCTTCTTTCAACTTTGTCATTAAAAGTCCAATAAGTTTTACTTCTTTTTGGCTTAACTGAAGAACTGAAGGGAGAATTCTGTGCTCTAGGCCTCAGTAGGACTGAAATGTATTGCATTCCACACTCATAACAATGTTCACCAGTGTAGGTGATGTGCTTTCACCATGGATGAAACATACCACCCACCCCTTGCTGGGTTCACACCCACTAAATTATCTCCTTCAGCATTCAGCAAGCATTGATGAACATCCATGGCTGCTATTTTTTTTCTACGTGGAGGAATTCAGTGATACACGTTTGCTTCTCTGTCAGACACCATTTTTTCAGACTTCCCCTCTGCTGCCATCAGACACAGCAAATATAATGAAATATTATTGGGAAGGTTGACGCTCTACTCCCACCACCAACATTTACTTCTGATGTTGTGGATCAACAAAATAAAATAGGAGGCATTGTTTTCAAAGGAGCACTTGTAGACTTATATATTCATGTGTGTATTTTATATTTATTTATAAACATCCACCATATTAAGAGCAAGATTTTTGTAAAGAGAAACAGCGCAGTGATTCTTGTCTATAGCTTGTCACAGAAAGCACACCTCCTTTCAGCTTACTTAATTTATTCCTCTTTATGTCTATTAAGATTGTCATTCATAATGATTTCAAATTAATACCAGTTGAAAGTTTGTCCAGACTTGTACTACTGCTCTGATGTTCACTCACCTCAGTGAACGTGTGCAAAGCTGCACTCTCCATTATTTCTGTGCAGCAGAATTACTTTAAGGAGCAGTCTTGTTCTTTGTACCGCATGAGTTGTGTCACTGAAAACAATATGAATTATCTTTCAGTGAGTCTTGGAGAAGTTTTGTGTCACCTTCAGGCATGATGGGGTGGTGAGAAGGCTTTGATGGATTAGTGGCCCTTGCCTGCAGTGATCAGATAACCTCTTTGTGGAAAATGGTCTTATTAGCGTTCGGGCTGTTCTCATTCATCCTTTGACATATACTGTTGGACTGGAGGACAATTGCACTTTAAAGAAAGTTTGATTCTGATGCATTTGAGGATTTTATTTTATTTTTTTTAATGTACACAGAACGTGAGGTCAGCTTTTGTTTTATGACTTAACCTTGCTGCGAGAACAATCTTCGTAGCAGTAAATAAATGGAAGGGTGGACATTGCGTGCTGATTAATCAGGAACCTGGATCTAAAGAAGCCACTAGCGGAGATGGTTTCTGAGAAGTGTGTTTCTGTCTTGTCAGAGAGGAGTGACCAACTGGGAGTGGCAGAAAAGCCTGAGGAAGAAGTCCTCAGAGCTTCATAAAAGTTGCACTAGAAGTTCAGTGATTCACAAGTGCTACCTAATGCCCTGAGTCACTGCGCTGGGTGGTGTAACATGCAGTGATGTGAACCAGCTCCATAAAAGGGTATAAATTAGTTAATAAACTCCAAAGAGAACAGCTCACTTTTATTTCCAGCCCTAGTGAACTTGGATGATTATTTAAGCTTCTGATCAAGTAATGTTACAGAAGAACAGTTTACATTTTTTTTAATTACTATTGTTTACCACTTTAGTTAAAGGTTAACTTCTACTTTTTATGGTGCTTCCCATGAGATGGAAATACAAATTCAAATAAAAGACATAAGTATAGTGTTCTGTTGTTTGAATAATTGTATATAGGGTTGTTACGTATGGTAAATGACTGGATTGGACATGAGGAAGAGTTTCTCCACTACAATGGTGGTCAGACACTGGGACAGGCTTCCTAGAAGTAGATGGTGTCAGTGTCAGGAGGTATTTGGATGATGCCTTTATTAATATGCTTTACCTTTTGGTTAGCCCTGAAGTGTTCAGGCTGCTGGACTAGATGATCTCCATAGATTCCTGCCAACAGAAGAATCAAACCTGCGGGAAATAATAATCGTCAGGCTTAGCATACTTGATTTGCAGTGTAGTTTCTGTTATTCCACTTTTTTTTTTTTTAACTGTGCTTCAGTTTTGTTCTGAAGAGCTTGCGTGTACTACTGTGCTGCCTAGATGCTTTTTATTTTTTCACTTTTTTAAAGCTTGTGCCTTAAAGAAAAAGAGTTCTTGGCTTGAGAAACATCTAATCTAAACAGAAATACACAGAACCTGAGGGATAAATATATATGCTTTTGCTGATTGTTTTGTTTGTTTGCTCAGAGCTTAGCTCTTGAAGTGATCTTGCAGAGTAAGAATTTTAGTTTTCACTCTATTTTTGAGAGTCCCCATACTGAACGATATAGAAAAACCTTAAAAATTATAAAAGCTAAAAATATTTAGAAAAAATAACTACTTATTTTAGAAAGCTTTCATTTTAAAATATTACAATTTCTGTGTCATAAAAAATCTGACCTAGGACTTTTTAATACATTATGAATGCTGAAATGTAATGTAAAAAAAGTAAATAAAATTTTGGCATTCTGTTAGCATTGCTGAATTCTTCCTTCACTTCTGTGACTAAGTTGCTGTAGTTTTAAATGATTAAATGATTAACTTATAAAAGACAAAGAAAGGTGAAAGTGGGGAGAAAAGTTTGCATCCTTATTGAAGAGAATTTGAGGAAAGTCTGGAGAAGAGCTTGCCAGCACGGCAGAAGAGAAGAGGAAATGGATTCTGAGCATGAGAAATGTGCTTAATATATTTTATCAGTGTCTTCTAAGAATCTCTGATGGAAATTTGAGTTGTTGGAAGAACGTTTGAATACATCTGATGCATCTGTTTATTCAGGTAAATTTAAGGTAGTCATGATTTCTAGAACTCTGGAAAATCGTTTAAATAACTGGTTTCTTAGTCAATTGTAAACAGTTGTAAACTATTCACTTTCAGGTTGACATGAAATGAAACTTCTTAATGAAAACATTAGGAAAGAACAAGAAAAACACAATTTCCTTTGTAATCCATTTTATTTAAGTATATTAAAAAAAAAAAAAGGTGAATATCCAACAAGTGTAAAAAGGTAAAAACCAAACCCAGGTAAAAACTCAAAACTTCAATTTAGAAATGCTGTTCTGGAGAGTAAATTAAAATAAAATATTGGGTGAGTGTTTAAATAGCTTTTGACAAAAAACAGTGCTTTGATCAAGTTGTGTAGGAAGGGAGAAAACTGGTTTAATCGCAGAAGGAATAGACTGGAAAAAAATGGAAGGTGGACTTTTTTTATCTCTTGTAGTTCATATTGAAAACATTTTTTGGCAAATAGGGGCTGTGCTTGTGCACAGATATCTGTATTTCCTAATGCTTTGTGAGGTCTAAGACACAGCTGGAAGATTATAACTTTCTTGGAGTTTTAACTGGCACAGGATTATTATCTTTATTGGAATTGAGTTGAGATTTGTCCTTTGCTGTGATGAAAGCATGCATGAGGGGTATTTTATGTTTTATTTTTGCTAAGACAGAAGTTGGCAGCTTAGAACATGGAAGGAAAAGATTCTGGAATAGGACCTGTAATGCTTAAGCTGAACTATTTCAACACACAGACAAAGTGCATTTGTAATACTCTGACATTTATTTCTGCTCAATCATCTTTCCAGTTAACACCTTAGTAGCTGAAACAGCATGTTACAAAACACAATAACAACCAGCAGTGTGTGATCAGATACCCTTATGATCATACATTCCAAGAAGATATTTCAAAATAATGAGAATCTAAAATTTCCCTAGACTAGATAAGAACCACTCCCTCTTAGTGGGGAAAGATGACTCTGCTTTTTGAAGCATTGAACAATACAGACATTAAAAGATATTTGAATCTTAAAAGAAAACAAAATTTGGAATGTATTATCTTCTTAAAAAATTTGTTTTTTGACTTCTGTTTACCTAGGATGTGCTGTCATCAAATTTCCAGTGTTCATTTCTTTTCAAAAATTTCTTTATGTAGCTTATTTCTGTGAACTTTTACAAAATACAGGCAACTATGTTGTTTTTCAGCTCTCTTCAGATAACATCTTAGTCTTTTGTTGCATCATATGCAACAGGAAAATGATGACACATTAATTTTCTAGACTTTTGTTTTGAAGGAACCAGACTAAGTTGTAAAGAAAGTAACCTTTTTATTGACACTGTCAGAAATCTTAAGTATTCTATAACTGCTGCTTTAATTGTTCAACTCTAGTTTGAAAAGCAAAATGTGTAGCTTTATAAGTACTTTGCATGTGCATGATGTTACATGGATATTAGACAAATGAAAGACAGAAGTAGAAAATAATTTAAGTCAACAGTTGGTGCTATATTAAAATAAATGAATGTATACATTCTTTTTCAGTTATCATGAAATGTATGGTGCATACAAACATACTAAACATACCCTGATCTAGGATTGCCTTGGATTTTATTGGTTTACTTGGAGACCAATGAGGAAGCAAATGCCTTGACTGCTTGTTTATATTTCCTATCAATGGAGAATTATAATAAAGGTAAAATAATAAAATTACACGAGCTTCTTTGAAATATAGGATATAATACTCTAGTAATACCCAAAAGTGTTGCAGTTTGCACACAGTAGTGTGCATATTTACTGATACTAGACTCGAAGTTGTCTAAGAATTTGAGTAGTGCTTGAAATAATATTCCTTTGTGCTCTGCCCATGGTTACCATGAAAAATTAGCCCCAAACATTCACTGTCATTGGATAATATAAATCTTTCTTTTCCAACATTTTGCTGCATGCAATTAAAACAAACAGCTTTACTTCCTGTAAGCCCTTGTGAAATAGCCATTATGAATCAAACACTGAGAGTTTCACTCTCAAGCATGAAAGTCTCTGAACAATGTATATTTTGGTACATATTGAACATTTTCTGTAAGCCCCTATAAATAAATCCAGGAAATGTCTGTTCCTTGAGTACTGCCTTCATTAAATCTGGAGCAGCTGTTGAACTTGCACCCAAACATATAATGGAGTCCTTGACATCAAAAACTCTTCCATGACTGGCATATTATTGTAAGTCATTGTAAACAGGGGTTTGTTTTGAAATTGGGCTGCTATTAAAATATGAACTGGTTGATGTTGCGGAAAATGGGATTCTAACCCGTATGCTCTGGAATACGATTAATATTAAACTTGCAGTAATGTTGTGGTTGTGTAGGTTTTTTTTGTTTTGTGTTTGTTGTTGTTGCTAATTGGTTTTGTATTTTTGTTGTGTGGGATTTTTGTTTTTTCCTCTGGAATGAGTATGGATTGGTGATGCCATGACTTAAATATTGTTGCCACAAAATTGTAATCCACATAGATTTTTATAAGCCTAGTAAGGTCAAATAGCATTGGTAACTTTAGTGTTTGGGTCGAAATTATTTTAGGAACTCCTGTGTGCTCCACAAAATACCATGGGTGATTAGATGTGAATAGGCCTTAGAATTCAGATATGGTAAACTCTGCAGATGCCTTCATTCTACATATTATGCAATAATCAAAATTATTTTTCCATTTTATTTATGGAAACAATCAAATAGCTTTTGTCATGAATTTTTAAAGGGCTGCTGTATCTTTGAGTCTGCCTTAAAGGCAGTAATTCAGCTGGCAGAAATGTTAGCTGTCGTGAATCTAGCTCAGGGCAGAACAGTTTAATTCTGGATCAAGGCTTCTAGAAAGCTGCATGTTGTTTATTTACATGGTTCCTGGTTTTAACTTAATTCAAATGCCTTCTTAGCATAACATTATTAAACTTTAGTTAGGTTACAGTAAGTAAAGGAAGCTTCTGGGAAGATAAGGTGCAACTTCAGAACAATGGTGAATTAAGTTGTACAAAAATAATAGGTTATGGTGCATGACAGTGTATAGGAGATGAAGTTTACCCCTAGTTTGGTGCACAATCTGTTTTCAATATTTGACTGTGGAAATTGCACTGGATTATTTTTTCTAAGGAGATGTGTTTTTGGGTAAGAGTAATTATAATTTGATGTGATTAATTGGCTTAATTTTGTTCAAATAGTATTGAAACTAACATTTAATTGCAGGAAAACTTGAATTTCATTTTGTCTCTATGTTTGTCTTCAGCACACTCATATCTTCCTCAGGTAGGTGAGAAATGAAGTAATGTAATAGGCTTATTAAGCTTTCTGTATTATATTCAGAAATTAAAATCAAGCTCCAAAATATTTGTGTTAATACAGCTAGGTATGATGCAGAACGTTTTTTTTCTTTGGAGTTGTTCCCAATGGAATCAAAGACCACTCTTTCTCCAATTCCTACTATAACACAGCACATTATACTAACGATAATTGTGTTTACTGATCCAGGGTAAAATGACAACCTCTGCATATTCTCAAACAGAAAAGTGAGGGCAGAACTTTCAGTGATATCAAGTCATTGTTTCAGGAGTCTGACGTTGTCATTGTCTGCGTACATCACATTCTGTATTTCTTTACCAAATTTCTGACAGCAGTGCAGATTCATAATGTTTGAGTGAAAGTTGTAGTTTACAGAAATGTGTAATTTTGGTTTGTTTTTCATCTTAAGTTGAAATAGTGCTACAGTACTTAAGGATCTTAGGACATGTCAAACCTCCTTTAAACCTCCTGAAGTAAGTAATTTACGTTATTAACTGCAAAAGGGAGAACAACAGAGAAGCCAGAGTTGAAGCTTGCCAAAAATGTTGTCCTTCATCTTTAACTAGAAGTAGAAATCATCAAACTGTGACGATTTGGCACAGCAGCTGCTCTCTTCCATTACGTGTCAGGAGAGCTGCTTTCCAGTCAAGGGAAGCATTGTGTTTCTGTATCTACTCCTTTGTGCTTGAAGTAGTGAGAACTGCAGTAAACTGCAGAGAGGACTGTTGCTTCTCCAGTGTGAAGAAATGTGAGAGGCATGGAACTAAATTTTGGAACTTTTAACTTTTGAAGAAAATCAAAAGCTTATTCCTTCTGAGAAATACTGGCTTCCAGCCTACCTGCAAACATCACAAAATGAGATGTTAGTGAAAAGTGGTTAGTTTATCAGCACTAAAATATGTCCATAAACACCTGCACCTGCATAACTGTGTGAGACTGATATCTACAAATGTTGGGTATTTAGTGTTAAGTGGAGCTGCTTTGCAAGTCAGTCTTCCGGAAGGAGTAAATTTGTTTATCATAGGTCCGTTAAGACAACATTTCTTTCCTTGTTTCTGGAAGTCTTACTAACAGCCTATCTGAATCCAAACTCATAGTACTAGTTGATAAAAGAAAATGAAACAATCATGGTGTGATAGGGGACTTCTGTCATTTTCATAAATAGATTGATCCTTAGTTGCAATTAATGACCTTAAGTAGTCAGGCAGGAACCATTCTGATCTGTTGCACAACAGGATCCTCCCAGTGGGTTTTGAAATACAGTATTTGTTTTCATAGTAGCTATGATTTCTTCTTTTTTTGACGCAAATTTTCTTCCAGTTCTTCTGCAAAGAGCTGTTTTTTCTCCTGGGAGGTGTATGACAAAAATGTTTTGTTCTCTTTTGATGAGTTCTGCCTCATAATGCAGAGAAAAGAGAATAACATTCCTAAGATCAGTTTTGCAATTGCACATCTTTTAGTGGAATTCTGTCACCTCAGAGAATACTGCCTAAAGTGTTAATCTGTGAATTATAGAATAGAATCATTTAGGTTGGAAAAGACCCAGCCATCCTAAAACCGACAAGGCCACCACTTAGCTGTGTCCATCCATAAGGCTCAAATATATCCAGGGATGATAACTCCAGCACCTCACTGAGCAGCCTATTCCAATGCCTGACCACAGAAATTCTTGATATGCAATCTAAACCTCCTGTAGTGCAATTTGACACTGTTGCCTCACATTTTATCACTTGTATTCTGATTTAAAAAAAAAAAAAAAAAAAAGCACCCTCCTGACTGCAACCTCCTTTCGGATAGCTGTAGAGAGCGATGAAGTTTCTACCTTTTCTAGGACAGGTAACTCCTGTTTCCTCGCCCTCTTTATTCAGATGGATGCAGTGGCTTTGTTTCCCGACTTGAAGAAAAAATGACTAGAGAAAAAATGACTGAATCTTATTAATGTTTATAAATATCTTCAGTGTGGGAGCCAAAGGGATATGGCCAGCCTCTTTTCAGTGGTCTGTGGGGATAAGACAAGGGGAAATGACCATAAACTTCAGCGTAGGAAGATCCCCACCAATATGTGAAGGAACTTCATGTGAGGGTGACAGAGCACTGGCACAGGCTGCCCAGAGAGGCTGTGGAATCTCCTTCTCTGGAGGGATATTAAAGACCCATCTGGATGCCTACCTATGCAGCCTGCTGTAGAGGGCCTGCTTTGCAGGGGGGTTGGTCTTGGTGAACTCTTGAGGTCCCTTCCATCCCTTACAGTTCTGTGGTTCTGTGATAGTCGTAGTAATCTGTAATCTTAACAGAGACTGATCTTATTCAGTTGGTTGTGTGATTTCTCTCTTGGAAGCAGTTTTGTCTCTGAAGTTATACTTGTGAACTGTGAAGACTGAATATCTGATTTCATCTGTAAACCTGTCTTAATGCACATTAATTAATTTACTATGGATGATTGATTCATAGATGGATTTCATGACTAGAAAGCTCCTCATGATTATCAACTTTTTTTCCTTCATAGAAATTTTATCTCCACTTTTATTTGCTATCACTTTGATTTTTAACATTCAAGTGATAACACTTAAATATATGTATACATGTATATCTATATGTATAAGGAATGAATCAAATTCACGGTGTTAAAGCAGATACGTGAGTAGCACTTACCTTTTTGTTGTTGTTCATTGATATTCTTATCATGCACAGCTATGGCAGTAATTCTCACCGTGACTTTCAGCTGGCTTAAAGGGGAGGATATTTGTGTAGAAAACCTGAACATCCTTACTTAAGTTTTATTTATTTTAGTGATTGATTTAAATCTTGGTTGGCCAAAAAAATCTCACAAGCTCTTAGGGTAGTCTGAGAGATGTTCACTACTGACTACAGGATGCTAGTCTTGCAAAATGTGAAATAATTTTATTCATTTTACAAATCAGGAGCATGATGCTGACAATCCCACTCTACCTAGTTCCATTTGTTTTTAAATTTAATGAGTTCTTGTGCTCTTGCATTTGGCAGTGTAAAGCCATTCCAGCCTGCTGTGTTGCTGCTCTGGTTCATCTGTTTATTTCATGTGTTTGTGTGGGCTAGTGTAGTCACTTTACACTACTTCATGATCTGGTCTGTTTCATGCTACTAGTCATTCCATTTCAGCTACGTAGAGTTTGAAAGCACTGCTTCCTTAGGCTTACAGCTCAGAATAAATTATTGCCTCTTACGTGTTTAAGCAAAATGTCCAATAGTGTGATATGGCTTCTCTTCAAAAGTTTGTTCACATATATCTGTGCATTCTGTGTATGTAAGGCTGGATTTTTTAAACTAGCAGTCTCGTGGGCCTTACATGTATTTGCTTAAGAGCAGCCTTGTGTCCTTCTAATGGAAAGCAAGTTTAAGAATCTGCTTATGATAGTTTAAGAAATAGTGGTGAGTCTTTCCTTTGTTGTCTTCCTCAACTAGAAATACATTTAGGTTTTATTTGGGGCAGACAAGTTTGTTCAGATCTTTACTGGTCCAGTCTGCTGAGAACCCCAGAGAAATTCTATTTGTCAGCCTGAAGATAAATAATTGATCAAAGGAGACTTCAGACCTTGTAGGTACATGCTTCATCCTAGTAAAAAAAAAAGAATCTACGTAAGTGTTTCAGATCCTATTTAGTTCAGAGCATTCCATTGTCTCTTCCAGCATTATCTCTTTGACAATGGAAAACTGGCTCATATCTACACAAAATAAAATCTCTGAACTTTTGTTTCTAAACTATGTGTAGATCCCTGGATTTAGCACTTATATATGGGGGTGGTCTTCAAATTAGTTATTCTGTCATAACTTCTGGACACAGATCACAGAGTCAACAAAACCAGGAAACTGTGTTGACTGTCACTTGAGAAGTGGTTGAGTTCTCAGCAGTACTACTGTGATTCTTCAGAGACCTGGATCACACTGGATCCTACTTTCCCCATGTATTGGCATTATACTTTTTTAATGCTGTTGGCTAATGTGAAAACGTGGTTAAGCAATGCCTCAAGGTCACAATGTGGACAGCTTTAGGGTGGTAAAAATAGGTGGTCTGTCATGCTGTTCTGTAGCACTGTAGGGTGAAGTCTGAATAATTGCCTTGACTTTTCTGCGTGTTTCTAACTGTTTTTAACTGTACCAGTGGTGACGTATCAGTCCAGGTGTGAAGTATATTCGCCATACTTTTTGCTACAAGGGTAATGAAGAAACTTATTTCACCAAGTCGTCTGAAAAAAGTAACAACTTTCTAAAGCAAGGACTGATCTAGGAGTTCAGATTTTAGTAAAATAAAACGCTGTATAGTTCAGCAGGCACTATATTAACGTGACATAAAATACAGTCCCTTTAAATACTTAGTCAAGCTTTATAGAATTCTAGTTTTTTGAAAGCAAATTATTTTTTTTTCCCAGGATTATCTTGGTTTCAGAAGACTAAACGAAGACTAAATTCAATAAATTCAGCAGCAGTCTTTGAAAATAGTATTTTGCTAAATAAATATTCTAGCAACCATTTCAGTCTAATATTTTTATCTGCTAACGGTATTTCATTTACAGATAAGAATTTATAACATTTCAGGGAAAGTATTTCAAATGTATTTAATTCAACTTCTTATCTTAGTAGAAGCTTCCTTTAAGAAAGGAAACTTTTTTTAGCTGCATCTCTTTAAAGGTTGCTTGTGGGTATTCTTTTTCTTTTGTCTTTTAAGAATATACATGTACGTAAACAGATTTTGTAGGATTTGAATTTTCAGAAAGAGTAATTTTTTAATTGTTCTGTAGTTAAAATATAATTTTACAAGAGTCTTGAATGCAAACTTCTGTCGTGTATCATCTTAATAAAGCATATGGAAAAATTATATGGGTGAATGGATCACAAGCCACATTCATAGAGTCTGGCAAATCTGCTTAATAATTACTTTGAATTAGTTGTATGACATTCTGAGAAAAGAAATTCTTCTATCTTTCACATTTTACTGTGTTTTCTGAATGCCTCCCCAGTGTGGGTGCTGCAAAATGACTTTGGTCTGGAAGACTCTTGGAGTTCATTCCTTCTCTTAAAACTCATCGCATACACCTGTTTTCTTAGAGGATCAGTTTATCTAGGAAATTAATTTACTGATAAATTGTCTGGAGTCTGTTGTGCTATATCAAAGAGAGTACATTTAAAAAAGGTTTATTTTTTCTTTGCAGTATACATTTACAAATAAATATGTACTTGAGATAGATTGATAGCACTGTCTGGCCTTCAAAATGGTATTTAATTAGGTGACATTTTAATACTGAAAGTTCCGTAAATGTTGTTTTAAATTTCAATAGTACTGAAAAAGTGAAAACTGTATAGGTTTCACATTTATGTTGGAGAATGTAGTGCTCATCAGTGACCTTAACCTGTGGAAGAAAGATGTTGTTTTAATTATTATTGCATGGCAAAATATGTAGGTCTCTCTGAATTTAATGCCTGAATGATCTTTCATGCTCTACTATTTGAATTTTGGAAGTATTTTGTGTTAAAAAGGCAAGCTAGTTTACACATTTATTTATTTATTTAAAATAAGTGAGGATCTCAATTAGCGATAAAAATGTGCACACAGTCAGTGCATTTTGTCTGCATAGTTTTCAGAAAGTTTAGGTGGTCAAATTTCTATATCTCCAACACTGTCTTGCTAGGAGATACTGAAGAGTACTCCTTGATTTTGAATTCTCTTTTTGTTTTTTTCAATAGAAGGCTGTCCCAAAGGCAATTGCAATTATGTAAATATTTTCATGAAGACAAAAGATGTTTATCAAGGAAATCTACAAGAGCTTACTACTGTGCGCAGGGTCTTGCTCAGTGCATATCTATGGAGCAATTTAAATCCTAACTAGGGCAAGGAGTCTCTTGCTAATGGTAAAATCGAACAGTAGGAAAAGTACTGTGATAAATATAGACATATGCAACTCAGAGCAGCCTATTTCACATGCTCAGCATTCCTCATTCTGAGTTGATACTTCTTTCCGCAGGGAAATTCAAGTTTCGGTTTTGTTTTTTTTTCAGCTTTCAAGTGAAAAGAAATATGCTGTTCCCATCTTGATATTTTATAGAACTGTTTATGTCCATCTGCACAATTAACACTATATGGAATTCTGAACTTAATGGGAATTTGTCATATTTGCTACATACTGAAAGGTTCCATGTTTGTGAGTAGGGCAGAGCACACACAGGTGTGCATCACGCAGCTCAGGTGGGTGACCTTAGTACTAATGAGAAAAATCTTCAATCTCTTGTTTTGAGTGGAATAAAATAATTCAATGAAGTTTTTATTTAGTTAGATGTCTGGATCTTAAAGGCTTTAGAAAGCAGCCGTCAGTGTTCTAAAAGAGGGTTGTAAACAAAGCAGAAAAAAAACACCCAGAAAACAGTCTATGGGTGTTCTCAATGAATCCTGTGTTATTACTCACGCTGGAAAATTGTTTGTAGTACTTAGCTGAGAAAACTTTTGTATTTTGTCTTGGTCTAGGCATTATCTCATGCTTATTCACGTGGTTATACAATTACTTTCCAAGCAAAGAATTAATGTGCAATCATTAAACTGTTAACTGTCAGAGTACAGAGCATTCAAGGAGAGTCAGACTTAAATTACTGCAAAATCTTGACATGTTAGTTCCAAGGGTGTATTCAAGAAGCATTTTATAGTTTCCATTACTTCCCAAACCCAGAGGTCAGTGCTTGAAGGGAAGTTGCTCCCAAGACAAGTTGTCTTCATATCTGACACTTACTACTCTAGACGTATCAGTTATATTTTATTAAAGTTTGTAAAGAAAGCTGCAGTCTGGGTTTCATTTGTAGGAATATGATCAGTTGACAGGTAGTTCTAAAATACTCCCATTATGCAGCAGCTAACACGTAATGTAGTAATGGTGTTTTTGTTTTTTTTTTTTCTATTGAAAATATTAATCATTCATATTTTGTTACCTTGGAACTTTTGCTGACAGTAATATCACAAGCACTCCTGCAGGCCTTGATTTTATTTTGGAGATGTATGCTAATAGCACATTCATCTGGATTCATTTTTCATAGCATTTGTAGTAACCTTTCTGGAGGTTATCAGAAGGGTTACATCAGTTTCTCAGTGATATATAGCAAGGATACATATTCTTATGAGGAATGTAGAGTATATATAGATCAGGAGAAGTTTCACACTCCTACTTTAAAGATTTCCCCTACGTTGAGCTTTGTTCTAGAATAATTTTTAGTTGAACACCTGAACTTAAATGCAGAGTATTTGACTAAAAAAACCCAACCAACCAAACAAAAAAAACCCAAACAAGCAACAACAACAAAATAAAAATAAAAATAAAAACAAGCCATCGATGTGTTAAATGAAAAATCCTTAGCAAAAGTCCTTTCATGCTTCGGGCACTCGAGCATCAAACACAAATGAGTTGCTATGTGATAAGTTCGTGTGTAATTTGACCTGTGGCAGTGGTTCATACTTTGTCCTTAGTCCACAGGAAATACACACTGACTTAGGTTATCTTATTAAGGTTTCCCTCTGAAAGCTGAATTAATGGAGTTGTGAATCATTTGTGTATTTGAACCCTATGTAAGTTACATATTAAACAAGGAAGAAAATAGATTTCCAAATAAAGCTTATACTGTAACACATTTAGGCCAGTTTTTAAAATAATAAAATGTTCAAGTGTTTTACCCTGCTTCCTAAAGAAACAAAGCTACGTGATCATGCTGTGTGCCTCTGCTGACTGCCAGTCTCTTACCTCCTCCCCCTTCCCCCCCCATAACTTTTGAAACTACTGGCCAATTTCAAACAGATTTGACAGGAGTAAAGGTCTCAGATATCAGGTTCCTAGTAGTTTCATGGAAATAGGTGGCTGGATGGAGAAGAGAGACCCTATTCATGTCTGCTTTGGAAAAAAAAAAATAAAAACCCGTGGAATGAGATCAACTGTATTATTAGACACTAGCAAATTCTCATGGGAAAGAGAAATTATGAATGCCCCCAAATAAGGCAAAAGCTTTGACTGGATTTCTCACCTTCTTAGACACTGGGGATCCAACAGAAGAGTCATATCCATAGGAAACCAGGCTTCAGTAGTTCCATTGCTCACAGACCTGCTTATTACTCAGAGAGGTAGAACAGTATCTGATTATTCCTAGATCCTTTGAATTAATGAGGAAGAAGATGAAAAAAAGATCTTTTAAGGATGACCTGCTTCAGTTATCTTTGTAAACTTCGGAGGCAATTGTTAGCAAAGAGTTGAATGGATAGTGTTGCCTGAAGTAGAGAAGGAAGTGATAAAAGGGAATTATGAAAGAAGATATAACACTTGGATGCATGCATAAAATGTAAAACTACAAGTTCTTCCATGATGAGCATGTAATTTTATCACAAATTCAAGAAACTGTTCAAACTGTTTCCTGACATAATCATGAGTCTAATCATTATCTGTAATGTGTAGTTGTCCATTCCTAATTTATTATTCCAGTAAGTAACTAATGCACCTGATCCTTCTGGAGCCCTGCCTTTAGGCTTTTTATCTCAGGCCTTTTTTTTATTTTGATTTTTATTTTTTGATGGTGAAACAGAACTTTGTGTCTGGTAATTGTCCAAAAGGAATGCAAAGAAATGCTTAATACTGCAGGTACTGAGCACTGTTGCTGTGTCACATTTTAGTATTCAGAGCATTTTTAGTTTTAAATAATTCAGTTATGTACTGGTGAAGAAAACTGAGGTGAAAAACAGTACTCACTTTCTGTAGTTTAACACCTTGAGAGATGAATCTCAATTTGGCATAAACGTCCTGTAACTTTACTCCTTTCTTAAAATATATCCATTTGCTGGATGCAAAGTTCACTGAAGTATTTTCAGATTGAATTGTAATATGTAGCATTTCATAGGAAATCAGTTTATGTCACTGTTATTGGAGTAAAAAAAAGTTTTCTTATGGGCAACGGCGTTTAGAAGTTTGGAAAAATGATTACAGAGCACTTAAAGCTAGTGAATCATAGCCTTGCTAGATCTTGACCAGACCATGTCACAGCTGTCAAAATTCAGTAGCTAAAGACCATTTCAGCGCTGGTAGGATTAAGCTTCACAGCAGTAGCTGATTGTATAGATACATGAAACAGGATGTTTCTGAGGAGTTATAAAAATGAAATAAGGGAGATTTCCAAAGAGTTTGAAGGAAGAGATATAGATTTAATGTTATCGGTAAAAGAAACATATCCATTTGTTGGCTGATACTTGTCTCACAGGCACAAACACAGCTTCTCTTACCTATCAATACAGCTCACCTAAGAAAAAAAGCATGCAAGTATTTAAACCGTATCTGATGCATTCAGTATTTTTATGTAACATTTTTTAATCCAGAACTATCGGAAGATCCTCGCATTCTGGACTATTGATAATCCACATATCCTAATATTTCTGCAGGGTAAGTGTGATAGGGGAAAAGCAGAAATGAAGGGTAGAAATTAAGTACTGATGATCTACAAATTTCATATGAGTTCTGTGTTTGCTTTCCAACAGTCTACTGTCAGAGCTTTTGCATAGTGTACTTAGTTATGTTAAGAATTTTATGCACTGTTGTGTTCATCTGCAGTCACGAAATACAATTTCAAATTGGAGTAAAGCTTACTTCTATCATTTGAGAAATAGAGCATGACATGTATGCAGCTAAAGCTACAAGTTTAAGTGTTAGACTAAAAGGATGGAGACTGACACAGATAATTATATAAAATAATCAAGACTGAGCATGAGAGAGAGAAAACTCTATAAGAGAGGGATAAGTGTCTGCCCAAGATCACTGCATACGGACTGGACATGTGTGCATTTAAAATAAATTAAAAAATAAAAATAAAAAAATAATAAAAAAAGCCAGAGTAGCTTTCCAACTGGATCTGTGGAATCTACAAATTAGTCTCTTATGAAAACATCGATCCATTTATGTGCAAGATGATATCACCTTGCAATTCCAAAGAATTGGCCTCAGCAAAGTCAGAGAAATGATATTCAGGTTTTGTACAATATCTAGATCTTCAGGGAAGTCCAATTCTTCTTCCTTGGAGAAATCAGTTGGAATCTGTGCCGAGAGCTTCTTGCTCAAATGAGCTCACATGCAGTGTTGAAGTACAGTGATTATAAGCACAGAGTTTCAGGAAATCTAGGCAAGAAAATGAAGTTTAGACTGTTGAGCAGAGCTGAATTTGCATGTTACTGCTTTCTACCACGACAACCCATTTATGTCCATTGGACCAGATGTGCTGAATCCAAGGGTGCTTGTAAAGACTCCATTAATCCTTTACAAGATTACTCTATCAAAGCTCATGAAGGCTGGAGGAGCTCCAGAGCAGTGAGAAAATATCAAATCCTCCATCAGTCTTCATGGAGCACCAGAAAAATGATCAGAGAAATTAAAGACTGATCAGAGAAATTAAAGACTGATCAGTCTCACTAGTTTCTGGGATGGAGGGGAGATTCAAGTTAGACATGAAGAATAAATTTTTTTACTCAGAATGTGGAGAGAAGCTGGAACCCAGAGAGGTTGTGGATGCCCCATTTTGAGAGGCATTTTAAGCCAGGTTGGATGTGACTCTAGGCATCCTGATCTAGTGGCTGGCAACCTGCCTATAGCAGAGAAGTTGGATCTGGATGATCTTTAAGGTCCCCTCCATCCTAAGCCGTTCTAGGGGCTTTCCCTCTTTATATAGTCTGTTAGATATGGCATTCCAACACAAGAATGTTGATCAGCTGGAATGAACCCAGTGAAAGACTACCAAGGCCAGAACCTATGGGGCATGGGGCAGCCTTATCTTGTGGGTGGCAGCCCTGCCTATGGCAGGGGGATTGGAACTGGATGGGTTTTAAGATTGCTTCCTACCCAAGCCATTCTGTGACACAGTTGTAATGTTTTTCTTTATTAGACTAGTCAAGTATTGGGACAGAAGGGTTGTACATTCTCAGTGAATGAAGTTTTCCAAGATCCAATGGGATACAGCCCAGAGTGACAGTCTGATCTCTGCGCTGGCTCTGCTTTGGCAGGAGGTCTTTCTAAATCCATTACTTAGTTGTAGAAGTTTTTAGGATAGGAATGTGCTTTCACTCCGCTGCCCAGTGTACAGATTGGAATGGGGTGGATGGAAAAAACTTTCAAGTGGCAAAGTCTTTTTCAGCTTTACTTCTGCCTCTTTCCCTACAGTCTAAATATTCCCTCAAAAGGGAATTCTGAAAGCAATTTCTGCACTGTGCCTTGATCCTGCTTGATCAAGTACAGTGTGATGACGCCTGCCACAAACCTGACAGAGCACTATTCCAAAGACTACTGTGGTTGCATATAGACAAGTAAATTAAAAATTTCTGAGAATGTTTCCAAACAAAGAGGCAGAATAGTGGGAAATGGATTGGGTCCATACTCTTAGTCTTTTTCATGCTGCAAGACAGGTTGGCTGCTTGTGAAGTATCTCTTGGGAACATTCCCTGCAATGTCCTAACCCCTCAGATGTGTATGAATGCTCCTTTTCAAGGTGCTGTCAATGTATACAGTGCTTGCATGTGCTAGTACATGGCAATGTTCCAATTTCTGCTTGGTTTATTGTATGATTGTGGCCTACTTGCACTGTAGTTGCAAGGGATGGGATCCATGGTGCCATGAATATAGGTTTGAGGGTATGAAAAACAGCAAATAACTCTCAAAAATATTTGGGAATCCCTGCCGTAAAGAGTAGTAGATCCAGATGGAATTTCATTAGTTGATGTGCAGCAAATACAATGGCAGTTTATGTGGAAGGTTTCTGCAGAGTGTAGTAAAAACCTGAGGAAAGTAGCAATCACTTATGTCAGCTGTTCTGCTTCAGAATAAACGTAATGCCCTTGTCAAGAAGGAACAGGATTTTGAGGATGAAATAATGCTTTTCTCATAAATAACATTCAGGAGGGAAAGGCAAGTGTGGAGAAAGGCAGAATTTTTTGTCTTAAACTTGATTTTTATAACTGGCAGTGGTATTTTTATACTGACTGATGTAACTGGCAAGGTTTCTTGGCTTCTATGATACTCTGTAATTTTTTTAGCTTCCTAGAGTTTGCTGTTACAAAAGCAACTTCTGCTTTCACATATTATCATCATTGTATTATGCAAGTCCAGTATACTTTTTTTTTTTTTTTTCAACCACACCCAGGGATGTCATGGTTACTGTTGAATGATTTCCCTGGAGATAATAGTGGCAAAACTTTAAAAAAAAAATCAAGACCACTCACTGATTGACTTCAGAAATAAAAATGGTATAATGCTTTCCAGATTCAAGCTTGCAGCAGTATTTCCTTTGTATAAGCGACTAAGTGTCAGCATCAATTCATTTATAGGTCATATTCTTTAACCCCGTACATGAATTTGCATTAACATTTTCTTCTTTTTAAATACCTATGAATTTTCATAGATTTTTTTTTTATTTTAATCAGAATTTTGATTTTATCTTAATTTGGAGATTGCCTATGTGGAGTGGATGAGGTTCTTGATATCTGACTGGTATTAACATTAGGATTATTCTAGAAAGCACAGACATCTTCAGGAGTTCCAGCTCCAGCCAAAAGGAGAAAATCTCTCTCTTATACTGGGTAATATAATTCAAGGGTGCAAGGGTTGTGTTACTTTTAATTAACATAACATTAACTGTTGTCTAGTATATAATCTCTAGCTGTGTGATAAGGAATTTGCTTTCAGTGTCATCCCTAGGCAAAGTCATCAGCTGATGACTCTTAAGCTGATAGCTTTTTAGCATCTTATGCAAGCAGAATTTTCCAGGTATAAATTTGTGCAGGAACTGGAAAATTAATAAGTAAGTTTTTTATTTTAGTTTTGCTGCTGGGATTCATCTGGAAGGCTTTTTGAGCGCTGAAAGCATATGGTTTCAGACTGTGGAGGTTTTATTAATAAAAACATTGTTCCCCCATCTCACTTAGTTCCCTAAGACCCAGATGAAGCAGGACTGACAGCATGGAAAGACTAAGCTGCAGCAAGAAGCACTATCTAGAAAAATCCTTCCTAGCATTGCTCTGTCCTAGCCTGGGAAAGGTGTCGAGAGACACTCAGGATAGGGCAGTGACAAAAGGATCTGTTTTTCCATTGGTCTGTAGGGCTTTCGTGCTTTAGCACAGGGGTCACATCTGCTGTGACGGACTGCAGGTTATGATAAAGGCTGGAAGAGACTACACAGCTGTTCTGTGCTGGTGGGCTGATGCAGACATATTTTTTTCACTCACAATCTTCATTAATATTTCCCTGATGAAAGGACGTCTGCTTAGACACCACCTTGCAGGAGGCAGCACCTGTCTGCAAGGATGTAAAAGTTATTAGCTGAGCAAAGCAGCTGAATGTTAGTACAGCTTGAAGGAGAGCACAGGGTTCTCTGAGTCCTACCCCAAAGGTGTAGGGAAAGAAGGTGAATGAGATTGTGAGTTTGTGTCAGGCTGTATTCAGCTCATGTGTTTAAAATTCCACGAATTAGTTCTCACAATGGAAATACTTTAATTTCAAAACCAGACCTATCTATCTATGTATATGTTATGTGTACGTATACTATTTGTAATATCATTTTTAAAGCAAAGAAAAAAAAGCAAAAATTTTGGGGTTAGGAATTAAGTATCTAAAATAAATAGAAGAGGGGCAGCCCATGTAGCCTGCTACAGCGTGCTAGAATAAGAAAGAACAAAATCTAAATAAAAGTGGGATTTTTTTTGTAGCTTCTAAAAGTATGGAATTTCCAAAATGTATTTTGAATTACAAATACTGCTAGAAAGTATATTTGCTGATACTAACAGCGTGGCAAGCAATTCAGATTCAGTAACAATTTCCATCCTTTTTTTTTTTTTTTTTTTTCTTACAGACCAATATGTCATAATGAAAAACTGTTGCTGTTGAAAATAATTTCCATGTTAGTATCTAGCTTTAAGTTGTGCTTTGGAAAAGATCTCTCAGACACTTCTACATAGATGTTTTCTTTCAGTGCATGACCTCTAATACTTACTGCCTCTCAATTCTGGTGAAATGCAGTGATGCAGAGATAATTTAGCATATATGTGCATTTTTAACGAAAAATGAAGTCTAGGTCTAATGTCTCTATATAGTCAAGTAATTTTCATGTAGTTTCAAACTTTTCCATGGAAAAGATTCTTGGATGATGTTTTAATGGCATTATATTATCTGAGCAGAGCCTCTTCATTTAGATATCAGTACTTCAAAAATGCAAAAATAAAAAATGGAGGAGCTTTTCAGTTTACTGCCAGAATGGTTTTTGTTTTGTAATTGAGAACATTTCTTTCTTCATCCGTAGAAGACGAACAGTGTTTGGACAGCGTGAGAAGTGATGAGGAAAATGATAGCGTTGTTGTAAGCATCTAATTGTTCTTATTTCTAAATTTCAGATGCTTTAATGGATAAGTGTTGGGTGTAATTTCTGATTAAGAGGATTAAGAGGGCACAGCTCTTTAAATTATTCTCTGTTCATATCAACGCATCTTTAGAAACAGGCAAAAAAGGCCAACAGACAACACCAAAACTAATCAGCAATAAAGCAAACACTGAAGAGGGGCATTATGTCTGTTACAGTCATTTTGCTGTCCCCTGGGACTTCCAGGAGATCTGGTCATTCTCTGTGCGAATTAAGTGTTCGGTACTTTGCTGTTTTACACAGAGTTTTCTTGAATGGTCTGAAAGAGGAATTAAAAGATGACATCTGCAGATGATGCAAAGTTAGAGAGAGCTACAGCAGCTGGAAGAATAGCAAGTGCAAGCTCATCTGGAGAGCAGCATGCAGGAATTTACAAAATGAGATTCACCTTGAGAATGTAGACAAAATCAGATATGTTGAATGTAAATTTAGTTTTGTGAAGTGTTCATGTTGACATTTGACTCAACACAGTAAGCAACATTTATCCCTATTCTACAAGGGACTGAAGAATCATAAAATAACCCAAGTTGTGAGGGACCTATAAGGATCATGATGTGCAACTCCTGACTTCACAGATCCTAAACAGTTAGCTGGTTTTTATGGTATCCTAATCTTAAACCACTTCTGAATCATTCTGAAATTCTAAATTTCACAAGTATGGTTTTGGACAAATGAATGATTTCTCATCTTAACTGCATATGAAAAAGAATAATGTACAGAAAAGCAAAGCCTTCCTTTTTTTTTTTTTTTTTCTTTTGCAATTATTTTTTTTTCTCCAAACATTCAAATTTAAAAGAAGTCTGTCTTAGTGCTGCAAAGTGCCTGCCTGTTCCAAATTCAAAAGCTTTGGATCTAGAATTCTGTTATTTTGTGCATTTGCTTCTTTGCCACTTTGTTTTCCAATTTATAATTGCAGCAGGACCGCAGAACAAAACTGCCTGAGACCTGGTTTTCTTTACACTGTTTTAGGAATGGCCTGTGATTTGCCTTCATGCTTTGGAAGCAGCGCTGATCTGGCTGCCTTTTACGGTTTATCAGTCTCTCAGCACTAGGCTCTGTACCACAGTGAGTGCCAATCAGTTGTAATTTGCTCAGATAACAATGTTTCTATTGTTAGTGCTAACATTTCTGTTTGTTAAACTGGCAGAGTAGTAGCTGGCTGTAACAAATAATTTCATGCTGAGGAAACAAGTGAGAAGGCTTGTCTGTACAGGACGTGTATGATTCTGTGTGAAGGTGGCCAAGTAAAACCACATATCCAACATCACATTACTTTTGGCTTGTAGAAAGGATGCTATTTTCCCTTGCAGATTTTCAAAAGCTCTTCTGTGGCAGTGGTCTGTGAAGCTGAGGGTGTCCTGTGCAGTTAGAAAGCCCCATATAACATGACAAGTATCAGCTTATGTAATGTGTTTAAGAAGCTGAACTGCTGTCTGCTTATAATTATGTACTCACGACATGTCTGCCATGTATTTAGTATGATTTTGATTGTGAGCAGAACCCAGCTTTCAGCTGAAATTCATCCCCACTAACCTCTTTTGGGAATATTCATATTTTATTGTCCTGTGCTGAGTAAACAGTAAGTCAGACAACGTGTATTTGTCCTGATTAAGCGTACTTACATTTACCCTATCTCAATTGATTATATTAAAGTATGAGGCAAAACTGCATACTCTTCTTGCTGCTTCCTCCACAGTGTGAGCAGAAGATCATGTTTCTGTTTATCTGTGCTGCTATGCTTCTCTATCTCTGTGGCTAGTATTAAAGTGTGGCATGAATTCTTTATCCGTACAGTGTGATGGTGGCTTGCAAGTGATGAAAAGCAGTTTCCTTTATGCAAATATCCATCTTCGTTAATGCTGTCAGACAGCAAGTGTGATATCCAGGGAATACAGGTCACTTTGTGGGTTACCGATAATGTAATCTAATTTCCAAAAATAAATTAAATGAATCTTCTTATCTGTAGACATCAGATGTACATAAACTAAAGGAAAACAGTATGTTAGACATCGTACATGTGAATTCAAAGGGAAAATCAGAGGAGAATTTGAAACGAAATATTTTCTGATTAATTAGACTCATTGAAGAAGAAGCATGCTTTGTTATAGTGACTTCATGGATTAAATATCTTATCTAGGTTGAAGAAATGATATTTACTTCAAAGGTTTCCTAAAGGTCTCGGTGAACAATGGCCTTTTTTCAGCAGGCCATTATGTATAGTAGTAGTTAATTTCGTTTCTACAATAAGCATTAGGAAAAGCTTATTCGGGAAAAAAAAAAAAAAAAAAAAAAAAAAAAAACACAACATGATGCTACTCTTTTTTTCCTGTGCATGACTTTTTCTTAGGTATTTGCTATAACTTCCTGATTAAAAAAAAAAAAAAAATATATATATATATATATATATAAAGTAATTCTGTTTTTAATAGGAGGGGTCCCTCAACACAGACTGAAGTCTTCCCTAGGAGGTACTACTTAAACTTCTTTTTTTTTTTTTTTTAAGTTAATGACGTTTTAAAGTTGAAAAGAAGTGGAATAGTCCTATTTGTAGGTAAGGGCCACAGGAGGCTTGAATCTTTTTGAAGATTTCAAGACGTGAGAAAGGACCCCTTCTTCCATGTGCTCAGCATTTCCACAGGCATTTCCAAAGTCTGAATTACGGCATCCAGCCCAGTCTGCTTTTCTACAGCTTTACTCTCTGTGTTATCTTGTTCTCATGTCAGGCAAAGATGGTGATGTCTCTTGTGGCTTCTGCGTACTTAAGCAGTAACAGAAGTGCACCTGAAGGCACTTCAGATTTTTATTCATCTGCCCTTAGAAGAGCACCAGCCATATCCTTCATTCCTGATTTGCTTCTTTTGGTTCTTGATGTGTGTGACCCCGTTCACACAACCTCTCTATACTTCTGCAGTTGCCCCAGTCATGTTGTATATGTTTATATCTTCATCCAGCTGTGTGTGTTTATAGTTTGGTTCATAGAGTTTTGTGCATATGGCTGAGCTATTCCTCCTTTAATGTAATAGAAACAACATCCTTCTGCTACCAGAGCAGGAAGAACAAAGCTGTTTAGACCTCTTGTAAATTCTACAGATCATCCTCATTGCAGAAGAAAGGCAACCGTTTGTTATAGATCCCATTCTTTTGTCTCAGTAAATGAGGCTACCATTTTAATTGAAGGTCTTCCTTTATTCTTAAGAGCTTTCCAACTGAGCCCAAAATGGGAGAACTTAGGGTCAGCAATTAGGAATTTAGGGCTGCAGCAGATTGTTGCTCTGTCATGTTACACTTCCTGTGTGTGTTTACTTCCTATGCATATTGAATGGTAGGTGCCCGGTAAGACCTTGTTATCTGCTTAAATAATTGGCAAGTACATTGTTCCACATGCTGCTTCTTGTTACAGATGTATTATATCCTTTTGAACATGAGGACTATGAAGTATTTCTTATATTTGTGCTTAATAAACTTGTGAATTTTTAGAGGGGTGCTTTGTGGTTTTCCCTGAAGAAATAACTCAGTCTCTTTTGTCCTAGTTTAGACTTGGATCTCTGAAGCTACAGAAAGTTTCACGTCCAGCTGATGTGGTCAAAGAGCTGATTGGCTATTGTCTGGACTGCTTAGGAGGACTCCAGGTGAAAAATGAGCACCTGCAAAAAGAAAATGAAAGGCTTTTCTGTGATTTGAGTGATGTTGAGAAACGGTAAGTTCTAAAGAGTATTCACAATTTATTCTTGGGAAAATCACACAGTTTGTAGCACTCAGAGGGTGATGAGGCCCTGACATGGGCTGCCCAGAGAAGCTGTGGATGACCCATCCCTGGAAGTGTTCAAGGCCAGGTTGGGTGTGGCCCTGGGCAGCCTCATCTGGTGGGTGGCAACCTGCCCATGGCAGGAAGGTTGGAACTGAATGATCTTTAAGATCCACTCTAACCTAGTCTATTCTGTGATCGATGCGGGCATTGCTGATGGACACATTTTAAGTCATATAATGTAAAATTTACACTATTTTTTGTGTTCTGCACCTAAATATTTGCAATATATGTGATCTTTTTCCTATGTCAGAGATACGACTGGTATCCCAGACCTTGCATCAAAGCTGTTCTTAGCTTTATGTAATGAAAAACAGATTACCCCCTTTCCACTCTTTTCAGCAAGCGGGTGTTTTTCTTTCCCTTCTGTAATGCTTACGACTAGCCCTTCGAATCATTGACATTTTAAAGTGGTGAATAAGTTGCCGTTGCTTTAATCTGTTCTGTGGAAGCAACCAGAATTAGAAAATGAGGATGATGTGACAGGAAGGAGGACCATGTGGCATATTTCATTAATTGCCATTTCATTTATGATCTGAATTGCCTGATACTGTGCAATGTAGTGAAGTCATCTATGGTTATTTCAGTTAGTATACAGTGGCTAGCATGTAGAAGTCAGACATTTATCTTGATTTTGTGTAGCTTTATCTCAAGAACCATGTTTAGGAAGATTGATGAAAGCGTGTAGCTAATTGGTGTTAATTTACCTTGAAAAGGAGAGCTAGCTTTTGGAAAGAGTTTCTTTTTTTTCTCTCTCATTAAAGTGAGTAACAATTTTTCCTGACAATCTCCCTGACAAGCATATGGCCTTCTTAAGTAGTGTTTTATTGCTTAACAGTGTATTGAACAATAGTGTATTGTATAACCACTATGCTGCACTGTGTTACACACTAATGCGTAATAGTCATTAGTGCTTATATAAATTTCCATAGTGGTGTGCTGCTTTTGAAGAATAACCCCAAAGGAAGATTCACAGTTGCCTGACAACCTTTGCTCTGTAAAGCAGTGTATTCAAGGCTTTGAAAACTGGTGTTTTCTCTCTAGTGTTTGTATTTTGATAGAAAAAAACATGATTTTTCAAAATAAATACTGAAAGTTGTGCCATCATCAAACTTTGACCCTGCCCCCTAAATAAAGAATAAAAAGTATTTTCATCCAAACATTAGATTTTCCTCTTTTTTTTTTTCTTTTTTTTTTTTTTTTTCTACTTCAGCCCAGTCTATCGTCTGCCTGATTGATATTTTGGCTCAGGTTGCTAGGCCCAAGTTGCTGAGAGCTCAGTGGAGCCATACTAAAGCTTTGCCTGCTGTGTTCACTAGAGAGCATTTCGAGTTTCACATTCTGTGTCACTTCTGCAGTTGAGAAGTAAAAAAGACAAGGATGAGGTATATGGTGGGAGAATAGCTCTCCCTCTTTTAATTGAAACTAGGGCAAATGGGCTTCAATTCAACACTTTTTGCTTAAAGTCTCTCACTTCAGGACATTATTAGAATCAAAACAGAGTGCAGACTTGCAAGGTCTTTTTTGTTCACTTTAGGTAGAATAACAAGCATGGAGAACTGGATGGAATAATTCAGTCACCTCTTTTCCATTTTCTTGCTCTAATTTTCTGACCACCATTAAAGTTGAGTGAGCTCAGCTCAACAGCTTTGAAGAATCCTTTTCCTTTAGCATTCCTGGTTCTCCCAAAAGCTCTTTCTGCTTTCCATAGCCCTAATAAAATAAGTAACAAGTTTCTTTCAAGAAGTTAAATCTGCCTCATGAACAGTCTATAGACTAAGTGCCAACTCTGGTCTGTTGTTGGCAAGTGCCTGAATGTACAGAGACTACTCTGAAAGTAATGCCTCCCATTTTGTGATGTTGGCCCATGCCAACAGTGGCAGATGCTGGTGATATGGCAGTAGAGGCTGAACCTTCTTACCAACATTTAACTATTTTTTGTTTCCACGTGACAGATGGCAGTGGAGGGGGAGTCTGACAAAATGATGCCTGACATGCAAGTGCATATGTAGCAAAGGTGTGTCATTGAATTCATCCATGTGGAAAAAAAAGGCACTCATCAACAGTTGCTGATGCTTGTTGAATGTTGACAGAGACCACAGAGTGGATGTGAGCACAGCAGGGCTATGGGTGGTCCATTTCAGCAGCAGTGATAACAGTGGGTCACCTGCTCTAGTGCAGATTGTTACAGTCATGACATGGAGGCCCTTTTCATTGTGTTATGGTTTCATGATTTTTGTTATATTATTGATATTCCACATCATAGCATCATATAGTGTATTGGGAGTTAAAAAAAATCATAAAACCGTAACACATTGCTAGTGAAAAAGCGTAGCTAGTGGTGGTGACTGTGTTGACAAATACAGTTTTGTAGCTAAGAGTTTGATCTATGAAATGGCGTTATTTTGCCTTTTGTATCTTCTGTTATTTCCATGGAAATAAAAAGGAAGCATTATTTTCAGAATGACATAATCCACTCATCTGTAAACAGCTTGCTGTTGTCAGCAATTTGCTGACATCTCCAGGAATGGCTTCTTCCACTTCCCTCGGGATTTAGGTCCATAAAAAGACAAAAGTCAGGGTAGCCAAAAATCCTTTTGAAAAGAAATCCTCTGCATCCTCAAATTGCTTAATTACTTAGGTGATCTAGTCAGAGCTGTACGGTGTCTGATGTGTTGAGCATTTCTTGCAGAAGCTATACCATCTGTAATTTTCATTGTCTTTCTTAGCTTAATGATCAGTGAGTAGGATTTTACCTGGCTGAAGCTGTCCCTGTTTTTAGGAAATGACTGTATGTAGATAGCATCAGTAAAAGAGCTTCTGGCTAGCTGAACTGTGCTGCATTTGATCTATAAACAAAAAATAAGTATTTCTAAGACAGTACCTGGAAAGCTGTAAATAGAGAGGCTATAGGCATTTTCAAAAGGATTATTGTGACAATGTTGCAGAACAATGGGTTCCTTGTGTGTGTATATGCACACCTCAGAGATGGATGAATTAAAGTATCAAAGCAGGATAGCTATTGTTTTTATTTAATGTAGATAATTAAGGCAATAAATTTAAAACAATAATAATCTTTTAACAGCATAATGTCTTGGTGAATAAAGGAAACAGTAAGTTAAATGTTTATGTATGGTATTTATTTTTTATCAAACATAAAAAATTAGGGTAGACAAACCGAAGTCAAAATATCTACAAATTGATGTCGTGATCAGCTATAGAAACGGTATGTTTAAATCACAAACAACTAATAAAAATTCAACTTAAGTAGCTAGGCACTTGAAATCAACTCTTCAGCAAGAGCTCATTGAAATTCCCTAACAACACCAAAGCTGGGGGAAGGGAAGTGAGAATCTGAAGTGCAAAAAGAAGGTACCATAAGAGCAGCAATTATTTTAGAGCATAAAGGACAGTGATAGATAGGTAGCATGTTTTTAGTATTTGAGCATGGAAAACGCATAAATGTCAACAAGTTAAATAGTTCATGTTCATTATCATGAAGTATGTGTGATGTCTGAGTTTAGGCAGCACAGAAGAACTGGTACATTATTTTCTGAATTGCTAATCATAACCATTCTTACTACTAACTGTTCTCTGTAACATGATGGATATCAACTTGTATGTCTGACTCACTAAAAGCATTGCACGTGCATAAAAGACAAATCTTAAAAGCAGAAACCATAAAGCACATGCAAATAAGACTCACACCACTCTAGCCATTAACTGCTGTTTATTTTCATTATGCCTGAAAGTTGTCTTTGAGATCAGTAGCTCCTTTATTTAGCCTAGGGAGATTGTATTCTGGTGAGACAAATCGCACACAGGCACAAGCATGTGACAAATTGCAATGAAAGCTTGTATTTGTAACTGATGAGGTATTGGAATGAAACCCAGACAGCCTTGTTTAGTGGTCACATAATTTAGGTAATGCATGCCTGAGTGAATCTTAAAGGCTGTACCAAGCTGCAGCCAAAGCCACCTCTCAGACGCACACACACATAGTGCAATCAGTGCATCCCTGTTCCCAGGTAGAAGACGACTGCTACTTTTTTAGGTTCTTTGTGCCCTGTAATAATATTACTTAAAGCCAAATGACTTCTGAGGTAGCATTACTGTGATACGATTTCACACTAACCCTTTTGTTGAATGTTGTGCCAACTAAAGGTCTATGTGTGAGGAATATACATATGCATGAATTACTTTAAACAATAAAGAAAATAAGAAAAAAATATGTTGAATGAAAATATTCATGTATAATTAAGTAGTGGCATTCTACAAGTTGATTTTGCCTACCAGGTCCTTCCACTGGGAACACTCAGTATTCTCTTATATGCATATATAAGGAGTGTCTATTTTGGGATGCTCTTATTTTGTTCCAGAGCATCAAGAAGCTGGCTAGTCTTGCAATAGGTTCCATGCTTCTTAATGTCCAGGCAGTATTAACCACAGTCCATTGAAAGTGTACAGTTACATGGATTTTCATCAAAAGATATCTTTGCAGGATTCAAAGGACTTCATTGCAGTTACGTTATTTTGGCAACCTTTTGGCCAAGCAATGAAAATGTCTTTATGTAGCAATTTAAATCAGCTGCTCTGCCATTGACAGCTCACAGGGAAAATAAAGGAACAACATTAAACTCTTTCTTTACTTAATCTGTATGGGGGTGAGAGGGGAGTTTTCTAAAGGATTTGATACATCCAGGCTCACGATATTTAACAAAAAAAAAAACAAAAAAAAAATTTTTTTCCACTTATATGTATAGGCACATAATTAATTTCAAGCATGTAAATGACAGTTTGCCCAATTGTTGCATTTTTTTTTTTAATCTCTTTTTTTGTAGCGCCTGAAGACTTCATGGTAAGTGTGAGACAGTCCCTGTCCTTACTTTTCTCCTTTCATGAGTTAGTCAAGGCATACCTGGGCCCTGCATTAGGGCTTTCTGTTCTTTGTGCTTTGATATTTTGTCTGTTTGTTCTCCACTAAACAGTTAACTTTCCTCTAATAGGTGGAAATTCTCCTGATACTTGATTAGTACGTATGATCTTTCATTTAGGAATTATTGAACCGATCTATATGGTAATGATGTTCTGTTATTTGCATTTAAATTAGATGAATTATTTATCAAGTATGTCCCTAAAGCATTGCACTGTAGGCTTAATACTTCATGAGATTATTTTCTGTTGTCTTTCTTCCTACATCGTATATGGTTTTGATCTACGAACCAAATAATCAGAATTTATATAGCAAGTCTGTTGAAATTTCTTATCTGAATATTAATATTAAGATAAAATAATTATTTTAAATTAATATTTTTAAAATCTGTTATACATATATGTTTAATACCAAAAAAGCAGTCTAAATATTTTTCACTGTATTTGCATAGGCTGGTGAAATTACGTGGTTTATAAGTTTTTACTACTTGGAATAATACAGTAGTTATCTTCATCAGTAAGATCATCAAGATGTTTACTTGTTACCATCTGCTATTAAAATATTTGGGTTCCAACCCAGGGACTGCAAAGTTATAAAATACTAGAATTACTAAATGAACACATTAATTGCAAGTCACTTTCTTCAGTGTTCTCATGTTTTTTTATAGTCCAGTTTTGCCTTTCCTATGTCTGAGTATACATACACATACTTAATTTTATATAACCATTGTGATTCATTCTTTTGATATTCATTTACCTACAGATACACATTAAACTTTTAAAAACACAAAGATTTTTTTTTACTCTGAAGAATATTAATTGACATCTTTAAACCTGTTTACATATAGTTTCATAAAAATTAAATCCTAACAATTATGTCAGGTCAGGAAAATGGTGGCTGCCACTGCCTACAAGATCTCAGCTGCATATCTCTTGGAAATTGAGCCCACCATACTAGAGTTTTTAGGTTTTTTGCCTTTGAGTGAAAAGAAAGACTACTGGTTCCAATAGACATTGCTCCAATGCCCTGCTGAGTTTCTGCATGCTGCTGTTCAGCAGAGCAAGGAGTGCTCAGCTGCTGATGGAAAACAACCTAGTCAACATCTGTGTTCTCCACATCTCTACCTCAAGGAATGAGTTCAGTATCTGCATAAGTGTCCTGGAGTGCATGTTGGGCACCTTGGCCCAACTCTGAGTGCTGTCTGCTTCTTGTTTGTTTGTTTTGAGGGAATTTTTTATTTTTCTCCTGTTCAAGTGTATTTCAAATCAGAGTATGTAGGCCTGATTTGGGCCTGTCAAGCTTAATTGAATCTGTTTGTAATCTCGTTATGTGTATCCTGCTAAGCTATGCCCACTCTGGTGAATTCAAAACTGAAACAAAAGAGCACTTGTGCCTACTTAACTTTGAGTTGTCTGAGAAACATGTGAAAGAATCTGTCCAAAAGAATATATCTTGAGATAATTTTCCCCATAAAAATGTTCTTCTGGTAGGGAAGTTCACTGCACATTTCTGTGAAAGAAGTTTCTGGCCTGTTTCAGATACAAGATGTTGGATGAGTTATGCTATTCCTGTAATAGGAAAGCCGTCCTCAATACTGAATTTTCTTCCCAAAAACACGCAATTTTTTTAAAAGAGATGATGTAATGTGTGAAGTAAGCAACAGTTACTTTTATCTTGTAGGCTGGAAAAATGTGTAGAAGCAAAAGAAGAACTAGAGGCAGATCTTTATAATCGGTTTGTTTTGGTGCTGAATGAAAAGAAGACAAAGATAAGAAGTTTGCAGAAGCTGTTGAATGAAGCTAAAGAATCTGCAGTGGATACCAAATGCACAAGGTATGTCCTGACTTCCCCGAGGCACCTGGTATCACATCTGGCACATATTTTGGCTTAGTTCCTGTTGTGTTAGCCATAGCACTGAGTGACAGTTCCTTCTTGGTTATCCAAACAGTTATATGTTATTCATGAGAGCAGAGGATTCTTTGGAGTGTCATTGCAAATAGTAACATACTGTTTTGGACTCTGTAGCCAATAATTAAATATTAATTGAATCCTTCCTCTACAGTATTCTATTAGGATGCAGTTGATTTTTCCAAACATAGTTTTTCTGTGTCATTTCTGTAGGTGATATTTTTGTACGGTTTCTTCTCTAATTCTTTGATTCTTTTTCTTCCTTGGGTAACAAAAATATCTAAATCTGAATGTTGTTATGTGCTTTTAATTTTAGAAGAGACAACACGTTTCTATTTATTTACCTTTTTTCATGTAGCATTGTTTACATCTGATATTTTAGTTTGCCCTTCTACCTGATTTTTCTAGACATATTAGGCATAACTCTAGGGACTCCATTTTAACTTGTATCAGCTTGCATTGTCTCTAAGACAGTACAGAAATAATTATAATTTTTCTCAGGGTTAGTAGAGGGAAATATGAGCTTTTTTCTTTTTCCTCTCTTTACAGAGATAGTATAACTACAACACAGATGGCTAAAGTGAAAGAAAATGACTATGATGGCAGCACTGAGGAGGAGAGTGAAAATTTAATACAGTCTTCATTACCATCAGGTAAGGCAGAATGTATTGTCTCAAGGGAATATAATGGGCAGGACAGTCTCTTTAAAAGAATAAACCTTAATGAAGACACAATACTAACTGACAAACTGTTCAGTGACAAGCCAACCTGTAAGTCTTAAAAATATCTCTGTGCAGCGTATAATACTGGCATTTTCGAATTAAAGAGAGGAAGTTTAAATGCATATTACATGAGTGAAAGTACTGTCTTTTCATCCAAAATGACAAATTGCATACTTTGCAGAACTAATTGCAGTCTAATAGTACCTGAACTATTCTATGTCCTAAATTCTAGGAATCTTGATGCATATCCAATGACTGCTAAAATGTAAAATTATGTTTCTTACAGTTTCGGTGATGTTTAAAAAGGGGAGAGAGAAAAGGTTTAACTGCAATTAAATAAATAAATAAAAGGTATGCACTCATTTTGCATTATAAAGTGGAATAAGAATGTGTTTATAGCAGAACTAATTTTAATTTGAATATGAATTTTTGGTCTTATGAGGGTGCTTGTAATATTCAATTTGACTAAGTTTTCTGTTAATGGTAAAGTATATGGAACACAGACCATTTTACAATATATTTATCCATGAATCATAAGAATTTTTTTGCAAAGTAGTAGGAATTTGTAGGATGAATGCTGTCAATGTTATAAAACTTCAGTGGCATTTGCCATATAGTTATAAACTTCTGCTCAGATCTAATAGGTGTACTACGTGTTCTCACTGGTGCTTTCTATTTCTACTATAGATGAAGGTAATTAAGAACAGCACACAACTGTTTACTGTACAATTGGGCAACAGAAATGTCCAAGACCCTGTGACAGAAGTGGTATTAGACTTTGTAATTGATGTTTGTTTGTTGAGGACTTTCTAATCTAATATAAAGCAGGCAGAGCTTCAAACAAATGGCAAAAATAAACAAAGAATCTGCAGCTATGGAAATAAGTGATTTTCACAGAATCAGAGTTATAGGGGTTAGAAGGGACCTCAAGAGATCATCAAGCCCAACCTCCCTGCCAAAGCAGGTTCCCTACACCAGGTAGAGACCCAGTTCACTTAGCCTTTCTTCATAGGGGAGATCCTCCAGGCCCTTCACCATCTTTGTGTCCCTCAGCTGGACTCTTTCCAAGAGATCCCAATCTTTTTTATACTGGGGAGCCCAGAACTTCACACAGTACTCCAGATGAGGCCTCACCAGGGCAGAGTAGAGGGGGAGGATCACCTCCCTTGACCTGCTGGCCACGCTCTTTTTAATGCACCCCAGGATGCTATTGGCCCTCCTGGCCACGAGGGCACACTGCTGACTCATGGTCAACCTGTTGTCCACCAGGACACCCAGGTCCCTCTCTACAGAGCTCCTCTCCTGCAGGTCACCCCCCAGCCTGTACTGGTGCAATTATTCCTCCCTTTTCTTGTGATCTTGTGTTTAGAAAGCATTTATTTCATGTAATGTTTGTTAAGCTCAGATAACATAGGGAGCAATTATTCTACTTAGTGAAAGTACAGGGAAGTAAAAAATACTATGTCAGTGTTCAGTAGAATTAACAAGCTCATTGAGAGATTTGAGACAGACAGATGATTTCAAAAAACAGAAATGAAGCCCCACCCCTCAAGCTATAATGAGGGTCTGAACTGATCAATATTGCTGGAAAAAAACAAAACAAGTGCATTTTTATTTTCACTTAAGTTTTCACTTAAGTTTGAAAGTTAAATTAAAAAAAAAATTGTTTAAATTTCCTCCTTAGTAGTACCATCTTAGCATTTTCTTTCTCTTTAACCATCTGTATTGTAGTTATACTATCCCTAGGAAGACAAGAAATGGAAAAAAATTCTTGCTTTTCCTTCTACTATCCCTGAGAGAAATTATAGTTATTTCTGCACTTTCTTAAGAGACAATGCAAGATGATGCAAGTCAACATGGAGTCCCTAGAGTTATGCCTAATCTGTCTAGAATAATCAGGTAGAAGGACAGATTAAAATACCAGATATAAAAAAAGTTGGAAAAAAAAAAAAAAAGGTGCCCTCTGTAAGTGACTTCTGTTGCCCTTGAGAGATACAGTCCTTTGGCTATGACTAAAGAGTTCTTTCAACTGCAAAATTTGAAAATAAAGATTAAAAACTTAAAAGAGTATTTTTGGTACTCTTTTATGGCAAAGTCACTCTCATATATCTTAGGTCAGATGTTACTTCCTGTGTATCCACCCTTCTCTTTCTGTGAGCACAGATGCAAGCCACTCTTCTAGCACTTGAAAAGCAGCCATCTTCAGTAAATACCTTTTATTTTAATTTAGGGAGAAACAACTGATTGTGTCAGTTTTTTGTGATTGTGTCATAACTTAGTCCCATTCTCCTATAAAGTAATGCATGGAACAAGAGCTGTGAAATCTCTGCATTTTAAAATTGACTAGTTTTCAATGTAATAATTGCGAAGTTGAAAAAACAAAAACAAAACCGACCAAACACAAAAAAACTGCCTGAGGATATTTCTTAATTTCTAGTACATTTTTAATGGAATATTTGGGGCACTGAAGGGATTCCCAAAGATTTGGAAAAGAAGCTGCCAATATTGACACAAAGAAAAAGTAAATACAATGATATATTCAATTATGGGTGTATGACTCAGATGTTGGTCTGAAACAAATGTCAGAGCAGGACTTAATGAAGAAAAATATCAAGGAAAAAAGTTAGAATGGTTAGTTCCAATGCTTCTGCAAGTGCAGAAACTGGGGAATGCAAGCTTGTGTGTTCTGTAATGAGATTACTGGCAGGGTGAAGAAGATAAAATGAGAAAATAATGGATTTTGACTTCTGTAAGATATTGTTCTGCGTCGTGCTTTGTTCAAGAAACTGGGACGTGGAAATTAACCTATTATATGGTATATAGCTTCTCAAACAAGGTAATGTGTCTATCTGAGAATACAAATGGAAAATTATCAGTCCTTGTATCTACAGTTCAGTAGTACAGTGTGAAACAGAAGATAATATATATATACCAATTTGTATTTGTGAATCACTGTAACATTACTGCATGTACTCATAACACAGTGTAGTGCAATAATTTTCAATGCTTTGATAACTACCTTTTGCTTGAGAAAACTAGCAATGTTTCAAGCTTTGCTTGATCTTGATCTAGTCCTTTCTGCTACATAAAGCTGGGTTCCTTGGAGAGTTGTCAATTTGCCTTCCCCATGCAGACCCTTAGAGCAGAGCCAAGAGCTTGTTGGACAGCTTTTGCATCCAGCTTCCTATTGCACCCATTATGGGACTGCAGCAGAACTGTGCATGACCTTGCATCTTGAACTTGGCCACATTAGTTCATCTGGTCAATCCCTGACCTGCTGTAAGTTTGCAACTTCCCAGTTCTACGTGCTGGTTAATAGAAAGCTACTTTGGGAAATAAAGGATGTGCAATCAGTGATTTAGAAAAAGTAAAATACGAGTGAACTGTGTGATTTTTGAATAAAGATAGAATTTTACCTCGACACAGCAGTGCATCAAATTTGAGCATCAAGATTTGAAAGAAAATGATAGCAAGTTGGAGAGGGTAGTGTTGTGATGACATTGGAGGAGCTAGCAAATGATTTATGTGAAACACTGAGAAAAATTTTAAACAGCCATTGTAGTCATGTTCTAAAAGAAACTACAAGCAAGACAATGTGACTGTAGATGGTCTTTCCATACGGCTGTTATTAATTAACTTGAATAACTACAACTTAACACCTTCTCTGAACATACTCAAGAACTGTCTGGACACTTTTCTAGCAACTTAATTTAGCAGGTAGAGTGGACTTGATCTCCAAAGATGCTTTCCAGTCCCTACAGTTCTCCTATTCTGTGATACATGACGAGCAGTTGAATTGCAGAAGAAAACTTGTGTCATCTACATAAAGGCATTTACTCATGCATGAACTCTCATCCAGGGTGTCAGATAATTTTTCAACTTCTGCGCAGCAGCTGGTTGCATTTATCTGTTTAGCTTTGCATAAATTTTGTGTAAGGAGATTTTTCCTGCAATAATGATTAATCTGTAACTAAAAGTTTGCATAAAAATTTAGAGGTTTGGCGCTTAGAGTAACAGTAAGAGATACGATTTATGGTTTGTTTTTTGATGACAGTCTACTTCATGACTTAAATCCAAAATCAACCAAAATATGCTAATTATTGCCTCAAATCTACATACTGATGCCATTAATGCTTTCTACTCTAGCTTAACAAATTTAAGCTGGATTACAAGTTATTGGTAAATAGGGCACCCAGGAAAACATTAAGATCTTTATAAGAAGTACAAGGTTTATAAATATTGCTGAATATTTTTCTGTATATCAGCTTTGCTCCTTTGTATGCACGAGGTACATTTATTTGCCATATTGGTTAGTACTTTGAATACAAGACTGAAAAACACACACAGCTTGTATGTTCACTGCTTTTCAGTAAATTCTTAAGCAGCAGCTAGAAATGGTGTGCCAGGGCCTTGTATACAGCTGTGAACTTCTGTTGGAGAGAGTTTCTACTCTGGGAGGAAGTCAGGAAAGAAATCTTCCTGCTGTTGGGGAGTTCTTCAGAAGTGGGGACATTTGTTTCCTGGGGCTGGATAGAGGTTGTTTTTATTTTGTTTTCTAATGATTGGTAAGGTAAGGGCTGAGTCATGGAACATTGAAGTACAGTTTTTGCTTTGACCGTTGGTACTCCAGCTAAGTTCCAGTAACTTCATAGATGCCTCTCATTTTGGACTAGTGATGTGCTCTTTTGCACCATCTCATTTATTTCACTCCTCCCTCACATGTTGCTTCCAGGCTTGTACTTCAGCTCCTTAATCAAAGGTCTGATATTTTGTTTAGCTTGACAAGTGTCTGGTGTTTTAGGGTCATCGTTCTTGTTTGGGACTGCAAGGTCCTGTGACAGTAGAAAGAATTATATACACACAGATGAGAAGCATCTGGAGCAGGCTTGAAAAGATTACAGGAAGATGTTGATTGGTGTAAGACTTTGAAAGATCTTCAGTTCTTTTCATGTTCTTTTGTTAACAGGATCTGTTTAAAACTAAAACTAAAATGAAGTAAAAATAAAGCTGAAAATTGCCGGTCTTTTTGACCTCTATATTTCTGTTAGCCCACAAGACTGATGTGGTGACTCAGTTAGCATGAAGCCACATGCTGAGGCAGGAAGCTTCTGTTGCTGAGTGATGCAGAAACCCTTACTCTGATTAAGGACAGCCCAGAGCACAGAGCAGCTGTGGTCTCAGTTCACCATATCGATTTCTTTTCCTTCTGCTCACTGGTAATTTTTACTCTTATTTGGTCTAGCTTTGAGTCTTTTCTCCTAGAAGGCTTAAAAAGACAGTATGACTATCAAACTAAGAAAACAACATTTGATGTCATGACTAGCAATCATGTCTATGTGAGACAAATGAAGCCCTTTTGTTAACTGTGAAAAATACTTCAGTGCTCCATATGGCAGGAATATTTTAAAACAGGAACAAGTGTTGAGTACCCTTTCTCCTTACTTCCAAGGAAACTGAAATGCAGACCTGGGGTAAAAGTTTCCCTTTTCACAGGATTTGGAAGATGACTTGAGAAAGGAAGGTTATTCCTTTGCCTGGGAATGTGATGTAGGAATAGATATTATGTACTGTGCTATATATAGATGTGAGTGATAATATATCAGTAGGAGACAAGCAGTAGAAAAAACTATTTTATAATTGATAATTGTTCTCTTTAGTTATAATGCTATTATGTGTGGCTATCTAAATGAGGCTACTGAGCACCAATCTACAGTCAGCTTGCTTTCTCTCTATTTAGTTTTCTCTTGCCCATGAATTCCTTAGTCACACTTCATACTGAAATTGATGGAAGTTTGTGCTTCTTAGGACACAGAAGGACTTATATCTGACGCTGATTTGTATGAAATTTTTATGTTCTGTGCTTGCTGCCGTCTACCTGGAAATGTTCTATATCATGTGAATCCTAGAACTTGCAATTCTCAGACATTTCTAAATGTTTCCTTATGGGGACCAAATTAGTTCTAATAAGCTCACTGTATTGCCTAAAATAAATGAGCCAGCACCTTGCCATTTTTCACTTTTTAATATGCATGTGTTCTCTTCTCCTTCATTCCCAGTCTTGCTGAAGGATTAAATGTTGTGCCTTCAGGAGGCTTTGGCCATTTAAATTTAATTAGTTCTCTTGTGTAGTCCAAACCACCAATGGCTTGATGCTGCTGGTTAATAAGCTTTGATCAAAGTTATTTTAAAAAATGCCTATTATAGCAGCACCCAACTGTGCTGTACAGTTGAAGTTCCATCTGTCAAAGCTTCCTCTTTAAAGCCTATTTTAAGGAGTTTTAGAACTTGGCTATTTTAATTGACTCTGGGCTTAGATTATTATTTTAATTTTTTTGTCATGTTATAATTGGAAATGGCTAGTCCCAGGGAATAATCTCATTTCCCTATCTCTTAAAGCTGTTTCTCTGGAACAGTGCTCCAGATCTACTTTTTTTTCTATAACCTGATGTTTTTATGCATGCAGCATACCTATGTTTGTTCAGTTACTTCCAATCCATGTTGTACCAGGTGTCCTGGTCAAAATACTGTCAAAGTACAAATGGCAATGTTCTATGTCTCTTCTGTTATGAATATTGTACTAAGAGGCATTATTAAGATTTTACTTTAAAATGTCACTCCTAAATTATCAAAACTGTGCACAGCTATGCTTCTTAGCATGCGTGCTTAAGGACATGAAGTAACATAGCTGAATGTGGTTGCCTTTAAATGAATCGTTATTTATTCATTAGAGGGTATAGAATCACAGTGATATAATATTAATGGATTTATGCTTTGAGAAAGCTGCTGTGGATTACTTTTTCATGACTGATCAAACAAGTAGAGTCACCACACTATAGGTTAGGAGCAATGTCATTATCAAGAATAAAAACTTTTACTTGTGTATTGTCAACGTTCTAGTAAATATTAAGTATAGAGAAACTTCTTTGGTGGGCTGTTAATTTTTAATGTCTAATTAAGGTTCTGTTCAAATCATGGCCAATTTAAGTGATCTAATCAAATTCAAGTTTAATTGTAAGGTGAATTTTAGAATCCTTACAGGTTTAGAGTCCAAGTATAGTGCAGTCCTATGGATTCTACTGTATTTTGTCTCCCCACATAATAACAAAAATAGTTTACATGGTGCAGTATTATAAAATCAGGATCTGCGTGGAACTACTGTACATTTTTCTTTGGGCTTTATATATCCCTGCACACATGAACAAATAACCTGAATTTCCAGTCCTTTTAAAAAACTTCCATCAGTGAAGCTGTATGTTTATTACCTTTAAGTTCTTACATGGATAAACAGGCTTTTCACCTCAGGAAGCAAACCAACTATATGTTTGTACCCAGCTTGCTAGAGTTCTAATATTTCTTCTGGTTCTCTTGAAACTTTCTGTGTACTTTGCTATGACTTGAGATTCTAAACTATTAAACAGTATTAGGAAAAAAAAATCAAGCATAGATATAAATTCTCATTGTATCTGTGTGAATACTGATGTGTTCCTATGGGATGCGTAAAGGCAATGTAGAGCCTCTTTCTGCTCTTGTTCATGTTTCATACTACTCTGACAGGTACCAAACATGCTGCAATTAAAGAAGAGCTGGACATAAATTCTGTGACTTGAGGCACTTTTACACTGGACATGCACATTCCAATACTAGTTTCCTTTGCAAAATCCCATAACTTGACCATCTGCCAGGCATCATTATTTCAATATGACACTTTCTTTGTTTTCTATCTACATGAACTACAGAGGACCTATTTCAACACCCACTGGATGAATATGTAATTTGTCTATTGTGAAACCAGAGCCCTAGTGGTGCTGGAATAGTGATACTGATACCCCTTCTCTGTTTTATCCTCCTTCAGTAAATAGTTAAAAAACAACTGCTTATCAAGTAAGTAGGAAACTTTTGCTAGTCATCAGTAACCTTCTTGTCTTAATCCCCATTCTAACAATGTTGTTTGTTCTTGTGCTCTTAGAGCAGGGTCTCTGTATTCATTTGTTTAATATCCAGCATAATGGACTTTTGGGGATCTGTTGTGTTGAAAGAACTAGAGATAATTATTGTTCTTTTGTCAAAACATACTTTAGTACATGTACAACAGAAGATAGAAATAATAGAATGCAGTATACAGTAACAGCATTGTTTTATCTTCATATATGCTACACCTTCTGATGAAACAACTCTACCACATGGATTCATTATGCTTTCGTACCACATACCTGCTTTAAAAAATTCTTAGATTTGCCGGTCATAAATCGGTTTACATGAAGGTACAGGCAGAGGTTCATTTTCCCTCCTGGGTGTTATTCTGGAAAAGTAAAACAGAGGCTTTTTATTTTATTTCTGACACTTTCTATTGTGTTATGGACTGCATACATTCGTATCATGTCCAATTTAATGCAAATTTTTTATTTTATTTTCAGTTCACATCATTTATTCATTATAGTTTTCTTGGGCATGTTTACGAAGACACATATTTGCTTTTGTGTCTCAATAGTTTTAACATATATATAATTCAGAGGGAAAGCAAGATGTCAAAATTTTAAAGTATTTCTTCATATTATGTAGAAATTGAATTAAAAAAATTAACGTGATAATAACACAATACATTTGTGTTCTTTTCTCGTAGAAATATGGGTATAGTTAAGAACAATTTGTCTTGGTTTTAGCAGCTAGTGGAGAAATGTCCTTTCATCAAAGGGAAGTATTGGTTCTTGAGAAAAATAGCTCTTGCAGGAGTACTGATAGTGAGTTTCTACAACCCTGAATACTTGGATAAAAGCTCTTATCTTCATCTATTGAATAAACTGCCTATCAGTGGCAACCAACAGAGCCCAGATGCTGCTGACTCCTGCAGACCTGAGAATTCTGTGTTCAGCACATTCAGGCTAAGTTTGCTGGCACTACTTGAAACTTCTGTCTGTGCACAACTTCAAACATCTCATTCTAATTCTTACAGATTATATGCACTGTGCATTATGTGTGTTCTGTCATGACTGGTGATGACACAAGCAAACAGAATTTTTCACTGCTTTTTATTTACGTAAATCGTATGCACAATAACAAGCTTCCAGTTCTGAACTTTGAATGTTGCTGTTCCCTAGAGAAATGCCAGAAAGGCATTTACTCAGGCTACCTGCATAACATGCTCTTAATTACCTCCTACCTGTATTGCAGTGTCTTAGTTGACATTGCAAGCAGTGTCTCTTGATTAACAGTTGTAATGCTGAAGATTGTGCTACAGCATATAACAGTTTTCTTGAATTTATTCCTTGTATAGGTTAAAGTATGCGTCTTTACTTGATTTGCTTGATTTAACTTGACTTTTTCTCAACCAGACTTTTCTCTCTGGTTCTGGTAGGTCTTTGCTAGATTGAAGAGTTGGCTACTCCAATTGGGTATGCTTCTTACAAGTCAAGTTTTGTATCCTGATGTCCCATAAGGACTTGACTAGAAACTTAATTCACTCCTACAGAAAAGTAAAAACCACTATGTAAAATAAGAAAAGAAAAGAAAAGGACTTTTTTTTGTTCTTTTTTTGTCCTTTAAAAAGGCTTTGATTAAGAAGGAGGAAATCCTTTTGCTCAGTCGGCTAAATCTGACAAATGTTATATCACAGATTGCTGTGTGGGAGTTTTATATTTCCCTTCTTCCCTCCCAGTTTTCTCTTTCCTCTTTATTGTTTTACTGGGCATTGTTATTGTTTATATACATCTCAAGTGACAGATTCTGTCACAAATCACTTCCTATTTTTCCTTTAGGTTTTACTGTAAAAGTAGCACAAAAATCAGTTCAAAGGATGTTGAGAGAGCAATGGTATAGGGACATAAAATTATGTTAGGACAAGGTACTTCAGTTGATAAAAACTCTATATACAAATTCACAGAAAAAGTTTCATACAATGTTAGATGCCTTGGACAGCAGTTTTGTTCAGCATTGTACTGGAAAGCTGAGGAATTCTGTTTTTTTTTTTTTTTTTTTCCATCTCTATGATTAAAGTCTCTCTTTCAGGACAGCTTTCTTCAGTCTGAATAATGTTACATACATCACCCATGCAAATTTCATATAAAATATTGTGCATTTGTAAAATCTTAGTGGGAAAGGAAAAAATGAGTTTAAAGTAATGCAGAGACAGTAGATAAATGAAGCAATAAATATTATATAATTATTATATAATTATTATATAATTATTACTTCATTATCTTTGTAATAATTATGATTAGCTGTGTTCTGCTTGTTCTCAAAGTTTAGCCCAAGCGTGTTGATTTATGCTTCTTTTTGTACCACAGGTAAAGTTAACTTATAAAGCAGATATTATTTATAAAAACTTGTCTTAGGGAAGATCAATTGTTACGTTACACACTCTGAAAGACAGCTTTACTCAAGTGTGACCTGATGAAGGGAAGAGATGTTTTCAAAACTGAAGCTGCCAGCAGCAACTTAGTAGTTTTTTGACTTACTGTATAAATTAATGGGAATGGTGTCTAATCAATAATATGATAAACTGATAAACTCTTTGTTATACTTTTATATCAGTTTGATGGAGAACAGAGAGAGAATGTACTTCCTCATGGTTACAAATCACACCCTTTAAACAGCTATTTGTATGTTTTCTTTAATTCTCGTAAGATGTGTGTAATGTGACAGATCTTCATACCTTCTGTAAATAGCCAACAGTAAATTCACAAGTTTCAGAGCTTTATGTATAGGAATAAAGGTGTAAAAAAACCTCTCTAATATTTTGTGGTATATATTTTAAAACATTATCATTTTTACTGTAATTAGATTGAATGAGATTGAATATTTAGGATGCCTAAATATTCATGTAAAATGATGGATATAACTCTTCTGTCTTAGAAACTGAAAATCTATCTTTTTCTTAAATAAGGATAAGTTTAAATAAACACAACATCAGAGAAACGATCTTCTGAACTTTTTATCCCCATCGGATTTATCTTAACTAGTAACAATTCTTAACTAGTGTCAGATAGCAGTTAGTAGGTGTGATCATGATCACCATTCTGAACTCTCTGGGCTTTCCTTTGTATTCCTCACTCCTTTAAGCTTTTCCCAATAAGCTGTCTCCGAAGTCAAGATGCTAACCTTTTCTTCCTTTCTACTTTATAAAATTAGCAACTCATTTATAAGTTATGTTCATTACTGATTCTACAAGAGTGTGAAAAGGATAAACACCGTTACTCTCTTCATGGAAAGAATGTTGTGTTGGTCAGTGCTTCTATAGCCATTTTTCTATGAATTTATGCTAAATATAAAGTGGATACCTATTTTCAGTGTGGTTTGTGTTTGTTTGTTTGTTTTATTTTAAGAAATGTAGAATAAAAGATTGGATTTAGCCTTCTGTGAAGGTACCGTACTCAAAATCAGCAAAGTGAAAATGAATAAATGTTTATATGTACTAGCATTAGGGAGTGTGTGGTGAGTATAATCAACATTTTAAATGGATGGCAATTTCTTATCCTCTATTAACCAGATATCTGCCTTAGTCTTTTCAAAAAATAAAATAATAATAATAATAAAAAAATTGAAAAAAAAATAATTAGCCTGCAGTATTGATATCCTTGTCAGAAAATCATTTTACTATGCTGATGTTAGATGGCTCCCATTTTAGTGCAAGAACATTTCTTTGTTTAGCTTAGGTTCTTTGTTATTTTGGGGATATGAGAGTGATGGTCACACTTTTTATTTTTATGAATTCTTAAATTTATGTAGCACAAAAAGGGAAACAAAGGAGAACCTGAGCAATTACTTTATTGGCAATTGTTATCATCACAGATAATCTTAAATTTCAAGAATGGCAAAGCTGACCTACGTGATCTCATAAATTCATTAGCTGATGACTTGGAAAGTGATTGCATTTAGCCAGCCTAACCTTGAATAACAATCACATGCTCCATCTTCAGTGTTCAAAAAGCAGCACAGCTGGAACTGGGAGAGCAGTGAATGCAAGTTGAGGAGGATGCATTGAGTGACAAAAGTGTAGCCTGTAGGAAATAAGAAGAAACTAAACAATACAAAGCTGAGCTTTACTCTAGCATGTTGATGCAAGTTTTCTTCCTTGGATTTCTTTCGCAGGTTTGTCAGCTAGTAAAACCTGCTGGTACTGAATGAATCTCTGTTAGGTATGTCTTTCAGAAAAAAAAGTATTGGTGTATTAATCACCACCACACGGTTGTAAATCAGAGGAGCATTTTGTATAATTCTTATACCAGCAGTTACCTTCCCTTCTTTGTTTCCTCTGTCTTCTTGCCATCAGACTTTTTTTTTTTTTTTATTACAGTCTTGTAGTTAATTCACCCATTCACACCAGTAAATTTATGTTTGTCACGGTAAGGAATCTACTTATTTCAAGAGGGGAAATAGTCTGGAGTTATGGGTGAGTGGGGCTCTTGCTGCCATGAGCAACTCTTCCAGTAAGGGGACTTTTGATCTGCCAGGTTTCTTTCTCTCACTGAACTTTTCCTCTGCTTGTACAGGTTAGTGTCTAGATTTCCATCTGCCGATCCTGTAAGTTACAGCAATCTCCAAGTCAGTAAGGGAAAAGCGCGGCTTGCTTGGGGCTCTGTGAACTTCTCTCTCAGTCAGGAAAAATGATTCTTTTAATCTATTGCCATGAGTTGAATTCTCACAAGGATACTCATTACTTAGATTCCCGGGAGAAAAGTGTCAGGTCATGAATATCTGATTGCCAACAACTTCCTTAAGACCCTTCCTGAGAAACATATGCAGCAGGAGATTTGGAAGGCTTTGGAGTATGAGCTTCAGAAGCACCATGTAAAGCAGAGTTGTTAACCTAATTTGTAACCTCCTACACTTCTTGCATAAGGATGGCATGGGAATTCTAGCATGCTCGGCTGATGAAACAGAATTAAAATAACATTAGACATTTTTATATTATGTGAATGCACCTTATTTGCTGAAGATTTTAGAGTAACTTAAAAGAAAATATATGAAAATTTGCATTCAAGGCAAAGTATTTTCCATTCTTGAAAGTAGCTTACTTCATTACACCTAAACAAATATTAACTTCTGTAGTTACACAGAAAACCTGCTCTTTCTTAGAAACAGCGTTGTTAACTAAATGGTTCTCTAGTAGCTCATCACTCCTGCTTAAAACATCAAAACATATATTTTTGTGCAGTCTTTTGGACTTCATGATATTTGATGAAATGAAAGTTGTGTTGCTGCTTTATTCTTTCTTTAAGATGTGAACGCACAGTGCACATTATAAAGCCACTTAGTCATTTCCCATGGCTCAAGAGACATGAAGGGAGTATGTGTCATAGCAAAAAGGAGATTTGGGACGCCTCTCTGAGAAGTGTTGTGCTGGCTTCTTGCATCCTAAATCAATGTATGCCAAAGGAAATGTAAATGAAACAGATAGCCAATATGCATTCATATATTAGAGTATATTAGAATAAATTTTATGCTAGAGAATCTAATTGCAGGAATATGTGCATTAAGAAGGAGAGTTCAAAGGGGAGAACCCTTTTGAATAGCTTCCATTTGGAATAGCTTACCAGATTGCTGTTTCTCTACATCAGTTACATTTTATGACTCATTGAATATACTTTTTAAGTAGAGCGTTTGTCCTGGTCTTCCGTGATTTTGGATTTTTAGATGTGATAGCTTTGCAGAATTTTTTCTAGGGATTTTCTGAAAAACAAACAAACAAACAAAAAGCAGTGATATGTAAAAGAAAAAGAATAGATACAACAAACCCAATACTTCGTGCTGGTTACAGGATATGTATGCCCATTTATTTTAAAAATAAACCTTAAGATAGCAAAAATAGAACTATCTGTAGGTCTGCAATATCTGTGGTTATTACCTGGCTGCTTTTGTTGGGATATAAGTGCAACACACCACAACAGGTTACTTTGCCTGTAGCCACAGTGCCAAACAAAGCTCAGCAACATGAGCTTCCATTTGATAAAATCACCTGCCTTAGGTCGTCACATGTATTAGTTGCTTGGCATCAGCTTTCATCTCTATTCAAAGATGAATCCTCATCCACAGCTTATTCAAATACTGCTCCTTCGTTCAAATTAGCATTTAAAGCATTCTATTCATCTCAATCCTTGTCGAAGGTCTGTCACGTACTCACAGTTTGCTTTAACTGAGGCAGATTGTAGGCTGCCTGAAAACACAGTTCCTCGATTTCCACATATAATAACAGCAAATCTGAGTCACAGTTCCTAGCACTCGCCTGTTTGTCAGTGTGTAGTAAGGTGTGCTTAATAAACGTTCATACAGGAGTATGAGTTTGGGCAGCAGTTCAGTGAGAAGTGATTCTTTATGAGGGAGGCTAAAAACATATTTATCCTCCAACTGAAGCTGTTGGTAAATTGTTTCTTAATTGAATTCTGTTTTGTTCGACAAAAAAGGCCAACTCTAATGTTACCAGCTACCTTGATTTTAAAGGGAAAATTCTAACTGATGGTATACCTTAGCCCTATTCTTTAAAATAAATTTTTGCTGCTAACTGGGGAATTACCATGTGGATGCAGCACCCAGCATAAGTCAAGACCCTAGCTGAATGGTTATCACCATGCACTGAGGTAAATGAGTGGTGATTTATCACTGATTTACGCTGGCAAAAACTCTTGTCTTCAGAGTATTAGAGTGGTGTAGAAAAACCAAGTGGTGGGTTTTCAGAAATGTTACTGAAAAGGTCCGTTTGTTTACTGCAGCTTTTATGCAGTAGTATGCAGCCATTGGAGTCATGGAAACGCCATTTCTCTATCCAATCTAAATCTCCCCTCTGTTAGTTTAAAGTGTTGGTCAGCAGTGAAAATATTAAAATTGCTAAGCAAGGTTAAGTTGTCTCCAGGATGGAGAAGAAAATTAAGTACACATCACCTTCAGTTGCCCAAGAAAGATAAGGTCCTGTTTTGCACTTAGCTTTTGCAGGCGAAGCTCTTCATATAAGAATAATTTATCTTTTCATCAAAGTGGGGAATAGAGAGCTGTTGTCCTCCTGGAATTTCTAGGTTATATTTTCAAGAAACAGTTGATGCTTTTAGCTTGTAAGGTGCTGTTAAAGGTGTTTCTGGACACTAAGAATCCAGTAAAAAATTCTGGTAATTGTGACATGAATACATCCTGCCTGTTCTCTGTGATCTGAAATGGAGATGAGTCATAAATGATGTAAATATGACCTTCCATTTCCCACCTGCTAGAATCAAAACCAGTTTTTTGAGAATGAGATTAAAGGTGTTGCTGCTCAGGTAAGCATTACACTGAGCACCTGACCCCAACTATTGCCGCCTGATGGCATGACTGCATCAGACCAAGGGTGAAATCACAGTTGAAATTCTATCATGTGAAGTGTCTCTCATCTGTGAAACGTGGCAGGAATGAGAAGATTCTCAATGGGAAATTTTTTAGGGCTATCAATTCTTTCAAGCTGTCCTTAAAATTAAATAGCGTCAGTTGCTTTCAGAAAGCATCCACAAGGTCAGAATTGTAAATGGCTTCCCATTAGTGCTGCTGTGAATGAAATATATTGCATTCTAGGCTGTTGGACTGCTCAGTGATGTTTTATTCTTTTCTTGATAATAGCATTTGGCTTAGGAAATACCTGGTGGAAGAAACCTGTTCCTAGGCATGTTAACATCAAAAAGATGTTGAAGTATCTGAGTACTTCCTGACTAGCTTTGTGGCATAATTAAATTTTAATAATCTAGGAAAATAAGAGATAGAAGTTGTACATTACTTTGAGAAGAAGTGTTATTTCCATTGTGTTCGAGGGGAGGAAGGTTTTGTCTACCTTATGCTGGGTCTGTGGGGAGGTAGCTGTGAAGCTATGGAGTGCTCAGAAGAGAAGCTGTTCTGCTCTTTCCCTGCTTATACTCCAAGAAAACGTAAGTAATGATGGAAGTAACCCCACAGTAGGTAGTGTGTCATTCCTTGGTGTTTGCCTCCCTTGTGGGTCTTGACTGATGTTTAGGGAAATTAAAGGCACTTTTATGTACAAAGAAAGGCCAACTCTGTGAATGTTCCTGTGTACTTTGGAATGACAGACATTAAAGAGCTACTCTGAGCATCCAGATAAGCAGGCACTTTCAGGAAATGTTTATGCTTTATGGTTGAAGTATATTATTTAAATAGTTTTCTAAAGCTAAAACCCTATGGTAGGGCCCTATCTTTGCCCTACTGAGGGGAATTTTCTCTACAACAACAACACAAAAGTTGCCTTAAAATAATCTGTCAGTTCCCCTGGACAGGAACTTGTCTGCCATTAAGGCTGTGCACCAGGGGAAGCAAAGGAGCTGGCATGGGGCAAGCAGCACCACGCAGGGAGATGATGGGAGAACCACGATCCTCATCCCCACCTAGCTAGAAGCAAGACAAGAAGCTCGTGGTGCAGGCTGGGGATGCTCTTTTGCAGCTTTTTCCAGCCTGTTGGAGGCTGGCCTGCCTGTTTCATTCTGTGCCACTCTGACTTTCTGTAGAAAGGAGCTGTGGGAGAATAGATGGTATTTGTTTTCCATTAGTTATTTCACAAAGTGCAATGTCAGATGGGAAGAAGTGGCACCCCTTTGAGTGTAAGATATTTCCTGCTTCACTCCCATTTCTTTAGTATGGCTTGCCATAATCCTATAGCACGGAAGAAAAGCGAAATTTCATTTGCTGACAGTGCCAGTGATTCAGTCATTCCTGAGCCTGTATCTCTGTGAGAGAGTTTTAACCCTGACCCGTGCCATATAACTGTATCCAGTATCTGGGATAGGAAACCAATAGGCAATACAAAACAGGCCCTTCAAGCTAGCAATCTGGTGTGTTGCTGTCAGGCTGACTTTGTTATGTTGCCACTGCCATTCCTGAATGGAAGCAGACAACCACTTAAATCTATTTCGGAGGAAATCATGTCCTTGTTGCACTCAAACTTTAAAATACCTGTCTGTGAAAAAGCAGCATTTTGAACTGCTGAGTTCATGTGGAGAGGAAGATCCTGAGCACAAATTCTAGTAAAGAGAACAGCTTTATTTTCTGTAGATACCAGCACAGTTTTTGTTATTTATAAAAAAAAATATATATATATATATAAGTTTCAGAGAAAATACCACTTTTTTGTAGTAAAGACTTCTGGGAGTAGTAGATCAACAAGATTTATTGATATATGATAAGATATATGATACCCTTTTCATTAAATGACCTCCTTGAGACACAACCATGCAGGAGAGCAGGCAGCTGCATGAGCTGGGACCTTAGCAGCCACTGGGAATGTGCTCTGTGGGCAAATCTGGCCATGTAGCTCATTTTGACTTGTTCAAATCTGAGGCAGACTTACTACAAGAAAGAGAACTTCAAATCTGGGACAGGCGTGTTGTGCTAACAACTCTGTGTCTGTTGAGATAGACAGGGTGACAATTTTTTCCTTGTTAATTTGGAACTCTTGGGGGGAAAAGAGGAGTCTATTATAAACCTTTTAGCGTACCTTTTCCTATATGTAGCTTTTACTAGCAAAAAAGATCAGGAAGGATTCCAGTTGTTTGTCAGGCAATTGTCATTCATCTGCCTTGTCAGGAAATGAAATTTAAAAGCACTGTACTCATGCATGGCACACAATTGGTCTTTTTCTTTGTTTTGTGTGTTTCCCCAGCAAAGCATCTCAGAAAAATACACTGAATTCTCAATTGGTGTAATTCATTATAGATCCATTAACTTCCAGAGGGGCTATTCTGGTTTATTCTGGCTCAGATTCTGGCCAGAGTGTTCAATTCTGAATATGTAATAAAAGTGTTAGTCATCTTAACAGCTGTTATTCACATTAGTATTTTATAGTCAGTCCTGGATGTTTTAATGTGTTTTTTCTTGATCAACAAAGAGAGTCTTGTTCACAACAGGGTATGCATGGGCAGGGATTAGATGAATCTTCCTACGCTTTTGAACTATATTCTGATGCATTTGCTCTTATCCATAGTATTTTGCTCCATGATTCTAATCAGCACTGGTTATCTGGAAAGATTGCTGCCAAAATAGCAGCCAGAATCAGTGAGTGTTGGACAGAGGGCAGTACTGTGAAGACTTCATTGATTAAATGTGAGCACACAGAGAAAGAAAACACATCTAAATGTCTGATTTGGAATTGGTTGTGTTTTTTTTTGTTGTTTTTTTTTCAAGTCAACCATATCAACTGAATAATGATTAATCCATTACATTCCTTTGAATGCAATGATTGAAGTAATCGGTTCTTAGACAACATTTAGACAAGTGTTAAGATGGCTGAAAATATTAGTTAAAGGCAAGAAATCTAACACTAAATAATATCGTGCTATCATTTCTAAGGATCACACTGTCAAATAGTACTCATATGATGGCTGAAGTAATTGTAAGCTATAGTCTCTAATGTGAGAAAATATGATTCCCAAGATTATTCTATTTTAGGTTTCCTTTTTTTTTTTTTTTTTTTTTTTCCTTGGGAAGAGATTAAAACAGTGATTTTCTGCTTATAGAAACTTTTTATGGCTTCCTGTCATCCGACACATTGGCCACTTAAACTCGCTCTGACACTAATGTTTGTGAACACCTTTGAAGCCCCAAACCTTTTTTTTTCTTTTTTCTTTTTACTTCAGAAAATGTCATTATAAAGTCATGCATTTTTCTAGTATTGTAAGCAAATTTTGCTGGAAATTACCCACCAGCATTCCTTATTTGAAAACATCTATTTTTATAGTATTTAATTGCTACAGGTTAGTGCCTGGCTTACATCATGGTGATTTGTCTCTTTGTTCTCCCTCTAACTGGGTGTAAAAGGAAAAAAACTCTTTCTAGCCTGAATCAGTTTGTCAATGTAAATTGTCTTTTTCTAGCATTCTGATTATTTTTTCTTAATCTGAAGGAGTATATATGTTGTTTATAGCTGTGTCTTTAGGAGATTTTATAACCCATGGTTAATCTGCCTTTGCAATTTCTGAATTAATTTTTGGATGTCTTTTCAGCTCTCCCATAAGGTAGACGCTACCATACTGTCTTTTCCCCACCTCTTTTGTTTTACAGATGATCAAAGTTAATTTTCCTCTTAATCTCTCTGTATTTCTTTGCATTTAGACTGAAAGATTATACAGATCCCTTTTTTTCCTTATATAAAGGATATTTATTTGGCTCCCATTCTTCACTGGTCTTCCATATTGCTCTTTTGATAACCTCAGTATTTCAGTGGGGAAAGGATTATTTGTGTAAGTAATGTTTTCTCCAAGCTCTCTTTACAGAGAGTTACAGAGAGTCTGTATTACTTTTCATAATGAAACTGCCTTATCATTAATGTGGCTGCTAGGAGGACTGTCAGGAAGTGTTCAAATCTACACAGGGCCTTAATAACTTAAATTAATTTTTGGTAACAAAGATACACAAGAATTTCTCAGTGTAACAAAATTTCAAAATGTTTTTAACATGGAACAATCTTTTCTGCTTTCCTATACTTCTTGAACTTTCCTAAAACATGAAGCAGCAATATATTCTCCCAATGTATAGATACTTTTTTTTTTTTTTTTGAATCACTGCTCACTGTGGGAGCAATAAGGGAATTTACTTTAGCTTTGCCAGTACAAGCTGTCATCATTGAGTAATTTCTCTTGCTGCAGCATGCTGCAGAAGGCTGTTATGACTATCAGATAGATTCAGCAGTAGGATTCTTCATCAGAAGAAAATTGCTTGCTTCCTATGCTTGAACACAGTTTTGTGTTATCAAGTGGGTTTACTGTATAAGATAATCAACAATCTGTAATTCACATTTTAATAATTTGCATGGTCATTCTTGGCCATGCTGACTGTTATGTGAGGATACATCTAACTCTTACCAGAGTTCAGGGCAGGATCCTGTTTCTTCTACTTCGGTGTGGTGTTTTTGCTATATCAAAGTACCATCTCAGAGTTAGTAGATCACAGGGTACAAAGCCAGTCCTCTACAGCAAGTCTGTGACACCACACCATTACTTCATCTTGCATCCTGGCTGTTTATCTCAACTGTCTGACCGGTGTAGGACCAAGCTATTTGCCATAATCTTCCACCATTCATTTTCATCACTGCCCTTTAAAATTTCCCCGAATATCTTTCAGCTTGTCAACAAGTATGTGTTTGATTAACAATTCCATGAAGTATGAAGGTGCACTCCTTTTTGACTACATCTTCAGCTGTTAGCAGTTAGTGGTGATCTTTGCACTCATGTGCAGCCCAGCCAAATCTGTAGAGCTTTGCCAGTGTCCAGAGACTAGATTAAGAAGAACAGCCTGGATCAGACTCATGTCTGCGTGAGTCCTAAGTCGAATAGTAAGTTTTATTATCTATTCACAGTGAAAACTAGATGATGAATAAAATATAAAGTTGTCATGTGTGTGTCTTACAGACTGTGTTTTAACTTTTTAAAAGCTTCCAAATACAAATACAAATAGAAGCTGTGATGAGTTAGATCAGCCTATTTTGTTCTGATTAAAAGATGTTAATTGATAAATTTTTGTTAGCCACATATTAATGTCTTGAAACATCATCTTGATCAGGTTCCAAGAGCACTGCTCAACAGTAAATATTAATGTATTACTGCGCTCAAGGTACTGATTGAGGTCTTTAAGTTTGTTTAAATATATTCTCAGAACCTCTTTGAGTAGCCAAAATTACCTGTAGGATTTTCCACAGCAAAATTATCTTGTGATGTTGATTGAAATCGTACCAGTGCATCTGCCATGAAAACGTTAATGTCATGTCTGACTGGGACACGTGCACCTTCTGTGTTCATCGTTTCTGAATCCATTATAAGACCTTAATGGCAGCTGTATATAAAGATATGCCAAATGACATCTTAAATGCTGTCTTTAAATTCACAGCATGAGAAGCCTTTTAGGAACAGTGCATGAAAAAAGCAGCTAACTCAGAGCAATTTCTAGGTAACATTCATGGTGTGTCTTTGACTTAGTGGGGGTGTTATATTAATTTCAATAGAAATAAATGGTTCCAGGAAGTCAGTGTTGCAAATAGTACTTTACTCTTCGTGAATGACATTTGACATCTCAGGTCAGCTTTCTTGTTTCATAAAATAAATACAATAAACAATAAAAAATACGTGCCAGAGCTTGGAAGCATATCTACTGATTGGACAAGAAAAATATATACAATAGAAATAAAGATTATTAAATTTAGACAGAAAGTATATGCGTACAAAGTTGCACAATATAAATATTCTAGAAATCACTTCTGCAGCAAGATTATTAGAAAAAGCACCATGTTCTTGTGAAGCAGTCTTTCAGAAGAAAGGGATTTGGAGCCTTGCTGTAATTCTGCCAGGAGCCTTGTTTAGTTACTTTCAGTGAAATTTTCAGGCTTTGCTGAGAATTTTCAGTAGTCATCACTGAAGAGAATGCTAAAGCAAAGTGCAGGTTTTTACAGTAATGTCTTGTGGATTCATATCTAACTTTCCAGCATTTTAGTTCATTGGTATTTAAGACACTGAGTTATTTCAGGGAGTTTCATCTTCATGAAGTTGTTTTTTGTGTTTCTTCTTAATTTCAGAGTTTATAGTAGTGACATGACATTTCATCCTGTCAGCAGTACTGTTGGATTTATATTAATTAAACTTTCAGCTCCCCTCTGTTATCATTGATAGGTAGGTTATTGCAACATTTTTTCATGCTGAAGAATCTTGCTGGCCACTGGAGTGGCTCACCAGGCCATTAGATCCCAAGTTTATTCATGACTGTGTTCATCCACATGTAGGCAACCAAAGATGACTTGATCATCAACGTGTAATAAGTAACAAAAGTTTCCTGGGGGCTCAGTCAAATTAAATAAACTCATATTCACTCCAAAACAGCTGATAATGATTGTGGCGTTTAGTTGCCATGAGCATACAGAAGTAAAATAGGGGAATTAGATGTAAAAGTCATGTGCGTATTTTTAATATATAAAGTATACAAGCATCTTTGGCTACCTCCAATACCTGGTGATACAGAACTGTTGTGTAAACTGCAGGGGATGCTTTATTTCCTTTCTATTCTTACGATGCTTTCTCAGTGTTTTTCCTTTGAGGATGAAATTTTGAACGTTATGCTTATCCAATCAATTATGTATATTTGCTTATAAGAACACTTTTGCTGTAGCTCTTTTGGGGTTCCGAGACTAAAAACATCTTTATGTAGAGACATAGAGCTTGTATCACTTTTAATATAAACTCTTAAGAGTAAACGAGTTTGAAGCTTGAAATTCATTGTGTCTCTCAAACAGGACAGATAGAAGCACACATTATTTATGTTGCTATGGAAATACCAAAATTGGAAAAATAGCTTCTGAACAGAATATAACGTTTGTGTAGATTTTACTGTACTTCACTACTAATCTGTAGTAAGCTAAGTGCTGGCAGAGTTCATGTTTAAATATAGATACTTATTTTAGATTTTTCCACCATTAATGAACCTGAAGCAAAAATGCCAACACTCAGCAACTATGGAATTTATAATATAATTGGAAAAATAAAAATAAAAAGACATCTGAGGGTAGTCCAGAAGATACTATACAATACAGTTATTTGTAGAGGTTAGTAATTTATTCAATGCAAAATGCCAGCACCATGAAAACACATTTTTCAGAGTTATTGCAGCTTGTAGCTTCCCTTGAGTTGTATTGATTTCCTCAAAAATTGTTGAATGGTGAAAGAAATCATTCCCTTGGCATGGAATTCTAAGCTCTAGCTATTTCAGAGCACTGTGGTGTAACTTCAGGTCATTATGTAGGTTATGACCTCAGTCTGCACTTCTGTTTTTCTGACAAAGGTCTTCAGTACCCAGTAGATAGATCTCTCTGTCATCTTGATTCCTCTGTGAATAAAAAACAGGGTGTGTCAAGATAGTGATCTTCTGAACTGGCTGTATATTCCACATAAAGGTTATTAGGGTGATCTCTTAACAAAGAAGTCTCTTTCTGATCTAAAGTTGGCAAATAAGTAGTATAATGACCGTAATTCAAACTCTTTTGTTGGACCAGCTTTCAGATGTTTGATTCCACACAGCCAGGGGTTTGGCACAGTAAGACATAGTGTCTGACATATAGAATAACCTCAGAGGTGTTGTTTGGAAGCTCGACACCATCATTGCCAGGGCTGGGGTCAGCTGGGTGGACCTGACAGCATTAGCTGTAGGCACCAGAAGCATTTAGGAGAGCAGCAATGATGCCAATGTTGGATGGCATTTCAGTCATGAGGTGTATGTTTTACGCACAGAGTGAGAAATTTCTTTGGGCTCCAATTACATCACTTTGAACTGAAGGATTGCAGCTCAGAATTTTTTTTTTCCAAACCTTTTCTTAGCTTCATGTTTTTAATTCTTCCATCTATCTGATTTGTTATTTTGGTTGTTTGACCTGCATGTTTTTTCATCTCCTGAGAATGCTATTCAGAAGCCTCCTACCTCCACCCAGGGTGGTACAGATAATCCAAACAGGACATCCAGGGACTCCAGAGAATGACTACAGCAAATAGTCACACCCAGGACAGTGAGCTCATCAGAACCTTTACACATGAAGACTTTTTAAATGCTCTTGCCTGAACTGGGATGCGCTGGCATGCTAGAGTAGTTAGTGCACATCCAAGCATGGTCCACAGAAATGAGCTTCACCAGACAGCATCAATACAGATTTCAGAATGATTTGAGGGCAAGAGATGGAAAAACATTTCTAACACTGCACATAATAAATCTGGACTTCCAGTAGAGTACTGAAAGGCTGGAGCATGCTGTTGCTGAGCAGCCCAACTCTTCACTGAACCGCCTTTGGCCAGTCAAAAACCACAGCAGCATCTGAGTCACCAGCAGTGCCATTGATTCTCTTCAGGACCCTTAAAAAAATAAAGCAAGGAAAGCAACGTAATCATTAGTAGGCTGTAGATACTGCAAAAGCAATCTGTTAGCTTTCACCACTTCTTAATTAAGCATCTACCTGACTCGTTTCAGAGGATTTTTAAGGATGTTACAAAGCTTTCACTGTTACATTGTAAGTAAAGTGTTGATACGTAGGAACAGGAGGCATGTTCGTATGGTGTATAAGGACTTTCAAGAACTCTGTATTATTGATAAATCATAACCTTTGACAGTGTTTAAAAGGAGTGATCGTCTTAGAATTATGACTATTACAGTATTTGTAGCAACATACATTTTTTGCAGGATTATTGAAAATGAATATCTTGTCTATTAATGTACGTATGATTCATTAAAATATCCCATATCAAAGGATTTTTAAAAGAAAAGTTTCTTTTAGGGATCAGGATTTTGCTGATTAAAATTAATGAGCTATTTCAGATTTTTTGTCCATATTTCTGAGAACTCATTCTTTTTTTCCTCTCTCGTATTCTGATATATGAGAAAGACTTTTTCATCCTGACAAGAATTTTTATTTGCTTGTAAAATTTAGCCTGATTTAGTTTTTGTCATCTAGTTTTAAGACAGTGTGAGCTAGTAACAGTTGAGCAGTCTCAGATAAATAAGCTTTGCGAAGTAAACCATACATCAACCAAATTTTTATTAAAACTTGAAAAGTTTCCTTACAGGTTTGAAATAACATCTTTTAATTAAAAAGACATTTTAATTGTAAAAGAAAAAAGGTTTTGAGAGAGGGTGGCATGAGCAAGAGTGCATGCTTTGGAGAGGACTTAGTATATGTTGTCTGTGCTAATACAGTCTAGCGGGGTGAAATGTAAACTTCCGTGATACGATTTATAAATTCTGTATAGCTGGATCTAAACTTTTTGCTGGAGTTGTTTTAAAATGTGTCTTCATAAACACTTCCCGTGGAGATATTCTTTGTGAAAATAAATGTTAATAACTGACTGACAGAGAATTTATAGAACTGCAGACTTAACTGCCTGTAGGCCCCGGAGGATTACAGTGCAGTATAGCCAAATTTATACAAAGAATGAAATATAAAGTAGAACAAAAAAAGGCTGGAGAATTATTCTTTCTGCTTTCATAAAACTGAAATAGTGACGTGTTACTGTTACTTTCACAGAAGCATATGTACAAACCATAAATATCGGTGCATAATTTTGGATCTTTGTGTGACCTACATGATATAATCCAAGTGAAAATTATGTCCAAAATATGTGTATTATAGAGAGTAATTTTAACATAGGTAGAAGTAGCATTTCCTAAATTGCCTGTCAGAAATGTCTTAATCCTACTTTATAGGAATTGCCTACATCAGTCAGACATTCATTTCAATACCCATTCATTTAGGAGACTCTCTGCTGAGAATGTCAAAGAGATGCTAATTATTATCAGCTATGGTGATCCTTTGGGAATTAGGCTGAGATTGAGAAACCACATAATTACACTATAGTCAAGGATTAAAGTGATGAGTTTTGCTCCCTTTCTGCTTTTTTTTTTTTTGGTGGCTTGGGCAGCAGCTGTCACACACAGACCTAGCATGCTTTCAGTGGTTGTTTTGTGAGAATTCTTCTGCTTTCAGGCCAGTTTATCTGCTGCCAACACTGTGCTAGGGCAGGGGGAGAAGAAGCATTAATTGCTCTAGGTGGCTTTTTAAAGAAAATATCATAAAGAAAATATCAGAGTCCTTGATCAAGGCACTCATTTTGAGTATATTCATCTGCTTCATTAAAGAGAGACAGCAGAGTTTGAAAGTCCAGTTGATCACCACATGCTACCAGGATTTAGGCTGAATTCAAGCAGGAAATTCTGCACCATTAATGGGGGGACTGTGAAAAGAACCTACGGCAACATTAATATCTGGTAATGTGAACAAATTTTAGTAGCTGCTCGTAAGTTTTTAGAACCTTGAAGGATTGAGTCCTTATTACCCTGAAGGAAAATGGATCAGGTAAATTTTCATTCATAAGAGAATTTAAAACTGGCAGACTTCTGTATTGCTGTGTATAACATCTGTAGGATTTAAATAAAAGATAGTTGTTTTCTTGAGGGTGAAGCGCCCGTATCCTTTGTTAATTTTTCCTGATCCTTCCAGTCCAGATAGGAAACTTTTTGAGCTTCAAATCCTTTAATGTGAGGAAAGCAAGTTAGCATACTAAATAAGTTTTATTTCATGGGTCAAGCCAGAAATGTAAATTTTCCTTGAACTCATTTGACACTGTTAATTTGTTTTGGAAATAAGGTTGAATGGCCTGATAATTCAATAACGTAAAGCTGATGGCAGTGGGCTGTTAAAGTGTATTTTACTGTTCAGTGTTCCCTATTTCTGGAGTGATTGATTAACTTAAAATCAGTCCAGTACTATAAGCCTGGGAACTAATTCTGTGAGGTCTATGATTGTAGGGCTCTGTTTGCAAAAGACATTTCCCATTCTGATGTAACTCAGCAGGCTGAGGGGTACAAACATTATGAGAAAAAAGCAATTATACCCAGTGGGAAAAAAAAAAGGTATTTAAAGTCATCAAAACCATAGTGTATTTGAAGCAAAAAAACAAACAAAAAAACAATAAGAGAGTTGAAAAACTAAATGATAACACTGATGTGATCTTCAACAGTAAATAGCCAGATCTGGACCCTGCTTTCACCTGTGTTGCACTGAAAGCAGTAGATGATTTTAAAGATACAATTAGAATGACTTTAATCTGAAACTGTGCGGAACAGTTTAGCTAAGTACGTGTAGCAGCACAAACGGATGTTTTGAGTGCCGTAAGTGAATTAAACGAAGTCTTCAAGTTTGGAGATCCATTCTTACTTCTTAAATATGTTCTAACAAAGTTAAGTGCTGGGTAGTTATGTCCATGAACTTGTTTCTTATGTGTAAACTCTTATAAACTACAACTTTTTACTTGCTTGCAGGAATTCAGATGTTGAGAATGTATTTCCTACACATGCAAAGCTAAGTCATTATAGATAAACATTGCTCAAATGTAAAATTTTTCTGCTGAAATTCTGCTAAACTTTTCCCATATATATATATATTTTACAGAAAAACTGATCTTTGAGTATTTTTTGGTGTTTTAATGAGAATAGAGCTTGTAATTCATGAAGGGGCTGGATTCTGCTTTCTTACGTGAGTTCAGTACTCTTGTGACCAATTAGACATATCTGAGCTGTAGAATTTTCATTACAGGTGGTGTTATACAAAAAATGAAGGTGAGTTGGTGCTTTTTTCTGAGTTGAAAGGTGAATGTGATAGATTGGATGTTCTTTTTTTGTTTTGTTTTGGGTTTTTTTCTAGCAGATCGCTTTTGCATAGCAATATAAAGGAATGCAAGAGTCTGAGAGATAATAAGTATCTTAAAATACAACTGGACTGTGTTTCTTTAACTAAACTACACAAATTCATTTTTAAATGCCTTCAGTTTTCAAGAGTTGAGGTGTCTCCTCAGCTAGTGCTTTGTCATTTCATTTACTTTTCCTTCAAGTTGTGTGTCTGGATAAAGTTGCCATTTTTTGTTTTTCTGTGAGATTTTTGTTATGATATGACAGACCTAGACTGAGCTTCATTCAGCCATTTTAAATATCTATTTTACAGGAAAAAACAACAAAAGCTTAGTCTCCCTTATTGCACCAAAGGTGACAGCCAAAAGCAGTATTTATAAATCTAATTCTGATATGAGATGCTTATTCTTTTCTCACAGTTTCCCAGTAATGTGAAAATAGTACATGAAGCTTACTTCTAATTATTTGAGTAAGTGGGGAAATGTAAAGTGTAGATTTTCCAGCAGGGCCTCAGTGCACAGTTCTGAAGACCAAGCCTCTTTTTTTTTTTAAATCTTTTGAAAACTCCCTCAGTCTGTCAAATAGCACTCTTCAAAATGACAATGAAGAATATATCAAACTTCATTTGAAATCTTAAACCTTTGCACAAATATTCTTTTAATGCTTAAGCGATATTTCTCTTTATTGCTATCATGTTAATCTTTCTTCTTGTGACTATTCACCTTCAAGAGGTATGCTGTATTTGGAACATTTCCTGGTCAACATTTGTTGTTTTATAGGATTTATTAACTGGCTTTCATCACACAGCACTTGTTCCCGTATTGAAATTGCTACAGGTTTTCTCAGGAGTAAAATAATAATTCATACTGAACTGTATAAATTCAAAGGAAGAAAATTTAATTTAGTGAGAAGGATCTTTACTTCCTTAAAATGGTGTTGAAGTTTAGACAGAAAGAAGAAAGACTTCAGAATGAAAAACGAGGTTTGTATTCAAGACTATCTCCCATTATTCCAAATGCTTTTGTGTTAAGCAATGAATAATATTTTACTGGAGCTTTCTTTGGCTTTTAGTCAAGTACTATAAATGAATCCCTTAATGGCATTCACTTCTGCGCAGCACTAGTGGGTATGTTTTTAAAGTCTTATGATGATGTGTGATACTTTAAGCTTCAAGTGTATGTCATCTTTCCATTAGCAGTTCTGAACATAGTGGTAGTTTGGCTTAAAAAACAAAATACAACAAAAAAGCCAAAAAAACAGCGGGGGTGAACACTTATGTGTGAGCCAGTCTACTACTATTCATGAGATTGCATTCCCAAGTTGGGAAATAAATACAGTTTCAGCAAAGACGGATATTTTTCTTCCATTTTCTTCACATGAGCATCAGTGGGACAGTTGTAGACAGTTGTAGAAAGCAAACCTGAGCATGAGTGCCTGTCTACAGAGCACCATTATATATTACACCATTAGAAGTACAAAGGCATCATTTAACATTGGCATTGTGTTAGTTTTGTATATGCAATTGGTTTTTAATCTACATTTTGACAAAGCAGGGGCTGAGAGGAGAATAGAAGAAAGGAAAGATATAAGCTATGATAACTAAATTATTTGAAATTGTTATTATGTGATTCTTTACCTATTTTATATATCTTAATTGAGAAGAGGCTGACATTGCAATATACAAAATATATTGTATTATTATATTATTTTGTATATTGCAATATACAAAATAGTATTAGTATAGGTATTTTGTATAGTGCCCTGAATGTGCTGTAAGAAACTAATAACTAAATATTAACTAATAGTCATGAACATGTTTTTAACAGTTAGCACTGGAAAAGTATGTGTAACCAGTTAAAAATTACTGGAAAGGATTAGGTTGTAACTTAACCTTTTTCAACATTTATTGTAGGCGGCATACCTTGTCTGTACTGGACTTTGAAACTCATTAATTATCTTGTACTTTGGAAATATGTCACCTTATGCTTGTCACTTTACAAAGACCTATAAGTCTGTCTAGTATAAGTATAGTTCATGCTGGCAAAAGCTAGGAGGTTATGATGTCTAAGCTTATGCTTAACAGTAAGCAATAACTTCACTGGCTCTAGGGAGTCTTTGCATGTTTCATTTAGCAGTATTCTTACAAATACCATCTTTTGAGAAATAGAAAAAATATTTATTGAATACTTTCTGCCTCTTTCAGTTTCAGTAGAGCTGAATAACATGTGAAAGGAATGAAAATTCAGACCCACTGTCAGCAAAAACTTCAATACAGAATCTCAAATTATGGTGTCTTCCATCCATGTAAAGATTAAACCTTCCTAAAACACACCAAAAATAATAATCTTGAAAGTTGCCATAATAACATCATTCTAAGTCACTACATTATTATTTAATATATTTCACTTGAAATGTGTGCTTCACTGAATGCCATTATCTTTAAATTTCAAAGTAATTAAAGATTTTATTTTTAAAGCAGGAATACCAAATAATAGCATGTTAGTGAAGGTTGATGACTAGAATAAAATTGTCTACACATCTTGTGAGTGTACAGCAACATTGAGGGAAGGGAAGGAGGGCTTTTGTTCACAGAAGGATGTCAGTGTCTTCACATTCAGGCTCCAAGTAGGTATGTGTCAAAGAAGATTGCTTTTGAATTGAGACAGTGCATCTCATATGAATTTACATGATGAAATAATATTAATATGAACTATGTGTGAAGTCATAGTTTCTGTGTTAGTGATGCAAATTAAAATTGTATGTGAATGTAGATACAGCTTACTAATCTTTAGATGAGTCAGTGGACATAGGTCATCCCCCTTCAGATTGTGAAGAGCGAAGGAGAGAATTGTTCATCTTTTCCTTCCAGACTACAGGTACTCTGTTATTCTGGGAGATTTACTCTGAATCAGGGCTCTGATGACCTACCCAGATAGGAAACTGGTGTTACCATTTCTATGCGCTGATTTGCTCCAGCTGAATGACTCCTTGCCTCCATATACATGCACCAGGCTGTCCACTCTACAGGGTCTACAGGGTGGAAAACCAGAACCCCTAACGATTGATGGTTGGTGATCTGTGGTAGCTGAATAACTACTACATAACAAAGCATAGTACTTGACTACAGAGGTAATTTTTTTCAAGGATTTAATCTACTGGGTATTGAAATTTCTGTTATGCTCTTCCATTCTGGTTGTGTGTTGTCCAGACTTGGGATTCTGAACAAAACCACGCAGTAAACAAAACACCCAAGCTCCTTCCTTCCCATGATGCATGCATGTCTTTCTCAGTTAATTTGTAGATTACAAAGACTAACTTCAAGTTGGTGAAACTGGGCTCTATACAGTAGATTTGCGGGACACCTGAGAATCAGAGGGCAACAGGAGACTATCAGTATGTTTGTAGTCCAGAACTGCTCCAGTAGTGACATAAAGATACCAAGATATCATCTTTCTAGTTTATATTTGGTCCTCATGAATTTCCATTTATATAATCACTTTGTTTTGACAGCAATTCCTATGAAATTGGAGTCCGTTTTAGTAATATAGTGATTTTAATAATTAAAAAAATAGTTTAAGGATTCTCTTTCAATACTTTGTCTTCTGTCAACTTTGTTCTTTTTCCTTTTGGCAGTTCCAGAACGAAGAGATTCCCTACTGGGTAGTCCTGATGTCATCAGTACTGCTCCAAGACGAAAGAGGAGACAAAGAACAATAAATCCTGCTGGGACAGAAGCTAAGATAGCTACTTATGAGACAGAAATGCTACCAAAGGAAAAGTAAGTCATTTTCAAAGTGTATTGTGGTGTTGCTCTATCTGTAAATACTTGTTCTTTTTGTGTTACCTTGTGCGGTTTCATAATATTCAGAGTACCAAAATTATGTTTTGTGGCATTTTTTATAGTTACTTACATTAGTTCAGGACAGCTTGGAATCAGTGTGAATAGTTAAATATAATCAGGCCCAACGAGTAATTCCATTTAGTACATCTCTGAGATGACAATTATAAGATAATTTTAGGCAGATAGATTCAGGCTTACTAAAATGATATTCTGTGGAATATCATATAACACTACAGTCACAGAAAGATTCACTTACAGTGTCAAACTAGGCTGGAAATCTTGAACTACGTTGTGTCGTGGGAATAGGATTGTCATTCTTCACTGAGGGTGATAAGACAGAGAAATAGGATGCTCAGTGTGGTTCTGAAGTCTGTGTCTGTGGGAAGAATCCAAACCCAACCAGGTATCATCCTGGGCAACCAGTTCTGATTTAATTTGGTCTGAGCAATGAGATTGAGCTAGACAACCTTCAGAAGTCCCATCAACCACAGTGATCCTCTAATATTTTCTTTATAATTTCAGTGGAAATAAATTCACAGTATTATCTTTAATAGATCCAGATAGGCTTCTTTCAAAAATAAAATCACTAGGGATAAAAAAGAAAATCACTCTTCAACACAATGGGTCCGAGTTTATAGCAGTTGATAAAAATGTTTTTGTTTCTATGTCACTCTTAACATGCAGAAATATTTTTACATGACCTGAGTGGGGTTTATATGTGGAACTACCTCTGTGCTGCTTGATGATTGGTGGTATTTTCTACAAAAACTGATCCTATTTTGAAATCTATGGTAAATTGGTTTCAAAAATTATTGTTCCACTCTTTTATCTGTAATACTCAATGTGTAATGAACTCTTTAAGCAGACATAGACACAGACAGACTGCAAAAACATTTCCCACGATTAGCAAAGATTTTTGTTTAAATCAGCATGAGAATTATTTTGACTTAAAAGATTGTAACTTGATGAATATTTAAAATTACTGTTCTATTTTATTAGTAAAAGAATATTAGTTTTTAGAATGGTCTAGAAAAATATCAAATTCTGGTTTTCTGTGCCATTAGAATATTGTGTGTTACAGTGAGCCACACTCTTTGCCGATTGTATGCAGTCAGACAGTTTGATTTTTAGACACTGGCTGTCTTTGCCTGAAATACAATTCCACTCTCTTTACAATCGATTGTGGAAGGAAAACATACAGAGGTGAACAATCAGAATGGAGAACAAAAAGGCTTTGGACTGAGTAATCCTCTGAGTCCGGTGCCTCAGGCAAGAACTGACATGATATCGATGTTTTTGTTTTAATTCCTTTAAATGAGGCAAATTTTAGGAGGAATAGAGCAGCATTAGACTTTTATTTCTGATTTGCATGCAAAACCAAGTCAGAGCTGAATCTGAAGAGTGGTTCTTCCTGGCCATCACATAATTAATCATCTCTTAGGGCTTACTAAAAAAAAACATTCGTTCTACCAGGACTTTGTCCCTGCATTTCTTTTGCATTTATTATGTGTGAACTGCATTGTAAACAATTGCTTTGCACTCCAGGTTGCAGGCTTGGGTTGTGACATACTTTCTGGGCTTACAAAGGTTTTTCCAGTTACAAAAATCCATATGTTTCTTTCTGATCCCACAGAGACTTGGAAATCAGATGTAATATTACTAATAATAAAATATATTTTTGAATCTTTCATTTAATTAAAAATACAGTGGTATTACTTTTATTTGATAAGTTGTTGGATCTCCTTTGTTTACCAGGAAGATTACAAAAGCGTGGCTTTTTTTTTTTTTTTTTTAATTTTTCTCACTGTCCTTGCTCAGTTCTTGGTTTTTGAACTTCATCTTATGTCTTTTGCTGACTGCTAATCAAGCATTCAGCCGGCCTCTTTGGCTAATAATGTTTACTTCTCTTCAGCCTGTCAGAAGTAGGAAGATGTAGAATTAGTGCTGTAATCCAGTTTATAAGTACAGATGTCTATTTTTATGAAGCTTCTTCAGTAATTTTTACTCACAGACGGCTAGGTCCTACATGACATGAAAGGTTTTATCACAAGCTGCGGTACATTGAGATCTTGCCCCAGATGTTTTCTAGTATTGTGTAATTTAGTGAAAAGTTATGAATCTAAGCAAACCACTCCAGTTTGCTTTGAGGGGGAAAAGTTAACTCCTTCACCTTTGGAAATGTTCCATTACAAACATGGAAGATGCGCAAATCTTGGAAGCATGTCATGCAGTTCTGTTTGGCAGAAGGATCAAATGACAGATTGTAATCACCTTCACAAATGCATGACTGACTCCATGTTTCTGAACTCTCCTGCACAGACCTGCAGAAGGATTTGATTCTTTATGTGTGATGTAAATACTTTAAGGTGCTATCTAATAAAGTCATATCCCACAGTTCTAGCTTTAACAAACTCAAGCTTAATTAGTTGTGATTTCTGTAGAAGTTTTTCAGACATCACTGGTGCTTGCTTCATATTTGCTAGGCAATGAAAGAGCAATTACAAAGCAAACATCAAGTGCACAGTGTTGCCTTTATGTTATTAGATCATAATTCATCAATTGATACAAGACCCTACATGAAAAGAAGAAATACCTCTTTGCTGAATTAGGTTGTCTTATACGCTTTTTGGCTGTCCAAATCAAATATGAGGACCCAAGGGTTCATTATGTATTTCTTGAAAAAAAAGAAAAAAAATTCTTTATTTTTTATTAGTGCAGTCATCATGGACTCACATAACAGGAATTATACCTTAAATTTTATTTATTTCTTCTAAGATTGTAAGGTCTGCTAAGAAAGTGCCATTTATGCTTAAAGTTAAAAGCATCTTAAGTAAACACAAAGTCGTGACAAATGAAGGGATTCTGTTTCCACAAATATTTTAGATTTATGGATTTAGAGGCTAGGTATGTAGCAATTATTTAGTCTTATGGAATGAAAATATATACTTAGATATGACCAAGAACTTTGAAAAGAATGCAAATAAAAATTGTTTAATGTAGGAATTAGGGCAAAAGGAGTACAGTCTCTCTCACGCTTTGTGTGTGGGTACAGTGGCAGAAAAAGGAGTTGAACTGTATTTGTCTATATGGACATCTATTATTACTTTGGCAGTTTATTCAAAGATTAAATAACATTTTTTAAGGAAACTTGGATAATAATATGAAGCTTAGTGAAAATAGGGTAGCCATGAGATCAGCAAAGAACTGAGCTAGGATTTGTGCAACAAGATTTGCTAAATTAACTGTTAAATTATTTGCTGAGATAATTATGTCTTCAGGATGAAGTATAAATTCAGCATAAATAGTCAGCCACTGAACTGCTGAGATGACGATTTATCTGCCTTTGTAGTGGGTTGCTTTCCAATCTAATACATCATGAAAGCAAATGCATCTTTAGGCAGACAGACATTACTTATAGTTGATAGCAGTCAAACTATAGCTCACAATTTATGCATTTTTAAAATGTGACAAAAGATGATTCTCACAGTTCATAGCGTGATTGAGTCAGGAAGTAAAATAAAATTATGCTTATTCCAGTTAATTGTGGTGGTATTTGTGAAGCTTTGACTGAAACTTAATATCTGGCAATTTCCAAAGGTGCTAAGCAGAGATAATATGTAAGGCAAGTTAAGATGCAAATACCACTTTTCATAATTTGCATTTTATACTTGGAGGAGAAAAATTAATAAAAGCAATCCCAATTCACGTTTAGAGGTTACGCTTATTGATGCATTACCCAAATCCCTCAGGACTGCATATGAATAACACAACTGGTTATGTAGAGTACCATGAAGTATAAACGCTTAAGTATATAGCTTGGATCCTGCCTATAACTGGCTATTCCTATAATCATTTTGCTCAGAAATGTTAGAACCTATTTGTGAAAACATAGTAGCTACTGAAGATGATGGCAGAAGAAAAAAAAAAGTTATAACATTTTATAAATTAAGCTTAGTCATTAGATACAGAATGCTTTTTAAAATTTGTATTATCTGAGCTAATAGAGCGCAGTGAAGCTCAGGCAGTACCTGGGTCTGCTGTCTAAAACAAAAATAAGTTGGAAAAACACTTCAATTTCTGTTTAACTTCTGAAGGATCTAAATTTATAGTTCTTGTTCACACATAGTTTTGTCCTAGTGGAAAACCTTTACTGGATGAGACATAAAATCGCTTGTTTTTCTATTTTGTGTGCTTCAAAACGTACTTCTGTATTGATGTTTGATTGCTGTTGGTATAGTTCTTGCCTTGACTGATAAAACTGCATGACTACTGTAATCAGGCCTACAATTAAATCAAAGAAAAGAGCTGCTTTCCGTTACCTTCAATTTGTTTTATTTTGCTGAAATATTTTGTTGTGGCTGTTAACCCACTGAATTTGAGAAGGCTGTTGCCACCAGTGCTTCAAGTCTTTCTTCTTTTATATACAAATACTGCTTTTTCAGAAGGCTTGAGGTGATCAGCATATATTTAGAAGTCCTCAGAAAGATCTCTGTGAAAGAAAACATTGTAATCAGATTTTGCAAGTGTGTAACAGAAGGAATTATGTACCTTGGCCACGAAGTAAGTCAAGGAAGTAAAGATAACTTCAGATGTTGGACAAAATACTGGCGGGGTGCTTGGGAGTGCCTTGAGCTGCAGAGGATGTTTTATGCCACCTGAATTACCATCAGCTGCTACACTGGGGGAGGCCAAAGTGAGAATGACATTCTTACTTTGAGTTTTTAAATAAGATTGTTACGGTCTTCACATTCAGGGTTTGTGCTTGACTTGAGGGTCTATTAAAGTTAGTCACGCATGTAATTGCGTGTAGGATCAGCTGCATAGTTTTTACCTGTTAATGATAAACATGTTGGTTGTTTTTTTTTTCTCTTTTCGTACTCTTTTCTCTTTCTGTATTTTTGAAAGATTTTTATAGTATCCAGACATATCATTTATTTAAAATAAATAAATAAATAAATGGAAACAAAAGCTTCCAGCTTTGTATTACAGTGCTGAAAGAGGCTAGATTTGTCTTTCTTATGAAAACCTCCTACCCCTCTAAAAGCACTCAGAGCCTGTGGTGTGCCAGGAATCCCCATGAGATCCTCGCTGCATTTGTGTGAGTTATTGTTTGAGGGTCACATTTTTAAGCTCTAACATACGGTTTATTTAAAATGTGGTTTGCCACCACCTATGATTCAGGTAGCAAAAACATAGATTTGTCCTGGAATTTGACTTTCCCAGAGGGTTTCACATAGACATCAGTATTACTGTCTCACATGTGAAGTAATTTTTTCCAGTAAAGGTTTAACCAAGCGAAATTCAGTTCCCACTGAAAACGATACCATAACCTCCCATGGTCCAAGGGGAGTATAAGGTTAGCACCGCAGTTGCCCATGATAAAGAAAGATCTTTCTGAGAGTACATGTTGACCTGCCACTTTTTTATACAGTAAGTGTATTTATTTGATACAATTGGAATGAGCTGGCAGAGCTTTGTGTGGTGAGACAAAGGACTATGATCACTGGTACGCACATGTGCATTACTGTAGTGAGTCTTTACCAGAGTGATGAGCAAATTAATACCATCATAAATGTATGAAATGCAATGTTTAGAAGGCTTTTGAGAATTAAATCACTTAGGTTGCAGTATAAATAGGCTAAAGGAATATCTCAGAACTCAACAGTCAAGTTCATTTGAGAATCAGATGTGTCAATTAAATGAAAAATGTTTGAAGTCACTGAATGAAGTCTTTTTTGGTTTCAGCTGTGTTTAGTATTCCCTTATTTAAGAAGAACAGGAAACATTTTCACAGAGAATCACAGGATTGTGGGGATTAGAAAGTACCTCTGGAGATTATCTAGTACAAACTTCTTGCTAAAGTGGGTTCTGTACAGTAAGTGGCACAGGAAATTGACTGGATGGTTCTTGAATATCTCCAGATAATAAGACTCCACGACCTCTCAGGGCAACCTGTGCCAGTGCCCTGCTACCCTCACAGTACAGTTTTTCCTCGTGTTCAGATGGGACTTTCCATGTTCCAGTTTGTGCCCACTGCCCACTTGTTCTGTTGCTGATCAACACTAGAAGAGCCTGGCCCCATCCTCTTGACACTCACTCTTGAGATATTCGTACACATTGATCCCTCTCAGTCTTCTTTACTCACGACTGAACTGTCCCAGATGTCTCAGCCCTTCCTCATAAGGAAGATTATTTCACTAAGCTTTCCTTTTTTTTTTTGCCATGCCACTGGCAGGAGCAGTAGATCACCAGTCCTTCCAGATAGACTGTTTTGACTAACCCAACATGTTATGCTGTAACTGCATGGCCTGATGGGAGCTCTGATAAGTGATACTAATCTTCGGAACAGTTTTCTGTAAATATTTAATCTTGCATAAGATTTGAGTGAAAAGAAGAGTTGTGTTCACTACCTGTGTTATATGACTTGTGGCACTACGAACATAGGGTGTAGTCAGAAGAAAAAGAATGGAATCATTGATTAAAACACATAGCAATGTCTGAAAAAAAAAAAAGAAAAAAAAAAGCATTAGCAAAACATCTAAAGTAATTCTATGCTCAACTGGAACAGGCAGAAATAAATGCCCCACAGAATAGTTACCTTTGCTTTCTCCTTGGTGGCACTTTATTTTGTTTTTGTTTTCCACACCCTTTTTTTCTGTCTTTAACTGAATGGTAGATAATTAAAAACTCTTCCTCAGTCCATGTGGGAAGGGGTGATTTATTTCCATGGAAAGTGCAAGGAATTGGTATCCACATCATCATTTCACCCTATTCCCAAGGGAAAGATGGGAAAATATGGAGTCTGAAAGCCCGAGGCAGAGAAAAATGAGCATTATCTGCTGACCTCTGAGGTTGCAATTTCTTCTGAGCAAAGCCACTCAGCTCTCTAGTTTGTAGTACATCTCACCTAATTTTCTCTCCAGTAATAGTCTAATAATTGACGGCTGATGGATAAGTTATTATTCTGTGGAGCTGACAGGATCATACCCTGTGTTTTCTTAGGGCATGTTCTTTAGACCAGGATTTTATTGCTGTACCAAATCTGGTGAGATATATGCCTTAAATGATTAATCTACAGTGTGTGTTAATGAAACTGGTAGCAGTGAGATTATAAGAGGATGACTTTAAAAGTGGAAATGGTATGCTCTTCCACTACCTTTCTGGTAAATCTTCAGTCTTTGTTCTCTTGCCTTTCTAATAATGCTTTTACAGCAGAATTATATTTGCATTAAATTTTATATTTAAGAACTTTTTAGGTAGTCTATTTTTTATGTCTTAGCACCATAGATTAGTTCTGTTAAATATCTCCTTTTTATGTTATTAAATAATTCCTGCCCATGTTTTTTAATGCGTGAACCAAAATAATTCTTCTCAGGGTTAAAGTAAGAAACAGAAAAGACTGTGGCTGAGCTAATTGGCAACATTGGAATATTCTCTGTCTTTTGATGTAGAGAAAGCTACAATATTTTTTGAGTGAAAATGTGGGAAGAAAGAAAAGGAGAACTTTGCATTAAAAATAACAAAGAAGGAAGTATTTAAAAGCCCCCCATCAGACATCATGGTTGGTATACAGCAGCAAATGTGCAATTTTTATGATCATTTCTGTAAAGGGCTTTTGATGATGGTGTTAATTAAATACACATTTCCTAAAAAAGCAGGCAGGATTATTTTCATGTTACTTTTAAGGGGAAGAAACAGGTAATATAGCTGCCTAAGATCTTGGTCTATGAACTGGATGGAGATTAGAGCTATGCTGACGGAAAGCCTGAGCAATCATACTTGCTGGCTCAGTCCTCACATTAAAAATAGTGCATAAGAATATGAGATGAAAGGTTGGTTGGTTGGTTGTATTAATGAGATAAAGCTGCTTCAAAGTTTTTTTTCTTGTTCATTAGACTGATCATGAACTATGGCTTCTACACTGAATTAAGTTAGATTATTTCATATTGCACAGCTGTCTGTGAAGATTAATAATGTTTTAACTCATTATGGATCTCAGGAAACATTCTAGAAAATATCTCATACACAAAAGTACTTTAAAAAGTAGGATTTGGGAAATTATTTCATAAATACTTTCAAATTTTCATGTTCCATTGAGGCAATTGCTCAGCACTCAGCTTCTGTTCAGTTTGTGTGGACTTTTCAGAAGTGGGATTCAGAGCATGAAGCTGTTCATCTTTTTAATTTTCCTTTCGCTGTATGTAGCTTTTTAATAAAGAATTATATTTTCTTCTTTGCTTCCCTCCCCCAAAGAGTCCTACCTCAGCACAGCGAAACTACAAAGCTACCATTTAGAGTGGCAACAGTTTTCCCTTTATTCGTGTTAAAATAATTGTTTGCTCCTATGTATAAAAACCACAGACTAAATCTGTGCAATATACCTGTCAAAACTTTGCTCCTCAAACTATGAAGGCCATGTCTAGATCTCCTACTTGTTTTTACTACTTAATTTCACTGATTACTCTTAATTCTGAAAAAATAAATCCAGCCAGTAAGGAATATTATAGAGACTTATGTGATCTGATGGTTCTTCAATATATAATGTATAATATCGAGTAGACTCAGGACTATGGCTGTCCATCTCCTTTTATGTGAGGTTCATTAGATTTACTGTTTCATATTTGCCAAATAGGTTATTGAAATTGAATAACAGACATTGAAAGATTTTATTTTCTAGAATACTTGAAATATAGTGCAAAAGTATTGAAAAACCAAAGGGAAAGGAACTCTGAGTAGAAGGACTTATGAGTTTTGTTTTAATCCTGCATCCTCTGCCTCACTAAAGAGGTTGGTCTTTCAAAATGACCTGAAGAAAAAAAGTCTGGAGAGTAGTGTAGACAAGGTTGAGCAATTACACCAGGAATGAGCAGGTAGATGAGAGGGAGCATAGTGGGGGACACTGTGGATTTACTTTTTTATTACTCATTTGTATGTGTTTCTGTACATTAACATCTAAAATCCATGGCAGTGGATTTTCAGTAATGTTTAGAACATCTCCAAATCTGGTCCATATGGATAAATACTCATAAATTTAAACACTGTGACTAATACATATGCTATGAGCAAATGCACTTTCATGGTCCATTGAGAGAACTCATCTGTTTCTGTCAATTTGTATCAGGATTCAGTACAACATTAACCAGTATCTTTTTGATAAGTTCTGCTGTTTGTGAGAAAGCATATCGCACATACTTGTGCATAGGTCTAAAAATGTACAGAAAAAGAGAAACTATTGGGCAAATCTAACCTTATGTCTGTATCAAAAAAATTTAACACTGTTTCAATTATCTTAAAGGTAAGCAAAAACAAGACCTTCTTAAAAGCTGCAGGATGTAGAGAATTGGATTAATAAAATCCATGTTTACAGATAATACTTCTAGAAGACTCTCTTGATTACTTAATAGCACTTAAGTAAATCCCTTACTTTATTCAGCTGTCAAACTATTCATAATAATTTTCATGCACTTATTACATCATTCCAGCTTGTACATATTAGCAGTATTTTGCAAATAAAAAGATATTTATGGAATTAATTACATGCTTATTCCTTCATATCACTGACTAGCAACTATTAATTAGAAATTATTAAGTAGTTATTATTAATTAGCAACAATTATTAGTACAGATTTGGAATCAGAGTGTGTGAAAATACTCAGTGTTCAGAAAAGATGATCAAAAGATAGGCAACGTTACAATGTGCATTAAATAGCAGATGGTGGCTAAAATAAAAGTATCTTTTTGAAATGATCTTGATTCGAAAGAAATCAAATATCAGGATGAATTGAAATCTAGCAATAGTCTAGACACTGATATTTCATTCTGTATGTTCAGAAAAGCAATTAAAACAGGAAAAGGACCAAATCTGCATATAAATGCTATTGTTTATTGAGGGTAATTCCATTATAGAAATAAATGAGAGATCTAATATATTTCTTCTTTAAAAGCTGATAATTATTCAAGGCTAAGGAAATGTATATGTGAAAAAGGTTATGACATCAAGGTGACAAATCTTTCTATTGCATTTTAAAATGCTACCACTTGTTTTGAGATTTTCTAGAAAAAGCAGAGTAAAAGTGCTAAACTTGGGAAAATAATTCGTGAGAAGTTTGTTGAAAAATTTGGTAGCATTTTTGGTCAAGTCTGTAATCATTTTGCTTCTGGATTATTATTTGACTACAGGAAGAAAACATTTATCAATACTTGATTTACATTGCAGTGTTCCCCACTCAGATTGTTTCCCAATCCACTCCTCAGATTCCTAATGAACACTTTAGAATATTTTCATAGTGAATATTTTTTACTCTGAGTGGACTATGGTACTTGATTTATTACTTCACGGTTCCTGTGCACCTCCTCTGTCCTTGAAGTTCCAGAAGTATAAAACTGAGGCAAAGTGGTGATCAATCATGTCACTTAGTTTCTAGTGGTGATGTGAAACAGCCTGACTATGATTTTGTCTCTCTGGGCTTGCTGCTTGAATAACTATTAAAGTACCTGGACAAAATTCTATATTATAATAAGTACTAAAAATTATGTGTTTATGTCAATGAACTTCTCAAGTCTTTAGGGTATAGTACACCATTAAGTAATATTTCTGCTAGGAATATATTCATTTTATTTTCTGGCAGTCACAAGCATGTAGAATTATTTTTATGCTCAGATTCTGTGTCATTGGACAGATGTACTGAAACTTCAGATTAAAAATGGTTCTGTTAGTATTTAAAGAGTCCCCATTATATATGTATCTGTTTAGCTACAGTAATACCCGAAGATCTCCAAATGAAAATAAAATAACATCAAAATGAGTTCCCTGTTGACACCTTAAAAGAATTCAAAATACTTAATGACACCCAGATTCAAAGTTACAAAAACTACCAAAAGCACCAAGTTTTTCTGGATGCAAGTCAGAGCAATCTAAGGAAATATTATGAGGTTAACTTTCAAACCAGTACCTCTGTAACCTGTGGTAATGGTATGGGAGAGAAGCAAGGGAGAAGAGGTGCAGAAAGAAGCAAAACATCCCTGCTACAGTATATATCGATGTTGCACAACTTACTATCATTATACAGAATCACAGAATTGCTGGGGCTGGATGAGACCTCAAGAGATCAAGTCAGTGAATGACACACAGTTTGCTCGTGGCTCTGGTGACACACCTGTACTCACACAACAGTATGTTGTCCAGTTCTTAGTACTTTCTCTTGGATAGTAACTGATGGGGAGGTACAGGACATTGTGTTTGTTCAGTAGGTGAGTGAGGAAATCATTTGTGTATATGCCCTTGACCAGTGAATGGTACTCTATGTCTATCAGGTAAGGTTGTCTTGGAAAAAGAAAGTAGATCTCAATGGACTGACAAAAATTGTTACGAACTGGAGGGATTATCATGATGTAAAGTTCAGCATTGCCTAACTGGGCTTTGTAACACTTCATTCATTCTTCCGTGTCAGACTTCTTAGTCTTCAATTTGTATTCATGCTCTCTCCTATTCAACATAGCACTTGAGAGGTGTGTATATGCATGCTTGATATGCATCTACACTAAGTAATACCAAGTCAGCCATCACATCTCAAGGAAGAAGTGGAAATGCTTGTTAGATTATTTATTCAGTGTGACTTGATGTAGGGTGTTGCCAGAGACCACAATCCTAAGTTTACAACGTCTCTAATGAAATGATCTGCAAAGCTGAGATTTTTCTGATGTTGCTATAACCTTCCCTTAGACTAGATTTACAAAAGTCCATGTTTTGTCTAAGACACTGTTTGCCAGGCACTCCTCTTTTTCATGGTTTCTCAAATACCACTCCCAGTTCTGCAATGAGTCTGTGTCCTTCATATTCTCTTTTTGCCAAGATTAAAAAAAAAAAAAGCTACTTTTGTTTCCTCAGTAATTCTAACTTTTCTGTTGCTGAGATCTCTCTGGAAAACCAGCTAATTTATAGACAGGTTGTAATGAATGCAGTGTTATATGTTGTATCGGCATGTGTATCTTCTGCTAGCATTTCACTTGTTGGAATTCTTACAACTAACAAGACAAAAAAAAGACCTCAAAATGAGAAAATTGAAAATTCTTTTCAAACACGTTGGAAGCTAGCCTAGAAGAAATCAATAATAAATCTCCTTAAAAATAAAGTTCAGCCGCAGTGAGTTCTTCAGAATTTACCAAAACCCTTCTAAACTTCATGACCTACCAACCTAAAAAACATATCTTATTTAATATAGAAATACGAGAATGAAAGAAAGTGCTGATTTAAGGGATATTTGTATTAGTAAAGTTAAGTACCATTTTTTTGTGGAGAACAAGCAGACCTAAATTTTGGTGGCTATTTAAGTTTGAGTATTGCATGCAAACCTTTCAAATGACTCAAATCTTTCTGAATCTAAACTAACTCTTCAGATTTTTATTCCACATCCTCCCATCCTTGCTAGACATTCCTGTCCAGACTAATAATTAAGTATAGCATTAATAATGCGTTCAATTGTATTAATAAGTCTTAGTTAGGACTTCCAAATCATTGGTATTAAATTTTCTGCCACACCCGAAATTTCTGTCCTTAGCAAGGCAGAGACATTCTAAGTGTAAATGAGTTCTCTGTTTTTAAATATGCTCCTTGTCTGTGTCATGTTGACAAGTGCTTTTCGTATTGAAAACTTCACAGTTGTTAGACCTTGTCAATTTGATGTGGAAGTGAGAAAATTATCTGGAGATCTGGAGCCTAACATTGTCTACATAAATGTGCATTTTTATGTAGGATATCTTGCAGTCATCTAACATCTCCAAATATTATTATTCAATTGTATGTTCTTGCAAAACTATGTTGCCTCCTCTAAAATGGTTTCTATTGTCTGATAGCAAAAACTACAACATTATTAAAACATATAAAGAAACTGAGAGGAAAGAGAAGACAGGTTGTTTTTCTGAGCAATTAAATTAAATATTTAGATGAACAAGACAAAAACACAAACAGAATATCCGTAGTTGCAACTTTTCTTCTTGAATCAGTAGCTAACCATGTCACTAGCATCTGAGAGTAGCTTTTGAAATATACTCCACGCCACAGATGGTGTCAAATTGAGTAAACTACCTCATCTGTGTTCTACATCTGGCCCTAGTAAGGTAGTTCCTATTTGATAAAAATGCCTGCTTAAATTTCTGTGAGGTTGGTCAATAAGAGTAGGTACCTTTGAAGAAATTCAGTGATCAATCTGATTCATCTAGTAAAAATCCAGCATAAGATTCCATGTAGTTCCTCCATTCCCTATGAATATTTGAAGTCTGATCGATTTGGTGAAAAGTTGTAGTTCACCCTCTCTGCATGCATATCCTGAATCTCCAATAGACAAGTCTTTTCATCTACACTTATAAGAAAATGAGGCACTGTGTGATTTAAGTTGAGCTTAAAACTAACTTGAGTTGAACTTCATCAGAGAAGTTTATCTTGATAGGGAGCTTAGCTGCTGATTCTAGATTATATGAGAGTTCTGTGCAAGGCCAAATTACGCATGCTTAAATTTTTCAGTTGCTTGTGGAGTTGAACCTTCCTTGAAAATATTTATACCAAATAGCCATTTCAGTTGTTAAGTGATCAGTTTCAATTCTTACTGGTGAAGCAATATCATCCAGAGATTTCAAAACTTTTCAGTATTTATTTATAAGTGACCAAATATATTGAATCATATTGGTAGTGTGAAGTCACATTTTAGCTGTAAACTTCTGATATACACATGTTTAGTGAGGTTAGTGAAATTTGATGACAAGATCTTTATTCTTGGAAACTCTTCATACTTGGACTCTGTGATGTAGAATAAATTGAATAAAATCATCAGAGTGACAGGACATAATCAACATCCTTCATCTTTAATGAGCTCTTACAGATATTATTAACATAATGGTTCTTCACCCATTTTCTCATGGATGTACTGGCAGAGAAGAATTTGTAAGTCTTCTCTAATATTCTTGTTGTTTTTTTTTTGTTTTTTTTTTTATATTATAAGCCTATTGTACAGTATCTAAACTTAATTTTTAGTTCAATAGGAAAGAAATCAGTGCAAGACTGGATACTGCTGGAATGTAATCAGCAAATGCAGATTTTACTGTAAATGTTTGAACCAGACATCTCCCTGGGTTTTTGTCTTTTTTTTTTTTCCTTTTCCTCAGAAGGAAGAAAATTTACATTTAAACTGCTACATTTTCATTGTTTATACTGCATTATTTTCAATGTGGCATAACTTTTATATCCTTGCTTTTCTTCAACTTAAATGAAAATGAATTTTCCTGCCAGGCTTGCAGGTAAATTGTGATAAAATTTATATTAACTGAAAATGACCTCGAGGTACAGTCCTCATTAAGGTTTATAATAACCATTCAATATTTTATTTATATATGAAGCATACATGAAAATGTATGTAGAGGACCAGCTTTGAAGATCCTTTTTCTATTATAACACTACCTGATTTCAGAAGTACTTTTCTCCTGTTTCTGGGATATGCATACTAATGAAGTGGTATAGTGCTTCAATTCCAGGCAAATATAGAAGAAGAAAATAATACATAAGGTGTTTAATAATGCATACCTATTTAATTGGATAAATAGGAAAACCAGCTAGATAAGTGTTGAGTGACAGATCATAACACTCTCTGGTGATTAATTATAACTGAACTGACATCACAAATATGACGGGGATGTGTGAGAAGAGCTTAAGCAGCAAGCTTCATATTAGAAAGCGCTTATGAAGAAAAAAATTAGATATAAGCACTGCACAGATATAATTAGGAGACAAAAAAGAATCTTGGTCTGTTTAGACACATGGGCTGCTCTGAAAAGAGTGTGGCCAGCAGGGAGGTTATACTCCCTCCTTCTTAAAAATGGGATGTTTCCCTCTTTCCAGTCACTGTGATCTTGCCTGACAGCCATGACTTTTCAGATGTGATAGAAATTGGCTGTCAACCGTGTTACCCTCCTTGAGGAGCCATTCTGAGTTCCGTGGAGTCAAATCTGAGTTTTTTCCTACTGATTTCTAGTGTCACTCTTTGTCACCCAAAGTCCATCCCCTTCTTTTTTAAATCTATTAAATGAGTAGAAGTGGATAGTAGTCATCCAACTTTGTTAGACCCAGTAGTCTTTTCTTGATGTCTTAATCATGGATGCCCAGCAGCTTGCAAACTGCTCTGGAGAGATCTGGGTGGCAAGTGAGTGCCTCAGTGCCTCTCTGTGAGTCCCCAGTTACCAAGACCCATCGTTTTTTGTTTGTTTTTTTTTGGTATCTCTTTTTCTAATGTGGGCCCTTGATTGGACTAACTCAATGTTCTTGTCCCTTCCTGGGCCCTAACCTTTCCCCATCCCTTCTACTCTTCCCAAGCCCAGTGCCTTGTATCTGCTGCTTAGGAGCACTTTGGAAAGAAGGGAGGACTACTTCTGCTTGGTGCAGAGACATTGATCCAGTCCTCCCCATCCTGTGCATGTCTCTAGGAAATAATTCCAACAGTGTATTTTACTTAGGCCAGTCTAGTCCTTCACTCATCCAACTATAGAGTCATTTTCTGTGCCTAACAGATCTAAGATGTGATATGTGACTGTCTGTGTATAATTGTTGATTGGATTGGAGTGCACACTTTACATCCCTTTACTCTTACACCTGGACTTCAAAGCAAGATATGTTTCTTTTCTTTTATTCTTCTCATCCATTAGGTGTTTCCAAAAGCCACTCCTAATGCTAAAGAACTTTCCCTTACCTACCGCTGTACAGATGCTATAGACCAGAGGACTTCTTATTAATCTGTGATGATACCTTGTAGGCACAAAATCTCCTGGTCTTTTTTTGAACCCATAGAACAGGAAGTCTCCTTGTATTTCACAGGACTACACAACACTGTACTAATTGCCTCAGAAGTCAGTGCCTGCTAGGCTTCTTCTAATCCACTCAGGCATACATTTATCTCACTATGTTACATCAGTGGGTACACCTGTTGGAGTAGTCTCCTGGTATTACTGGAAACTGGAACCTAATTCAGAGCAAAGTGAGTATTTTCAGTCTGTTTCAGGCGTGATCTGTCAATTATTGTCATTGATCACCTGTCATTACTCACATTAGTATGATTTTTGCTATTAAAGATAGATTTAAGTAAAGTGTATTTTGTCTGTATTCTAAAATACAGGAAAATATACTTTGTAAACTTAGAAAGCAGTTGTCTGTTAGAAAATGTATCTATCTGTTAAAACTGTTTTGAATTGTGAGTTAAATATATCTTTATCCTGCAAACTCCTTCACTGGAATATTTATTCATTTCCTTTTTGGCTCATAACCTAATAATTAACACTAGACACTTTGAAAAAGACAGTTTTTCTTGCTTTTGTATATTGATGTTCCTTATCTTTTCTTATTCATACAACTGAGTACACCCACTGCTATTCCCTGAAGCTAATGCAAGAATTTAAAATTCAAAGCACTGACAGACATGGATTGCTGTTCAAACAACACATCCAAATGTTCTTAAACACCTTGATGAGTTACATACTCAGAGTGGGCTAAATCAATGAAATCTACTGTGTGGTTTTTATTTATATTCCTTTTTCTATCCAAACAGTTGTCTTTAAGATAATCCCCCAAACCCAGTCTGATGATTGCAGTAGTGTTTCTAGTATTTTGTACACCTGCCTCTGAAAAAAGAACAAAGTAATAAATATTGCATGCATGATAAGTGGTCCCTAGAGTTATTAATCAACACAGAGAGTTAACTGTTTGCGATTTTCAATTATTTCTTCACATTCGGAAAATACTGAAAGCGAGTAATATTTTCGCTTTGAAAGCACATAGCTAAGACTGATTTTATTGTAACTATGTTCTACTACAGTACACAACTATTCACCTTACTAAGTCATGTTTTAGGCTGCAAAACCACTGTAATGATAGGGAACCTTTGCAGAGCTAGCTACACAGTGACTGAAGATTTTCATATGCATCTGTTTTCTCTTCTAGCATTTTTCCATTCAAAGTTTGAAAAGATATGTAGTTAACATAGTACTAAGCATAAGAGAGTGAGCCTACAGGAAGCAGTTCACTGGGATTAGGGAAAAATCAATTCTGTAGCAAACACATGATCAATACAGCATGATTAAATGGATGACTGTAGATACTTACCATATCTGAAATAAATATCATTCCTTTAACATATGGATTCAGGTTGTTCTCCTAATCTCATCAGTTGTGAATATCACTGGGAAGTTGGCCTGCTTTTAGCCTTTGAATGGTATGTCTGCATGCACATTGATCGGCACATACTGAGCTTACCCTTTAAAAATGCTTTCATTAGACCTCTGCTTTCTTGTTTTTGTAATCACACTGAGATTTTTATTCAGAATGAAGACAAGCGGAAAAATATTAATTGTGGTGGCTTGAATCCTTTTATTATTTCAGAATGCAGCTCTTGTTTGGGCAATAATTACATGGAGCTAGGATAAACAACTAGTGGATTTAAGTTTCAGTTTCCTATTTTGTATTTTCCAGAAACTGTTTAAAGAGATGATTTTGCTCTCTCAGGAAAGATAGGACCAAACTGTGTTTCTTTTAGACGGGGAAAAGGAAAGGATTTTTCTTTTTCCGGACTGAAAGAGTAATAAGAGAAAATGTAGTTGTTGCTCTCTTTCTCCATAGTCCTACTAGAACTTTAGTCAAATGACAAGAGACAGTCTGCAAAAGCTTAAAATCGGCCCAAAAGTCAGTGGCAACAGTCTAATCTGATACAGATTTGGAATTTAGCCTATGACATCTATTCAAGATGATGTCAGCAAGGGAAAATAGTAAGCCTTTGCATCCTATATCCCCCTGAAAGACCATTAGAGTCTAGCAACAGTGTGAAATGAGAATGCTAGGCAGTATGTATAGTTGTCCTCCAGGGTGTCTCCAGAGACAGAACTTCTGGGTACTGCCGCATTCTCAGGAAGACACTGCTGACTGGGATGGCCACGCAGCTCCTTAATAAATAAAGTGCTTTATGGCAAAGTATTAAAACATAGGCTACACTATTGGTGTCTAACTTGACCAGAATAATGTGCTGAAAAACAGCTTAGTAGGTGGAGAAGCAATTTGTCATTAATCTGTTTCAGGTTTGCCAGAGGTGATCTCTCATTTTGAACTGTGGTTGTTGACACCCAGAGGGGGTGGTGAGTGAAAATGGGCAGGTGAAATTATTCAAAGTAAAAACTGCTTGCCAGAAAGTTGGTTTCCTAGGAACAACCTTTTTGCAGAGCACAAGTCGTGTTTCGCTGTCTGAGCCCTTGTGACTACCAGTGGAAGGAGAATGTCTAAGCAACCATGACTTGGAGGTTTAAAATCCTCTTCTTTTATGCTCTTAGGAAAGCACCAGAACAGGAAGTTTAATTTCAGCAGAGTGTAATGAGGTCAGTGACAGTGGTGCTGAAGAGTGCTGCTGAGCACGCACCACTCTTCAGAAAAAGGCCACTCTGTACTCTCCTTGTGGAACATTTCAGACAAGCATTTTATCCTGTTTCTCTCCTTGGCTTTTGCAACTGGACAGCTTAGTCATCCTGGTATTAACAGTTCTTGTATTGCGGGCCTCGCTATAAGCTGATTACGTAGATAAATTATTGCTAAACAAGCTAGTAATTTAATAAGTGAATTTAAAGAGCAATGCTATTGCACAAGTCTCTGAATGACACTCCTGCTCCACAACTGTCACTTTCTGTACATGAGCTTTCTCCATCTCGAAGGCAGCCACATAGCCCTGGAAGCTCTGTATGAGAAATTGATCTGCAATTGCTCTTCCAGGGTATTTCAGAAACAGAAAAGCTCTGGCTCTTTCAAGAGCTTTAAAATTTGTTATTTTATCAAATTAGATGCTCTATGAGCTTGAGTTTCTCAGAGGTATTTCTGCTTGATTAGCTTCTGAAAAATGTCTCTGGAGCTGAGAAAGCTGAGCATTCAGCTTCTTTACAGCCAAATGAACTGATCTGAATTCCTATTTTCAGTGCCTGGATAATGTTTTTGCATACCCTGATACTATATTTTCATTCTGCTAGCTAATCTTTGTTTCTTTTATGTGCCTGTGATTTGGCCCACAAGACTGCAGCACCAGTTACGCGTAAGCAATGTTATAGGGAAGGATTTGTAGTGCTGCTCAGTCCTTGCACAGAACAGCTGGAGAAATAATGCAAAAAGTATGAAAAATTATTATGGAAAACATGAAGTGTTCTTGTGAGAACTCTCATAAGTGGCTTCCGAAGTGCAAGAAGCTGTACCATATGTGAGGCTGGCAGGGAATGTTTTTTGGGGAATACAGTCCTTGGAGGAACTAATTCTGACAGTTTATCAAAGGCACAAAGCAAGACAAACTGGGAAAGTAAATAGACTGACAGAGCTGCCTTTGTCCGGACAGGTTTTGGACACAATGATCTTGTGTTGTTGCTTCCTGCTATAGCTTCAGCAAATGTTCCCTCCTGATCTCTACTAGTTAGGCACTTTTAGTGCACTTGATTACTCCTCTTTCATCTCACTGCTCAAACCTTCAGCTGGGGCAAAGAGGGAAGAGGGGCAAGAGGACGAAAAGTAAAGGTTTGACCTGGAGCTGATGCTGTTCTGCTGTTCAATGCAAGATTTGTTTCCTAGATTGCCTGTCTTTGTGCACTTGCTTCACCAAGATGTCAAACTTGTGGCCAGGCTTGGTGAAACAGGAGCTTAGTCATGTCCTGAAGATTGGCTGTTTCAATGGTGTCTGTGTTCCTATGGATGCAGATAGTTTACTGGGATTTATATGTCCTGAAATTCCCAGGAAAATAAACTGTGCTCAATCAATATGTAAAACAAATAATTAAATAAGTTAGTTATATAACGCCTGCAGATCTTTTGTACTTTCAGGCCTTTGGTACGCTTTGGTGAGTGGATCTTATGAAGGGAATGAAGGAAGCGAAGGACAAATGGGAAGAGGGGCATTTCCGTATTTTATTCTTCCTGCTCTTAGAGTTGAAGTAAAAGATCTGGTATACCAAGGTCTGTGGAGAAGTAAGAAACCATTTTTTGTTTGTTCATATCCTCTGTCAGAGGCTATCTGCAAGCTCTGTAATAGGTACCCAAAACAACTCCGTGTCACTGACCTAAACCTTCCGTGTGGAAAGAGAAAGGGTTTTGTTCTCTATTTTTTTTAATCCATTAGCTTGAATATTAAAGCTAATTATAATCAGAAAGTCAGATTTCCAAATGTAGTACAGTCGCTAAAACTTCAAATGTCAGCTTTGGATGAATGGGTCGTGAAAGCCACTGAACTGCTTCTCTGTAATTCTTTTCCTGTTTACTAGCCATATAAGCTGATGTTGGGAGCTGTCTGGTGTTCTTTTTCTCTAAAGTGCAGAAGTGAGCTATAAAACCAATCAAATGAAAGCCCTTAAGGTCTAGTGGGCAATAACTGAAACAAAAGGTACAGTTTTCTTTCAGCACGACCAAGACAACATTTCTTTGATTCAACAGCTGAAAGTCCAAGTAAATAAAGGAAGAAGATCATCACTTGCTCTTACTTTGGGAGCAATTAATAGCCCTTTGATAACACACTATTTCCTTTTTTTCCGGTCCTTGCATTGCCCTTCCTTTCCTCCTGCTAGTTAAGCACCCTCAGTAGGGTTTCATCTCATACTGTGGGCAGCAGAAATGCTTTTTTTTTTTTTTTTTTCCAGGTGATTATTTCTTTGAGCTTTTGTATCATAGGGAGACAAAGGCTACTTTTTAAAAAAGGAATAAGTAAAAACATTTTTCTTACAATCCCTTTTACTTTCCTCTATAACTTACAGTTGGGCTAAAATGTCTTGCACATCCTGGATGGGAAATTAAATTATTTTTATTTTGCTCTATTATGCATTATTTTTTACCTAGCTAAAAAGTATTAGAATGTTCCTGTGTATCTTACTGCATTAATTAATAAACTAGTAAGCTAGCGAAGGAGTGGGAAAAGAAAGTTACCACTGGATGTGTATCTCAGAGCAGAAAATGTTCTGGAAAGTACATATATTTTTTAATTTTATTTTTCTTTACTGATGAATGATTTTTTATTCTTAAAACCAACAAAGCCCATCTTTTGCAATGATGAATAATTAAATTAGTTCAACAACTCTCTATATATTTGGTGACAGTCCTATCTTACTGCCACGTTTAAATATCAATTCCAGGACTTAGTTTTTCTCCACAGTTTCTGACAGTTTTGACACTGATGTGCTGAAGTCTTTGTCCCTAGCAAAAAATTAATTCCATGCAACTTAGACTGATTCACTCCTGGCACGAGGGTTATTTGCCTCACATAGCAGCAGTGTAAAATTAAAAGCTTATAGTTAATTTCATTGTTATCCTGGTCATTTTTATGACAGGTAGCTCTCAATCATATGGAATACATAAAAATCTGTGAATCCTTTGGTTTGTATACGCCCTCAGGAAGAAAACCACAAAGCAGCCATGAGCTAAATGCTTTTCAGGTTCATGTATATGTTTTAATAATGGTGGGAGTGGTAGCTCAGAACAGCTTGTGGATTAGTGAGAAAGAGCTGCAAGTAAACAAAGTTTTGCAGAAGCAAATTAAGCTAGCGTGTATTCCTGCCAAAATTCAGAAATTGTTCACAGCAGACAAGCCCTCAGGCTGGAAGGGCATTTTGTAAGAGTTCCATTTCTGGAGTCTTGTTCTTGTGATCGTCTGAGTTTCTGACCATACTTTTAAAGCCTCTGAGCTTCCTTCATTTGAGCAGGAGGAATATAGTTTCCTCATCCTCCAGTAACTCCTACCTTTACCTTACTTGGAGACATTAAGTCACAGAAGAAATTTTGGTTTTGAAGTTAATGAAGGCCTATGCTGGAATTAAAAGACTTGCACCCAACACCTGACATGTTCTATTGAAACCCGTATAAAGATCTGTTCAGATTATGAGAGTAGTGGAATGCACATTGAGTGTGAGGTTGTGTAATTCACATATGACACATGTGATATATAAAACTCACATAGAACTGTACTGTACCCTAACCCAGACTGAATTTTAATCCCTGTATGGTTCAAAGGCTGTGAGTTGTTTTTGAGGTGATTCCTATCCACATTTTTTTGAGTCTGCAGCCACCCAGAATCTGAAAAGGTCTGTGTTATGAGAGAGCATCCACATGGTTGTTCCCTCTTTGCTCTTTTATGGCGAGTGGTCTCTAAAGTCTCACAAATTTAATGCAGTCCAGTGACTAATAGCACAGCCCTGCTGAGCCCAGATCACCCACTTTGAGGGTAATACAGAAGGTGGCTCTCCGTCCCTGCCATGCCGTACTCTTTGAGTCATGGTCTGACTCATCCTGCATCCCCTCAGCAGCCCCAGACCTACAGCACACAAGAGACAGAATTCATCTTTTGTTTCTTTTTTCTTAATATTTTATCAGGCATAAAATTACTTGTCTCATAAAACTAATATTTGTAAACCGATTTGTTTCTTCCCTCAGTCGGTACAGAAGGTTCCTCCTGCTACCACCCTCACCTCGCGTCAACACTTAAAACTGAACCTTTCTTTTTGGAGAGGTTAGACACAGCGACTACCAGTCTGTCTGCTTCTTTTACTATGAGAGAGCACAAACCTATGCTGATAGCCTTTATCAAGGCTATCAGTTATCAAGCTGCTATTCCAAGCAGCTTGCTGTTTTTTTCTTCTTTTCTTCTTTGTATGTGTGCGTTGGTTTTGCTGCTTCCTGGATTAGGTCCTAGCCAGCAGCTTTTAACCAAAGCTCTTTCCCAAATGCTGTATTTCATCAACTTCTTACAGTGACTCTGATTTTCTCTGGAGTTTTTAATATTTTTTTCTGTGAAACAAGGCTCAATTCGTGACTTGATTCCTGACACGTAACATTTGCTAACTTTAAAGAGTTAAATAGTTCTCTTAATCAGGTGGAAGGAACATTTTTTTAGTTTCTGCTGCAAAAAAAAAACGAGTCTTTAAAAGGATTGAATGCTTTAGGGGAATGCTGCAGCTGAAAGCATATATTTTTGTTTTCTTTTGTGTCAAGATAAGACTGAGGAGTCACAGAAAGTGGCATCTTTGTCGGTAAAGCCTGTACCCATTCCATTTGTGTTGTCTGAAAGTCTACAGTGAGGTTGCAAAGGCAACACAAAAAAAATTGAGCCACTCTTTTTTACGACCGTTATTATTTTATGCCATATTTCACATTCTTCCCAAGCTCTATTTTAGGTCAGAGAGATAGAATGATATAAGAGCCAAGTAAGAAAGGATAAAATTAACACTTCAGAAAATCAATTGGACTTAGTGAAACCAACCTAATAGTATAAAGAAAGCAATTACACTTCTAGTGTTATGGTGGAGTTACAGACGCTGTTTTTTGCTCATCCATTTTGTTGCTTACTTCATTTTTTAGAAATTAGTGACACTTTCTATATACTGGCATAAGCAAGGGTATCATATTATCAAATGTTTTCCTTTTTTTTAGCTACTATGCAAACAACTATCCAGGATGTATTGTGGCTGTATGTCTGATCACACGAACATTTACTGTTTTTTGTTGAAAGGCAGACATAACTCATCCTGCAATTTTAAGGCAGTTTTCTTCACAGAAAATGAACAAGCACTCAAGGAGATCCAAACTGGTAGATCTGAAGGCTGATGTCATGGTTTCTGTTCAGCAGAAGTGGACACAAGGCTGACTTGTTTATATCTTATCTGACTCATTCAGTTCTACACTGTCCTCTGTTGAAGCTGTCAAGGAACGTGTGAAGCACCAGTTTTAATGGTGACCATGTTGTGTGGATACCCATCACATTTGTCTGGAGCTAGGTCTGTCAGGTCTTTAGAAGAAGACCATGAGGTGTCTTTTACCCATATTCAGCTGGGAAGAATTTGGGGTTTCTATCACAAATCTATATGTTGATTATTATTGTTGTTGTTATTATTATTATTTTTGTTTGTGAAAATAAGGCCATTTGCCAGTACTTTCTATTACTAAAAAGAAGTTTTCACATGAAATGTTTTATTCTTTTTATGCTAGGGAGAAACTCTTTGTAGTTCTAGCACTGACACTTACCAGGTTTAATATTATGTGCATCAACATTAGGAATCACATCAGCTGCCGTGTTACTAGTTCTGTCATTTGTGAAGGCAACCTTCTCATTTTGTCTGATAGGTTTTAATAGTTGAAACTTATACAAAAGTATATTATTTCTCAATTTTATAACAATAAACTGATTTTTAATTAGTTTCAGTGAATTTAAAATACCTTGATTTTATCCTATAAAGCAAAGAACAGTAGTATGACATTTACTATTCATGCTGTGTTTTTATATTTATTCATCAAATTAAAAGTAGTCTTGAGTACCTAATGAACAGAAGTACAACTGCCACAACACTTAGGTCATAGTTGATTTGATTTTTAAAGTTGTCATGTTGGTAACAAAGAACATTTTGATAAAATATGGGGTATATCTCCTTGTTTTATTTATGCTTTCTGGTTTGATCTGATACTTCAGCTTCAGCAAATCAGTGGCTTACAGTGAAGTTGAGAAGTGTGTTAATTCATTTCAGCTGAATCCTTTGACCTGAAATCTACCAAATGTTCTTTAAAAAACAGCAAGAACAAAGAGGCAAGGAAAATTGATAACATATTTTCCAGCACATTTTGACTCGTTTCTAACAGTTCCACTGCTTCTTGTGATAACATGCAAGCAAATGGAGACATAAGTTCCTCGTGTTATTATATATGTAGTAGTCAATCCGTTTGATGCTGGCAGGCAGGCACATTAACACAGTAGATGTAGCTATTTGTTCTCTCTCTTTTTCTGCTGAAGTGTTTGATTTCTTTGATCACTGCCCTAGAAAGCATTATTAATATTTAATTTCTCCACTCTCTGAGCCCCTTGAAAAAGAAATTGAAATAAAACACCTAAGAAAGAGTCAATATCTGTGACTTTACTTGACTTCTTAGTGCTGGCTTTCTCTCAGCGAAGCACATTGAATTTCAAGGCACTGTACAGATTTTGTGGATTATCCCAATCTTTAATGTAAAGTGCTTAAATTCTAAGTCTGCAGTAGGATGTTTTTCTGGAAGCCCTGCATAAGCCACTATGTAAAACTTGATTGCTAACAGAATTTTTTCTGGTTTGTCATAAAAATTTGAATACAATGAAATGGGAAACATATTATGAAAGATTAAAGTAGGATAGAAGCAACACGGATATTCTATAATCTTTATTAGCTTAAGTTGATGTCACTTACTGTCTTAGAGAAACATTTTCGTCCTGCAGCGACCACATTGTGTTCTTTCACTGTATACTAGCATCCAAAGGCATAAGAATATCATTTCATAAGAAATCGCTAGGATCTTTCTGTCTGTTTGTTTATGTTTGTTTTCTTTATTTCCCACTATTGATGTGTTTTAAAATTACCTTTTTGTATAGTAGGAATTTTCAATCATACTTTCCAGGATCATTAAGTTCATTTTTAGTGTGGTACCTTTGGGACTGAAATGATTGACAGTTCATAAAATTTGGAGGTTTTGGAAACTTCTGTTTAGAAGGCTGAAAAAACATGAATTGCTTGATTTGAATAATATTTGTAGAGTAAAAAGACTGCGTTTTCTAACCGTCTTTTCTGATGCACTGTGTAGGATCCTTATGGTTTTCTTTTTGTTTTTTGCATCAGGATCATCTTTAGCTCTTAAAATAACTAACGTAAAAGCTCTTAAAATAACTAATGTAACTAAAGGTAGAAGGGAGTATCATCTGTAGTCAATTTCCAGGGAAAACAAACAGGCAACAACAGGAAAAAAAAAGGAAGAAATCAAGAAACAAAACCACAAAAACCACTCTCCCTGTGGAAGGATCTTTTCTTGTTATTTTGAAGGAAATAATTGTTTTCCTATCTGAATTCTGCAACTTTTTTTTTCTTTTGTGATTTATTTGCTTGTTTTTCCTACAAGATACTAAGTAAAGAGAAACTTTGTTCACCTACTTATCCTTGGTCACTTGGTGAAATGTATTTTATACAATGTGAGTACTTAACTCCACTCACTCATTTGGTGTGGGTGTAACACATGTTTGGACCTTGCATAGGCTGTTCTTTCACTCCAAGAAGCACAGCGTTGGTTTATGAAGTGGAAGAAAGACAGTGTTTGTACGGGAAGCTCTTGGCTGCCTATTTGCACCCACCATAACACTGCAGTGATGAAAACCCATCAGGTGGTATTCCTCCACCATCATATCACTTCTACCCAGCCCGTGAGGTGGTTCTTTGTATTAGTCTCATCTTCATTAGAAATGTACTTCCATTCTGCTGTTACTCAAGTATCACAGGGAATGCCAAATGTAATGGAAAACATGCTGCTAATATAAATCTCTGTAGTCAGGAATCATAGCTAGCTATGCAGAAACTTCATCGTATGCAACCAAACACATATTTCGTAACGTTTATCTCCAGCTTTAATGTCAAATGAAGCAACTTGCATGACAGAGGGCCATGACAGACACCTTCTGAAAGCCTACTTGCTTCACCTGAGGGTACTGATGAGTGTTCAGAGGATCTCAGTTGTTTGTTGTTGTTGTTGTTGTTTTTAAAGTGGGTTTATAGAGGGGCTAAGCATCTGACAGTAAACATATTTTCTCACCTAGCCATCTGAAATGTAATTCAGTGCATAAATCCCCCTTTATTCTGTATTGGTAAAAGCTGAGGCTTCAAAAGCCTAGCACTGACTTGAAAGAAAATTCTAATAGTGTTCTCTTTGTTATAGATTTGTGTATACAAGTTTTCCCTCTAAGAGTAGAAAAAGGGAAACCACATCATTTATATTTACCTCTTAAAAATTTAGAGCTGACATTTCTGAAGCAGGATGACATATTCTGAACTAACTTTGTTTACTACTTTTAGATCACATAATGATTCTCTTCTGCTAGGAAAGACTCTACAAAATCTACATAAATATCAGGCTGTTTTAGTATTCACTGCGCAGGACTCCCTAAACACCCTGTCCACATTCTTCAGACTAAACTGGTCTCCTGGGAGGCATTCTTCTTTAATAGTCTTCTCAATCTTCAATGGAACTCCTTGGTGTAATAGTAATTACACCTGCAAATGAACATTTGCAAAGCACTGATCTTGGATTAAGATGCGTACAGAGAGGTGCGGACTGCAACACAAGAGGGGGAGATGAGAGGATACTGTCCTTCCCAAACGTTATTTTATCAGTTGATCTCAGTTTATATTCTGTCGTGGTTTTATGATTTTTGTTATCAATATTCCACATCATAAAAGAGTTAAAGAGTTAATGATCCGGTTCTTTGAATTGCTGCTACTTCCAGGGTACCTTCCACAGAAGACAAGAACTACAAATACTACAAATCCCAGGAGACTTCATTGTTCCGTTTCTGTTTTCCATTCAGAGGGAAAGATAAAACTGTTCACTAGTCACAAGACTGTCCCTTCTTTTACTCTTGTCTCTGTCCTCTGTGCTCCCCAGCTGTCTTGCCTTCAGCATTAGAGTATGGCCTTCAATTCTGGGCTCTCTCTCATTTCATTTATTATCTTCAGTTCCGGTTATGCTGTATTATATTGTGTTATAGCATTCTGCTATCATATTTAGTAAATTAATTTTCTCCCTTAGCTCATTGCTGCTGTTTTGTTTTTTAGGTTCATATCCCTGCCTTTTACCTTCTCCCCCTTTCCCCTCCTCTGGGGCGTGGATCCATGAGTCCCCACGCACCATTAGTTGCGGACCTAACTGGCCCGCAAACCACTGACATATTCATAAGCATTAAATAGCATTATAGGAGAGTTTGCTGTCTTATTACTTGATGTCTCAGACAGAACAATACTTTTGGGAATTTCAGCACTGTGTTTTAAGACTCGTAATGCCTAGGCATTACAGAAAGACATCACAACAACTCAGTGTAAATTTCACAATTATTCATGTTCTTGAAATTAAAAAAAAATCTGTTACCTTAGTATTACTTTGACAATATTTTTAAACAAATTTAGAAGTATCTTCCTACTGTTTTTTCTAGTTATTGCACAGAATAGTAAAATTTGTATTTCTGCTATTAAGAAAATCACACTTTTTTTGTCTATTTTGTTATGCAGCAACATGCCACTGTACTAAATTTTGTGTGGGAAGACGTTATAGCAGAGAGAGTGTGAACTTTTTTAACCACCACATACTCATAGAATCATTAAGGTTGGAAAAGACCTCTAAGACCATCCATTCTAATCATCAGCCCATCCTCACAGTGGCCAGTAAACAGTGTCCTTCTGTGCCACATCTACACGTTTCCTGAACACCTTCAAGGAGACTGATTCCACTGCTTCCCTGGTCAGCCCCTTCCAATTCTTGGCCACTCTTTTGGAGAATAATTTTTTTCCTAATATCCAACCTGAACCTTCCCTGGTACAACTTGAGGCCATTACCTCTCACCCCATCACTGTTACCTAAGAGAAAAGGCTGACCCCCACCTCACTACAACCTCTTTTCAGGAATCTCCTGAGCCTCCTTCAGACCAAACAATCCCAGTTCCCCCAGCCATTTCTCATGAGTCTTGTGCTTCAGACACTTCAACAGCTTCATTGCCCTTTGTTTCTTAAGCAGTGGGCCCAGGAGAATTTCATGAGGTTCAGCAAAGCCAAGCACAAGTTCTTGCACCTTGTGGCAACCTACACTATCAGTATAGGCTGGAATGTGAAAAGATAGAGCAAAGCCCTGCCAAAAAGGACTTGGGGGTACTGGTGGATAGTAAGCTGGACAGGAGTTAGCAGTGTGCCATTGCAGCCCAGAAAGCCAACTGTGTTCTGCAGTGTGAGCAGGTAGACAGAGGTCCTCTGCTCTGCACTGTAGTACTGTGTCCAGATGTGGAGTCCTCAGTACAGGAGAGACGTAGAGCTGATGGAGTGAGTCCAGAGAAGTGCCACAAAAATGACCCAAGGGATGGAACACCTCCCCTGTGGACAGGATGAGAGCTGGGGCTGTTCAGCCTGGAGAAGAGAAGGCTTCAGGAAGACTTGAGAGTAGCCTTTCTGTGTATAAAAGGCAGATATAAGAAGAAGGTAGCAGACTCAATTGAGATCTGGTATGATAGGACAAAGGGAAATGGTTTCAAAGTAAAAGAGGGGAGATGCTTGGTGAGGCACGGGCACAGGTTGCTAAGAGGGGTGATTGTTTCTCCGTCCCTGGAGACATTCAAGGTCAGGCTGGATGGGGCTCTGACCAACCTTATCAAACTGTAGGTGTCCCTGTTCATTGCAGAGGAGCTAGGCTAGATGACCTATAAAAAGTCCCTTCCAACTCAAACTGTTCTGTAATTCTAACTTAATATCTGTGGACATCAAGATAAGAACGTAAGCGCAATGTCATTGTCAAGTAGAAGGTAATTTTTTAATCTGACTTTCAGTTTGTAAATCAACCAGAAAAAAAAAAAATAATGGCAATATTGCAAAGAGATTTTGATCTGATGCACAGTGGAGCTTGTGCAATTGTAAGTCCATGGCAAATCAGGTAAAACAAAGGAAGAATCCACCTAGGAGTAAGTTCTCAGCAGCCTTTCTGTATTCTGTGTAATTTATTAACACTGCAGTATTACTAATTCAACTTGTTTCTGTATCCCAGTAAATTGTAGCATCATAAAAAAGGCTGGGAATATAAAGCATTCTTTCAAATCTGAGGCACTTTGATTTGTTTCAATATTGACAAGGGAAAATATGAATTAGACCATTCTGAATATTTACTAAGTTTGTGTAGCAAAAAAACATTGATTTTTGTTTTCCATTATGTACCGTATCTAGGAAAAAAATCTGTTCAAGAGAGATACAGAGGTTGCTTCATAACCCAAAAACCATATTGTTTTCAAATTTTGAAATCCCTATAAAGTCTAAAATGAGAAAACTGTTTAGGATTTATTTCATTAACACAGTCTGTGGATTATTTTTTTTTTCAAAGATGAAAAACTGTTTGTTCATCAGATGTAATCATTGGAAGAACATTTTCAAAATTCTCATCAGTTCCCAGAGATGATTACTCTCCCATGTATGTCAGTACCATTGGACACAGGGTGATGAAGAGAAATTTTAAATGTCATCCAAGTAATGATGGTTAAGTCACAGGGCAGAGTAAGTCTTCTCTTTAGAGAATTATATTCCCTGATATTATTACTTTGATCAACATAAATCAGAGAAAACAGAGTTCTGCATCCTGTTGTCCAGCTACTATCAAACGTAGTTTTCCCCTCTGCACACTCCCTACTGTACATTTTTTTGAAGAGAATTGAGGAGCAACACAAATATAAGATAAATCAATAATTACTTAATTCAGGAGGAAGTTAGGATGTTCGTCCTTCCTACATGCATGAAAATTATGCAGACATGCAAGCCTTAACATTAATGAAATATGAAACTGTGAGTAATAGTGTCACTCTAATTTGTTGTGCTTCCCTTTGTACCACTTTCTGATTTTATACTCTGTCAAACAAAAAGGTCCAATCACAGTGGTCTCATTCTGTTACGACTGGGTTGTGCTGTGGCACCTTATGCCATGCCAGATATACTCTTTCATATGATCATGGTTCCAACCTAAGCCAACCAACCATGTACATATATCAAAACATATGCTATTTTCTGTTGTCTCATTAGCACAAAGAATAATGGTATCTTCTTCGTTGCTTTCTGTCTCCAATAGCCTGTCATTGTGACATAAGCTAAAGAAGACAGTGATTCAGTCACATTAATACAAAACTTTTCAGTTCAAAAAAGAAAGAAATCATTAAGAATGTTTTGAAGTACTCTATAGTGATTTTTTTTTCTAATGATACCTACATTGTAATATCTTTAGTTACAGTAATCTGTTTTTATTGCCATGGATTTTAAAAGGAAAAATTTTGAATTTTAAAATCATGAATGAATGGGGTTATTTTTCAGTCTTAACATCAGTATTTTTTATTTGACTTACGTTTTAAATATTCCTCAGCACTATCAGATGTTGCCCTGAGAAGTGTTTGTACTGCCCTGCTTGGTTTGGAAGCATCTAATGGACTGGTACAAAAAAAAAAGAAAAATAACATAGTTGCATGTCTCACACAGTGAAAGATCAGTGAAAAGTCTTTTGTCATAAAGGAGAGGGAAATCAGATAGTTTAGAGGCACAGCCCACCAGCAACAGTGTTTTCTTATAACTTGTAGGAACTTTGTTTGCAAAGTTAGAAGCAGAGGATAGATGCATGACTGCACTGGAAATGCTTTAATGAGATCAATATGTGAACACTGTTACCAGTAAAACTGCGAGGAAAATTCTTCTTATTAATAATATAAAAAAACCCAAAAAACTGATTTTGGCTGTGATTTCAAACAATAGATTTCAGACAACCCTGTAGGAATAAAGTGCTGCAGTGTTTGATGAGAAATTCCAGTATTGATTCAGGCTGGTAAAATATTTTTCTTCATCTTTTGAGAGGCCTTACCATGTAGATGCTATGAATAAAAGTTTGGCATTTCTAATATGCTGAGAGTACAAAAACATACAATTCTTTTTTTGTTACAGAAACTCTGTCTTGTTTGCTGCTTGACAATGTATGTGAACAGAGAAAGAGTGAAGTATAATTCTGTGTTTTTCTGAGTCTCAGTCTCCTGAATAGGTACCATTGTGTCCATGCCTCTTGAGAATAAAGTGCTGCTAAAACTTCTTGGAGGTTTTTTTTTTTTTTATTTTATTTTTGCTGTGCAGCCTCCTACTGACAGCTGCAGAGAGAGATGTCGTCTGGTCTTCTTTAATCCTTTCCTCTAGCTGTGTGCTTTTCCTATCAACTACCCCATAAATATTTTCCCATAACTGGCACGGCTGATGCGTCATCCCATGCCTTGCTCAGGACCTCATCAGAAGTGAGAGGTACAATTATAATCTATACTAAGAAAGGAGCAACTGGAGAAGACATGAAGAGAGCTAGGTTTGAAGAACCAGCATTTTCCTTAGTTTAGGAACTTCACAGTCCTTCTGATTCTTGGATTTTATTCATGTGCTTTGTACTTCATGGCTGATTCATTTGTTCATTTAGCACCAAAGTTCATCCTTTGTCTTCAGTAGTTTGAATTTATCCTCAAACCACGTTCTAGGTTATATTCATATCTATAAAGTTCTCCTCACAAAAGCATCTTCGTTCTACATGTGTCATTACTTGACAAATCACTGATATGCTGAAGTGCTTAGAATTTCTGGATTTGGCTTAAGAGTTCGGTGAGACTTTTGACTGTCACCTCACCATGATTAATGAAATTCACCATCCAAACATCAAAATTAAACAGGACAACTCTTCTCAAACTGGAACAAATCTCCTTTTTTTTTTTGCTAAGCATATACAGAAGAAACTTCTTCTGTAAGGAGGGAAGAAAAGAATACATATTCAGTGTTCATTTTTATGCTATTTATTTGCCATTTAAAGAGTTTGTTTGGGATATTTCACAATAAAACTAAAATACTGTTCTCTTATCAAAAGTAGGATAAGAAAGATAGTGATATAAGGAATCGTAATTTCCCAGTTGATTGTGTAAGAATTACTGACATCAGTGTGGTCTGGAATTGTGACTGATGTGAACTACTGCATTCTGTACTTGAATGCAGAGCAAGTCAGCAAAAAAGACCCTAACTGTGCTGATATTTCAGAGCGGTATAATCTAGTTTAATCATCATCTAGATTGATGAAAAATAAAGTCTGTTTTGTCTGTGACAAGAAAGATTAGCAAAAAAGTCACTTATTGCTTTTTTTCCTAGCCCATCTATCTCATTGCCAGGTAATATTAGTTTCCTCCTGAAGGTCTTTAAAACTATGCTTTCCTTCTTGGAGGGAGTACTAGTAACTTTTAGTTTTAAGAGAATGCAAAAACTTGCCTGTGGGTCAATGTTTAAGTGTTATACAATATGGCTTTAAACTTTTCCTGCAATTAGTGCCTAATCCAAAACAACAAAGCACATTATCAATTTTATACTTAAATGGAGCATTTTTTCAACAGGCCTATTCATCTACTTAAAATTAAGCATATGCTTAAGTGCATTGTTGAATCAGAGCCAGAGTTGTTATGACAAAGCAAAAAGCTGCAGAAACTGTCTAGCAGATAATATTCATATTTCTTGGATTAAAATGTTCATTTCAAGAAGAGGAAGAGCTTAAATTCCAGTTAGCTTCAGGCGCAGGTTAAGCAGGCAGCTTCTGAGTGCATGGCTGTTGGAACATGCAGCCTGCTCACTTTTCCTAGGAGAAGGTGATGGGGCTGATGATTCCAGCAGCGTCTGCAGCTTGGCCAGGTGATTGTCTGTAGCTCTGTGAATTAGAGGACAAGCCATGGAAGCAGACACGTCAGCTGTAGATGAGGAAGCTGCTAGGGACAATGAGGTCCTTATTTCCTTATGTGTGGTACAAAGGGTGCTTAGCAGAACTGGAAAAACTAGAGAAGGAGCAAAACAATCAGTAAGACTCAGTCACAGCTAGTGTACACTTCTCCATCTGCCCAGAATATGTCTTTTTTTTCCCAAGAGAAAACTAAAAACTAGACTTACATTTGGCAAATCTCCCTGAATTATTTTACTCACATGCTAAGTACTGCCTGGCTAGTAATCTCTGACATTTGGACTTGTTATGTTCTCATTTTTTGCATGTTGGGTTTAAATCACTGCCCTTACACCAGTGCTCTGTAGGTGGCTTGAGAAAAGCAGTTAGTGAAAATGGTCAAATTTTCAAGAAGACCTTTTTTAGGCAGGAAGAAATACAGGCCAGATGATCTATATGAGGTGCTCATTGATGGAGGAAAGGAGTGATATTGGAGAACCATGATGCATGTTACATGATGGTTGAAGTTGTTTGAGATCAAATTTATATAGTTGAGATTGAACACACTTAAGGGCTAACCTGCTAATATGTTCAGTTAGAAAAACCCAGTTAATTGTTGACTGTTGTGTGGCACATTCACAGTGTCTTGGAGGGAACCAAGTGTGGTGTCACATTGCAAAGGCATCTCAACATCTAGCTGTCCACAGGGTGACACCAAGACTTTCTCTTTGCTGCTCTCAGCTCACTGTGTCTTCTGTTACATTTCTTGGCTTCGGGCAAGTTGTCAGGTGTTGTCCCTCTGTGTGTACATCACATACCAGGTTACAATATGATGTCTGACAGGTTGCATTGGCAGTCAGGAACATGTGCACTCACAGAGCACAAGTCCTTGGGAAGATGACCAAGTCATTCAAGGACTTTAAAGATAACGATGCTATTGTAATAAAGTTTCTTTTAAACAGAAAAGGATCCTCCATCTGTTAGATTTCTAATGTAGTGTATATTGCTTTTCAGCATTGATCAAATATCCACTGAAGAGAGCTGTGTGATTTGGGCCATGCCATGGAGCTGTCAGAGGCTTTCACATCCAGGGCTTGCTACCATCTCTTAAGAACTTCAGAGGGTGCCATTGGTTAAAGGCAAAGATTGCTCTTGCTGTAAGTTATTCAGCCAAAATGTTGATGGCAGCAATATATACAGTACAGTGTTGATCAGTGCACAGTGTTGTTAGCACATGGAGGCTACCATGTGCAATCTTGAGGAGATGCTGGCTCAGGGGGAGTTGGAATCCCCATATGAAACCTGGTGGTCCTGTTGGAAGCTGAAGGACACATTGGAAGAGGAGAATTTTCTCAAAGTGAACAGACATTTCTCCTTTTCCTTCAGGTCACATGGTACATTCTCTTTTTTTCCTGCACTTAGTGAAGCATCTAGTCATCTCTTCAGGGTACCATCCTGTCATAGGAGTCCCCTAGTTTCAAAGCTGAGTAGGTGTTAAAGTGCTTTTTTAAGTCAAGAAGTCTTAGCAAATAGAGGGAAAAAGGCCATTGTGTTGTAAACAGTGTAGCTGCTATGGAAACTGTGATGACATGCAGAAAAAGAGGTGGAATGGAAGAGAAAAAAAACTTTAATATTACATCTTAATTTTGAGTAGTGACCTTACTTTCTGTATTTGTTAGAATAACATGGAAAGCACATTTTGAAAATGCCAGAATATTTCTGTGTTATGTTGCATGCTTCATCCATGAGGTAGAGATGCTTTACCTACAATTATCTACAGAAAACAGTTGACTTCATGCTCATGTATCCTGAGTTATTTTACAGATTGTTGCAGTTCTCTTTCAGTGCGATGTATGATGTCTAATGATTTGTTAACTTTTCATTTCTTGGCCCTTGTTTAGCGTTAAAACCACAGTCTTGTTAATGACAGAGAATCTAGGTCTGTGTTTTCTTTGCTTTGCTTTGTAGGGGAAAAAAACGAAATGTTAGGGAGGGGGGCTAGGGATTTTTTTCTTTCTTTTTTTCTTTTTTCTTTCCTATAAAATGTTAGTGACCTTTGGCAATTTCCAAAGTATTTCAGTACGTCTGATGTTTAAATTGGACTTTACATCATTTGTTATAGTGACACCTGCTTCCCTTGTAATAGTGAAGTGTATGTCAGTACACAGAATACACTTTTCCAAAATTTACAACTTTGCCGTAAAAAAATAATTTTGTGGTGAAACTAGGCATAGGGGCTTTTTGACTAGGAACTAATTACTCTTGACGAAAATGTGGCAGGAGAGGTTGGTTTCTCATGAGTTTACCATGCAATAAAGTAAAGCTGATTTTATTACCACATTTATCTGCTTATGCTTCTGTAACATGAAGTGTGAGCAGAATTAAATAATGGACTTGTTCAGTTTTTACATCTAAATCCACATTAAAGGTGCTGCTATGTCACTGATGCAGATGGATCTGATTTTCTTATCCTAAGTCTTCTGAATATTTCCCATGGTCACAAAGCCCCATCAGATTCTTTGATTAAAAATTGCAGAACCATTGTGAAGCAAGGAGACCAGCTGGTTTCCAGCCCAAGTACAGGCCTTCCTGGATGAAAACTTGTAAAATTATTTCCAATCTGTCTCCGTCTCTGGGTCTTTTAAAGCTGCATGTGGAGAGGGCAAAAGGTGCTTTTCTCAACATCAGGTTGGTTTTGTTTTAACTATTTCCTGCAGTACAAAAAATAGTGGGCAGAATACATAGGAAAGGAGCACGCTGATGAAGGCAGCCTGCTCGTGGTGGCTTCTGTGGTCTCTGCTAACAGGAGGCTAAGAAAGGAGAGTTTCCAGTAAAGTCGTTCTCAAATTCTAAAGAAAGGAGCAGGACAGTCGTTCTCAAATTCTAAAGATTATGAAATTTGTGCCTCCTTTTCTCACAAGAGCTGAAATTCAGAAAAACACACCCTTCCTGGTGAGTTCTGAGTGCAGGTATGCAAGCTAGACTTTTGTCTGGACGTCTCTTTTGTGCTGAACTCTGCTCTTGTCATCCTTCCTGAGATACCATTGTCAGTGGCATTTTGGAAGCAGTCAGGTGTTGGAATTGCAGTAATGCTCTTGTGTACCAAGCTAAATTGTTGAAAATGGGTGATATTTTATATCTCATTGGAAGCGTCTGTAAGGTTTTTAATTTTTGCATTCTTGTTATTTGCAAAGGCAAGCATTAACTTCTCATGTAAATTGTATTTCCTGCTTTCATAAAACAAAATAATTACTGATATGTGTGTTTGCTTTTCACTTTCTAAAACTGAATTTTTCAACAGTTTTACTGTGGATGCTGCAATAATCTCTGTTTTATAAAATCCCATGCAAGCTATTTGTGATAATCCTTATCGTCTTTGTTGTTATCTTCTTTGAATAATTCTATGCAGTTATCTTCTATGAATATAATTCTAAGTATGAATAATAGCATAAATAAAAATTCTGTGTGTTTTTTGTTTATGTAACCATGAGAATACAGGAATTTTTTTCCAAAGCTGCCTTGTCATAGTTTATATACTTCCTGCCAGGAAGCAAAATCTGAAGCAATTTTAACACACCAAAATCCTTGGAGAGAAATATTCAACTTAAAGTGTTGTGAAGGTGTGTATATATTAAAGCAGGTTGAACTTGCATGATGAAGCTAACGAGATTGAAGTAGAATGAATTACACTGTACTACTGAAATAAACTATTTGCATTTAGTGAAGTACATCCTTTGTCTTTATGTTTTGGTGATTCACCTTAAATTTCCCCTGTGCTTGTGTAGATTATCCTGAATTCATAATAATTCTACATGAATTTTATGAGTATACGTAGCAGGGAAGGTAGACCTTTACAAAGTTAGTGAACTGTTTTATGGTGTTACGGAGACTAGTGTCCAAAGTTATAAATAGTAAGAGATTTGAGTAGAGATGTGGCAAGTGCATGTCTTCTTGTACTCCTGCTGAGCCTCAGGAGAGGAGAAGTGCTGAAGTCAATGAGCAGAGAGGGCTGAGAACCAACCTGCTTCTTCAGCTGCTTGAACTTTATGGAGTATGACTGCCCAGGCCTGCTCAAGTCACATGGAGGTTTTCTCGTCATCACACCTTGGGGACTGCAGAGGACAAAGGTGATCTTAAATCTGCTTCTCATCCTTAACACTGAATGAGATACAACTGATGTACTGCTTTGTCTTCTTGGCAGTTCAGTAACTAGCAATAGCCCTGGTTTTGGGGACTGTTTATCCAGAGTCTAGACATTTTATATGAGTTTAGGGCCTCCTTCTGTGTTTTATAAGGGAGGCAAACACAGCTTTTTTGATCCAGTGGTGGCATGACGGGTCCATTGGCTGTGTGCTGTTCTGCCTAAAACATCTCCAAAATAAGCAATCTGCTGGCGTTTTATCTGAAACTATGGCTTAGCAAATATGAAACAGGTGTATCAGCCACCACCTGTAGGAAGTGGCTATTACACATGACCATGCAGGCGTCACACAGTAAGCTGTCATCACAAGGTGTGCTTCAGCACATATAAGCCATCACAGAAAGGTATAGGATGGGTGAACAGAATGGTTTTCTTGCAGTATTTCAGATGATCAAGTGCTGGTTTTATTCTTTGGTTTGACTTTTAGAGAGAGACGTTATTCCAGAAAAAAAAGGTAGAATATGTTAAAATGCCTCAAAAAATGTTCCATATTAAGTAGATTTGTTGGAAAAAAAAGCACAGAAGTGAAACTATTCCATCTATCTCCCACCAGTGAGAGACTTGCAGAAAATCTGTCATGATCCTTTCTGAGCCACAAGCCTGTAGGGTCAAAAAAAAAAACCCTTTACTAAGTGATGGGACAGTCCTAAAGTATGCCGACTGTGCAGATCCCAACCAAAAAGAATATGTAAACACAAATTTAACCTTCACATCTCTGAATACTTCAGTTGACTGCTGTGGTAAGTGAGTTACTGGAGCAGGACCAAGTATGTAGCATTTAGTAAGAACAAACCTTCTTAATCTATTTAATGCCTACTTTAACAAATTATCTGGGTCAGTTTCCTTCCTTTGCCTCTCCTGTGCTCATTGGCCCCTCAGACATGTGTTTTTGTGATGTCCCCATGAGCCATGAACTGTGAGTCCCCGAGGGCACCGTGTGACATGGGCTCCTTGCTGAGAATGGGTGCCACACCGTATCATCTGCAGCAACAGCAGCTTGCAGGCGTCTTAATTGCCTGTGGTTTAAGGATGCTGAAGTGCAGAGGTATATTTTGCATGTCGTTCTGAAATTGTACAGATGAGTCAGTGCACACTAAATTCGAAACTGTGAAATACAAAGTGGCACAAGTACAGACTTTTTGATGTTTTGACTTTGTTTTTTATTATTTTTAATAATTAATACCTAAGATGCCTAAACATACCAAATGTCTTTTCATTCAGTACTGAACTATTCCCTGCACCAACACTGTTAGGCAGTCAATAATTCAGTAAGACAGTGTTTATACAGTAAAAATTAGTGTAAAGTGCATATATAAAATTGTAAACTGGACTAAATATCTGTTTATATTAAATACATAAACAACAGATAGAGTTGTTTGAGTTATATTTTGTGTGTATATTTGCCCCAACTCTTATGCATTCACAGCCTATATGTAATTAATGTATTTGGTTGGTAATGCTTTTTTAGGACAGCATGTGTCCACAACCACAAGCTAAAGTGTATTGATACATGGTTTCTGTAATGGAGCATTTTCGTCATTATAGATAAGAACAGTTAACATTTATTTGACGGTTTACATTTTAAAATCATTTTAGAGGCATTAATTAGTGCAAGACTATTACGAGAAAAATAATCTGAGAGATAGATACTATGAATGAGAGAAATCTTGGAAGGAAGTTGTGACAAAAGAAACTCAAATGTAGTAGCTGACGGCAAATTGCACACGAATTTAGCATGCTGATTTGACAGCAATGAGGACCAATTTGATTCTATTCTCATGTCTCTTGGGATACAGAGGTGTTGTTAGCAGTAAGATATTGACAGCTGGAGGGATGGAGGGAAGAACAGCATGCTTGGGAAAGGTATTTGGAGGCAAGATTAACAAAGAACAGTTTTAGGTTAAATACCTGCAGGCTGGTTAGAGAACAACAAAGGAAGCTTTTGATAATATTTGAAGGGTATAAACTTGAAGCAGAGAATTTGATGTGAGAAAAGGGATTAAGAAAGATGAGTTGAAATGTAAAAACGCTTCTGAACAATATAGTAAGCATTTGTCAGTTAGATCTATTAGCTTGCAAAACAGTATTTCCAAAGAAGAAGGAAGCTGCATGTCTTGCTTTATTTAGAGCTGTTCTGTAAGAATACAGGTAATTGAGAAGAGTTGTTCTGAAGCAGAAAACAGATGCATTTGTCTCAAGTACTATCTTCACAGTTTATTTCTCTTCACAGTTCTTTGTAAGGATTTATGGGTAAATAAATACTACAATTCTAGTGCTACATTCCAGAGAATGAATGTAGTTAGAGAAATCTATTAGTGTGAGCATGCAAGAGACCAGTACAAGCACTAGCTTTGTGTAAGGTGATAGATGCAGACACTAAGGTCTCTGGCAAAATTGGTTCCAAATTGTCAAGACATCCTGCCTCCTTCCTTGTCATGCATCTTGTTTTCTTAAAAATAGCTTATATGGATGAAAAGTCTCCATTATTGTTACCTCCATTTCTTTGTTTGCGATTCTTCCAATGACACTTTATTATTTCGAGATTCAGTGAGCTGAACATCATTAAAAGTTGAGATTTCGATAAGAATAGCAGGGCAACCAGTTCAAATGATGCTTATTTGGATGAGTGGTGTCTACATCTGCATTAAGGAGTAGTTTCTGCTGAAATTAGTTGATTTGATTTTAAAAATCATTTTTGGACCCAATAAACTCACAGTACGTTCAGTACATGTGAATATGTGCCTCCCCTACTGTCTGATCCTGAAATTCTCAAGTAATCTTCATATATCAGATTGATTGGAAGCAAAGGTTACAGTTTCCTGAAGCACTGAAAACATTGGAAACCTAAATCTCGTAATTATAACTCGCAGGAACTAAAGCACAGCTCCTTTTTAGTGAGCCTGGAGACATAGCTGGATAGTATATAGAAGGTGATCCTTTATGCAGAACATGAGAACTGCTACTCTGTAAACCTACTTGAGGTGTGCAGAAGGAAAGAATAGGACTTTCTGTGGTGCTTCTCATTCCATTCTAGGCAGTTGAGCTCTTCTGAACTACAGGAAAAAGAATCATCCTGTCTCTCTTGGCAGTGGCACACAGAAGAGAAGAGCTATGGGATCAGTTTTAAATGTAGCATTGCATATCATGTGTGCATCTTTTCTAAGATCAGTACAGCTTTCTTAGAATATATTCTGAACAGTCTGCTTATACTGTTTAATTTGAGAGCATCTGAGGTTCCAGACTTGCAAGGTATATGTGTGTGTGTCTGTCTTGCACTGGTAGCTGGCTGAAGATGGGAGATGTATCTTTGTCCTTATGTTCAGATTCCTGTGTAATTATTTTAAGTCACTGATCATGTCTACATGCCTGGCATAGAGTAGAACATCCTGCTTGGTGCTCCCATGAGATCCTACAAAACTATTTTACCTTGATTGTATACATCTGTTAATATATATAAATATGTATATATATGTATTTCCTTCTATATGCTCAAATCATTAGTTAAATCCATTGTACTCCCTGTTTACCAGGACTGAAAAGAAGTGAGTATTCTGCGTGTTCAGGAGAATTTCACCTCTTTGAAGGTCTTCTCAGATTCTTGGTTTCAGAAGCACTGTTTTCACTGGGAATGTGGTAGCCAGCTTAAAGCTAGCAGAATGAGGCTCCATCTAAAGTCTCTTCTTCTTTTCTCAAGTGCAAGATTCTACCATGCAGAATTATATTCAAAAAAGCTTGAAGCCTCTGAGGCAGCTTGAAATAAGTGCTCTTGGCCATATGCTGTTCTGGTTTCCTCCAGAATAGGTCTTTTTTCACACTCTGCCCCCAGTCATAGGGTAAAGACATTGCTTTGTGATACTACTAGAGGAAGAAGCTTATTAGAATTCACAAGGGATGCTATTTTGTTATTACAGTCTGATATTGCCTAAATTTCTCCTGGAGGCTCAGTTTTACTAGAAAGCTACCACAGATTCTTCACTTTCTAAAGCTCCTTCTATGAGAGCATGGATGGTGGCAACAAGAAATTCAGCATATTCATCTATTTAAATCTCACTCGTGCTAACATAACTGCAAGTCTGTGCTTTGTCTGCTTCCAGTAATTTCAACAATGCACATTCAGTTTTCCCAGCAACAGGATGTAGAATGGATGAGAACAATGAAAACAAAGTCTTGTTTGCACTGCTGCATATGCATATTTTGCTCCCTACATAAGTTAAGTCCTTATCTTCTGTCTTAGTGTTATGTTGTTTTGGTTTTTTCCAGTTTAAAGTGTGAACAGGAAAATAAATTATAGTTTTTTTACATAGAAGTGAATTCTTTACACTTGTTGGATAATTTCTAACAGACTCTATAGAAATTTTCATTCATCTAATTCTAAATCCATTGCAAATACCTTGCATTACCTGGAAAAGATATGCTGTGTGGTTGATTTACAAATTATTTCAGTTTAAGTCTTCAAGGTCAAAAGTTAAACTTTCAAAACTTTTTCTACTTACACTAATACTGCTGAGAAAATGTTTTGTCTTATTACTTGGCTAATTTCCTTGAAACTTTGAGCTATAGAAGGAGCTTTTGTTTAAACAGCTCCAGACCATGCAAGTTTTGTGTTAATGCGGGTGATTTTAAGAGGAGTAAACTGTATTCCAGTAAAAATACAGCCATAAAATTTGCAACCTATGATTCTTCTTTGATCGTCTAGATTATTTGGGATTTGATTCCCAGCATTGCAAATTGAGTCAGTAATTGATAGCTCATTGTAGTGCTATATAACTGATGTTTTTTTTGCAAAACCACAGCAGAAGCATGTCTGCCTCCTCACTAGGACCCATTAGGCAACAGGAACTTTGTGTCGCTGAACTGCTTCTTCATACTGAGCTTTTACAGTCTTGGCAGAGAGCAAAGTCAGAGTTTGTAATCCTGGCTCAGCTGTTTGTGCATCGGTAGTAACTGACTTTCGCACAGAGCACAGCATCAAAGGAGAGGGTGACGAAGAGAGAGGCATGTGACCAAAACCAGAAGAAATAGGGAAGGAAATCTGTGCATTCCTCAGAATCCTTGTAAAATAATTTGGTCAGCTGTTTCACTCTAGGTACTGAAAAACTAGTGCTAAGTGCAGACTGACAGAAGTGAATTTCAGCTGTGTGTGGAGAGCACAGATAGAAAGGAGACAAAACTCCTCAGTCCTTGAACCTGGTATGAAAGAACATGCATCTCTGAAGGTGTTTCCTGCACCTTACTGCCTGAGATGTTTGTCATCTTGCAAGTGCCATACAGAAAATGTATATTGGAAAGGAAAAACAGTGGTACTGTCTATGAGTGAGAGATCTTAATTAGTCTGTGAAATGCATCTCCAAAAAATCAGGTCATGGGACATGCAACCAAAGTGGTAGCCTTATGGAAAATTAATGCCAACTAATCCAACTGAATTTAAAAGGTGATCTTTATTTCAGCTACACTGTGCTTAATCAAGAGCCTGAATTTCTTACAGTGTCGTCATTAAAACAAGCCACTATTTACTGGGCCGATAAAATAATTACATTTTTATTATGTGAAGTCTGCCGCAGTCACATTGGAGTATTATTCCATAGAGCTGTAAGTTAAGGAATAGTTTGTGGTTCAAATCAAATCTGGTAAACCCCAACCTTGAATGACTCAGCACTGTCTGAGTAAGTGAATGTCATTTTCCAAAATCATTTTTTTCTTTCTGGATTATTTTCTGTGCACTATGTGTTGTCAGTGTTCATCTTGATAGAAACCAGAACACAGTTCTTTCTGTTCAGAGATGAACCACTTGATATGAAAAGTAGCATGTGGGAATGAATTGGTAGGATGAACATATGCGAAGATTTTTAGTTGAAAGAACTGTAGTCCTGTTGGAGATTTTCATTTACCTCAAAGCTATGGTTGTCTGGATTGGAGGATTAGTTCCAGTTACTATTTCTTAAATACTACTTTAACATCTGAGTATATAGGAGCATGTTGAATTTTTTAGTTCTATTACACTGTCTAGTAAACTCTTATTAGGGCAGAAGATCAAGTGACTAATGTACTGAAATTACATGTACTGCATTAAACTTAAAGCTCGTTTTGGCTATTTCCAGAATTGGAAATAACTCTTGATTTTCAGTTTAATGTTTACATATAGACTCTACTTACTGTTCTATTACCTAGAAATGCATGTTTAACTGTATGAGATAAGCTGAAGAGGCTGAGAATAAAGACTGTCCCATTGCAGGAGCAAACAGAATGACTCGTCTCTTCACTTCTCTGACAAGATGCATCAGAAACAAGTTTAACTCACTATTTCAATTTTTTTTGCCTAGCAAAGGTATAAAATCAGTGGGTTTCTTGCCTTCACACATTAGACAGCTCCTGTTGTGCAGTGAAGTATCTAGTATATGTTAAAGGGAAACATTAATGGCATTTGTACTACAGACAGAACATTTTTAAAGGTCAGATACAAAGGAGAATATTATCTGCACTGAGGGGAAACGGCTTTAAAGTGGAAGGTAGATTTAGGATGGATAATAGGAAGAAATTCTTTATTGTGAGGGTGGTGAGACACTGGAACAGGTTGCCCAGTGAGGTTGTGGATGTCCCCTCCCTGGAAGCATTAAAGGCCAGGCTGGATAGGGCTGTGAGCAACCTGGTCTAGTGGGAGGTGTCCCTGCCTGTAGCGGGGGGCTGGAACTAGATGTTCTCAGTGATCCCTTCCAACCCAAACCGTTGTATGATTCAGGGATTCTGTGTTGCTGGAAATGGCTTGTTGCTGTTATATTCTTCCAGATGAAATTCTTACTCCTCAGAGTGAGACACACACCTGCAATATGCAAGACATAAGGCTGAAATACTGGTGCTGAGTAATGGTAACAACTTCAGTGCTGCATCAAGCAACATGCATAGGACTGATAAAACAATCCAATGAGATGTGGGGTTTTTTTGCCTATTCCCTGCAGATCAGGATGAGGTGCAGTATGTTATGATATTCACCAATACTGGATGTAAGATTTGTGCTGAACAGTAACGTACCATTTTGTTTTGTAAGCCTATTTTAATATCTCTTCCCAGAAATAAGGTATTTAAATTTGAGGGAGGCCTGACAACTTTTCTGACAATGTGTGTGGTTTAGTATCTAAAACTTTGTGAGTAAGAGCAGAGTACCACTTATTGCAGGACCATTGCACAACAAATCTCAGGAAGGGCTTTAAAGCATGCTAGCCATTTCACGGGTCACCAATAGGAAAAATGATGTATGTGGACAAGTATAATTAGGTAACTGGATTATGAAACCAAAGCCCTAGTTTCCTAACTTACATTAAAATTACTGTGGGTATATATCTGTGTCTTGGATTTAGTTGAAAAATATAGCCAAAAACCTCCCAGCTAGCACAGATGCAACTAGCTTCACACACATAGATTATTCCTAGGAAACATCAGCAAGAATGTTTCCTTATGAAATTTACTCAGTAACCTCCAATTTCAGGATAAGTTCAGGTGGTCTGTGAATCGTGGTTATTTCCTTGGAGTTCTTGTAAGGGGGCAGATATTGCAGGATGTGATGATTGCTGGAGCCCAGAGTCTGCATGGATAGTTGGACAGTTTCTTACCAAACTGGCTTCAAGATGTGTTGAAGGAGTCTTTCTCAGTCTCCTGTTTAAGGTTGTTTTATTTTTCCCTTGAATTATCGGGTTGGAATCTGGCCTTCTGAAATACACTATTCATTATTGCAGTATGTATTACTTAATCATTGTTTTTTGTGAGGTTTTTGTTTGTTTGTTTGTTTGTGTTTGTTTTTGTTTTTGTTTTTTTTGTAATAAATCTTACCAATACTTGTCATTATGACTTTCCCTAGCAGTCTTTTCAACAGACATCTCAACAAATGCTTGGGTTAGGGTTGTTATACTCACTGATGGTGTGTTCATTCCCAGGGTTGGATGGTTTTGTTCTTTTGTTTTAGTTCATCTGTTTCTTTGTTTTGGTACTGGTTTGGAATTTGTTCTTTTGTTTTTGTTCTTTTGTTTCTTAAGATTCTCTTCCCCACAACTCAAAGAAGTAGTATTAATGTATTACCTCAACAAACTCGTTAGTGATTCTGTAACTTGCTTCTCTATTAAGGGAGTTCACATTTGGAAAGGGTAGCAATACATCACCCATTGGATGTTCTGTTAGAATGTGGTGTACATAACCTTTAAAATATATTCCTGTCACCAAAAGCTGCCTATTCTGCAGCTGGTCTAGATCTCGCTTCTCCTGATTTGGACCCACACTGGGCTTAGGCCAGCCAGCTACTGTTCCCTTCAGAGGCCATCAGAGGCAGTACTTGGATTTTGCCATTTTAACTGCTGGAGTATGAGGGTGGAAGCAATAAATGAAAGGCATGGAGAGGCCTGGTGGGAAAATAGGTGTTTTTGGCACTTGTTTGGGACAAGCTGCATAAGACACTCCAGCTTAGACGCACATATGCAATGTGACTATTCTAAACTTGTGCCAGTAACAACTTGCTTTTACTACATAGCATGATGTCTCCAGCAGGCACCTTCAGACTGCCAATGGCAGCCTCTCTATAAATGTGATTTTTGTCCAAACTCTCTCTCTCTCACTGCTTTGAGTGATCCTCAGGAGGCATATACATTTGTTTCCCTCACCTGGATTTGTAACACTGCAATTTTCACTTTTCGTCCATATTAGAATTGAAGAGGGGATTCAGATCATGGGGCTGACAGAGTGGAGAGCCCTAAAAGCCATTCCCACAATGATGGAATACCAGACAAAATAATTTTCTTTTTTTTTCTTTCCTTAACATATTCTATCAGCTCACTGGTTCATCAGTTTCACACTCGGTGGAGGTCAGTCAGCTCCAGTGAGGCAGGGCAGTATCTCTGAGGGAATTCAAATCACTTAGGGTTTTTTCTTTAAAGAAGATTGTCTTTGACTTCATTATCCCTTTTATTGATTAAATTCTAACTCTTCACCTTGCATTGATCTGCACTACTCAACAGAGACAGTTTCAGTAGAGTTTCTGTCTTTTCAGCTGTTACAATTAAAAAATAAACACCTTTGAGTTAAGCATATTCTGTGAGTGGTTTTTAGGAATGACCAGTTTTATCACAGTTTTGTTGTCCAATTGGTGATTATTAATACTTCATAAACACAGAAATGCTGAAGATAAAAGACTCAGTGTGTGAAAGTAGTAACTTTCTATCCTCTTCTCCCACCTCAAGTTTTGATTCCAACTTCAAAATAATTGTCCTGAGTGCTCATATTATTCCATTTTTCTTCTCAGTCTGTAGCAGAGGTGTTGCTTTTTTCCCCCTCTCATATTTCTGAAAAGCATTAATACAGAAATCTCACCAGATGTATATTCTTTCATGATTTTCTGCTGTGTCTAGTGGCCTTAAGTCTGGGTCGTTCTGATAACCCTCCAGTCCGTGTCCAAGCCTTATGAATCTGCTCATTTTGGTAATACTAGGAACCATTCTAATATGCTTGCAACAATCAAAATAACATCTCTGAATACAAATTGTAGCTGGAAGTGTGGATATTTTTTCTTCCTTGCATTTGCATCAGCTGTAGTAATCAAATAAGAATGTCATTCTTTGTATCTTGTCTTCCAAATCTTTCTTCTGTCTGTTTGTTCACTTATGTGCCTATGTATTAGAAAAGCTGTTGTACAAGAAGGAATACAGGTATTTTAAGTCTGGAACAGAATCCATTTATGTAGATCTAAGCATTCCCGAGCAGCAAATGATACTGTGCCCAGCAGTTGCTTTATATTTGTTGTGTTGTGGCCTTTATGTGCAGGGACATACGTGTTTTAGTTTATTCCCTAAATACTCTTCTAGGGTGTAAATTTAACACACTGCTTTTCTTCTTCTTGTTGTTATCATTATTATTTTTATCTTGCTGTTACAGGAAGCTTTTAAAGAAAAAATGTAGCAATCATCACTAGCCAATACTAGTTATTAATACTAGTCCTGTAAAGGTTTCAGTTGTTCTTCATATACCATTACTCACAGTCTGACCACACCTCCTCTTTACCAGAGGCATGCAGATACAACATAAAAGGCATAGATAGCACCTTGGTGCTCAGAGGGTGGGAATTGTGTGAAACAGTTGTGCCTAACAAGGTTTTGCATCTCTACCAGACCTCCATCACATCGGCTATGTCCCTTTGGTTTCCCTATGCTTTCACAAAGTTTAATGTGCCAGGCACCACAGTAGAAAAGAAAATCTCATTCCCTCAGCGTAGGATTAAAACAGTGGAATATTTTCTCCAGTGATGACTTCATGGATCGTTATGATTGCTGTCTGCTCACTGGCTGCTCCACACAAAGTTCATCTGCAGATCAGGTTCATTGTTATTTCATGGAATATTTGAAGCAATTAGATGAAGCTTCCTTATACATCCAGTCATCATTAGCTCTGTTTTTCACCATCACAAGGAACTTCAGCTGGGGTGCTAAGATCAAGCTGATGTACAGACCCAGCAGCTCCCTGCTGTTCATGAAGGGCCTCTTGGCACTGTGGAGCTAACTGTACTGGGGATGAGATGAAGCACACATTAGGAATTGTATTGTCAGTGTTACTGCATGCATCATGCTTGAGTTGCTCATACAAACAGGACACAGACTGTGTCTCCTTTGATGTTTTTCATAATTACAAAGATTGTGCAACTTGTAAGTGTGTGTACAGAGTATTTGCATCAGTGCTAGTGTTGCAGGCTAGTCAGAATATTATCTGCTGATAAAGGGCAGTAATCAGACTAAACCTAATTACTCCCCATTGTTGCTTTTTAATTATTATTATTTCATTGTATTCTACACAATGGAACATTTCTCCTGCCTAGAAAAACAGAAACAGTTGATAAAATGTAAATGAATGCTCTTCATAGACCTCTGAAATTTCTAGCACTCCCCCCAAGGACCTCAAGGCTGTTGTCATATTTTTCCACTAGTAATATCCAAAAAGTGCAAGACGGTTCCCTTCTTGAAGAATTTCTTTGAAATGAGATAAAATTTTATTGGTACATTGTATACTCTTCCAGCTTTCTGCAGCTAAATGATCTGTTTCCCTGGTCTTGCTGCATTCTCAATGCAAATTGGCTTGCAGTCATTTTCTTCTTGAGTAGGAAAGGTGTAAACTTTGAAGAATTACATTAGGCTCGAAACTTGACAGTTTGACAGTACCAGGCCCTCACCATAATTGCTTTCATCAGTTCCCACCAGATTTAGAATGAGCTTTTATTACCGTTATCTGAATATCTCATTGCATTTACAAATACTGAATATGAAAAGGTAGAATGGATTCCTCTTCATATAGCACATGGTGGAAAGCTGGTTGAAAACCATTTCTAAATCTCATGTTGGTGATGAAACAACCTCACAAATAAACAAGCTTTCCAGTTTGCTTTGTACTAAGTATCTGCCCTGTATCATGACTTTTGTAAGGATTGTTGTCAAATATTTTGTAATCTCATTAATTTTTTTAAGTGTTCTCACAGTTTAAAAATGTGAATAAAATCTGTCAGCATCTGTTAACTCCTCTGTTGATTCTCTTGTACACTTTACATCCATGCAGACATCTGCATGGATGCTGTGTACCTGGCAGAGTTAATAGAAAGGTAATGCATAAATAACACCATCAAAACATAACCAATGGGTAAGGTGTGCTTGGTGCTGCCTTCTGGTTTGAGTCCGAAATAAATGGTGCACACAGCCAGGACTTTCACATTTGTTTTATTGGTTTTTGATTCGTCACTTGTTTTGAAAGATAAACTGCAATGAGAAGGCCATATACTTTGGAATGCTGCCTCACTGATGAGTCCAGAGGTAACTGGTGGACTAAAAAAAAAAAAGCAAATTGTAGAATTGTAGATAGAGATTATGAAAACAGTCAACCAGCCCATGCTGTTTTGGAAGGCTCGTATAGGTTTGTTGTGCACAAAGAGCCTATACAAAGAAAAATAAAGTCAGTGGGGAAACTCCCATGGATTCCAGTGGGTTTTAGATAGCATCTCATGACCACATCTTTGATGAACAGATCTATAATCGTTATCATGCAAGAGTGTACGCAATACAATCAATTGCTCTGCTGCATATTGTTGATAATGAAACTCCATTGTACTATCTGAAATGCTCATTCTGATCATGAGAATTTATGCAAGGGCAGAAGAGGTAATGTGCTGTATTTTTGATGGGAACACTTTCTCCCCCTTACTCTATCTGTATTTTGTAAAGACAGTGTAAATCAGGCAAAAACAACTCCCCAAATGCAAAAACTGTCAAAATCTTAATTAACAGAAAATGGTGATTTGTGTGATTTTGGACTGCGAACCTAGTACAGGTTTTGATTTTTTTTCTGGAAAGAAAAACGGAGATGTCAGATGAGAAAATGTATCTGAAAGATGGGCATTACTCATTTCTTGTTTTCTGATACTGTAGTGTGGATAATACTAGATGAATTTCAAGTAAGTGTATTACCAATGACAAAAAATGCAGTTGTAATTGCATTTTCAGCGATTCATCTGTGTAGCACACTGGCTTATTTTACGCAGGCAGCATCTGTTTCACATGTACAGGATGATTAATCTACTTTTATTGACAACCAAATGCTTGTAATGCAATCCCAGTTGCCCACCTATATGGTGCTCCCATATAGGAAAGGGGAAGGGGAGGGAAGGGAAGGGAAGGGAAGGAAAAAGGAAAAAGAGAAAAAAGAGGTTTATTACAAAGAAAAATGCAGTTAACACAAGAATTTTTTGTGAAAGAAGCACACAGGCCAGGCCAGTCCTCCTGGTTATTTGGGATTTTGTTGTTTTTGGAGGTGAGACAACCCCCCTTTAAAATCTTCTAGTCTAGACTCTTTCACAGCATTTATCCATCAAGTAATGATTTGGCTATTCGCTCCATTGTTAAGTGTTCCTGGTAAAGTACTTAGTGCAGTTATCACCACCAAGACAGACCCCAAGAGCCAGAATGGATGGAAACCTTTGGGGGTTTCAGAGGAGAGAAAATAAGTTTTGAAGAGCCCAGGGTGCATGTTTGAGACATCTGACTTACAACAATCATATCCTTGGCTGCAGATGATTCCTGTTTTCTGTAGTAATAGACGATTCATTTTGAAAGTGGTTTCTATACCAAATAAATAGACATGTTCATAGATGTAGCAGAGAGGTTTGTAAGACATCATAGCTACATGTCCAAAGTAAAGAGTAATATTACCAGAGAGCTAAGAGGTTCAAAACCAAATTCTTAGGCCCCCATTCATTTGATTTATGCACTCTAACTTAAGGAATTGGCTTGACATAAATTGGATGAAGCTAACATCAGTTCTATACCCTAGGTGAGGAGACATTGCAAGTTAAGGTGAAAATGCTGAGTTTTTTTGTCAGAAAGCACCATTTGTTGCTTAGTTGGGCTCTATTTCTTCCCTGGAGTCGGAGTTGAACTGTTGTTCCTTCCTACTTTGTGTTTTCAAAGGACTATCATGCTGTCTTCTCTTTGTTTTGTTTTGTGTGTTTTGGTCTTTTCTACCTTTTGGTACTGCTAACATGATACCGTTCTTACTGGTTCTTACTGGCGTCACTATAGTTGGAGATTTATCTTAAATATCAGAAGGTTGAACTTCTCTCAGAAAAGTGTGAATGAATCCAGGGCTGTGTCTGGTAGAGAGCGGGAGGAACACAGGACAGATCGAGTGGGAGTTCTGAGGCAGCAGAAAGGAAAAGACAATTCTTATTATGAAAATAATTTTATATTCAATAGAGAACTATTAGAAACTTTTGGAGGAGGGGGGAAGCCTGGTGCACTTTGTCTGCTCTGCTGTAACTTGTAAATTGGAACCTGCTCCTAGTTCATTCAATTCATCGCTCACATGTTTAACAAGAATCCACTGCAGTTCTGTCTTTCTAATACCATTTTGACATAAGTCATATCTGATCCAAACTGGTTTTCTACAGTAAACTGCTTGAAATGGATGATTCAAAACTTGCTGAGCAGATCTGGGCAATAATACCTTTCTGCCAGTGCCCAAGTACAAATTGTTCAGCAGGAAGAAAAAATTACTTAATTCAGTCATCAGAGTGTTTGAAGTACAGTTTTTAAGATGATATCTGTGTATTGTCTTACACCCTTCAGATAGCTGGATCTTTTTTTAAGCTGTAACTAATTATTTTGTAGAGATATGAGACTAACCAAGTCTAATGTGAAGAGAAGACTTTTCATCACGTGAGTGATGGACTAACCCATTCCTCTGTAAAAAATGACCTTATTTAATTTTACTAGTTTATGAAATTCTTAAGTTGCCTTATGTGGTGGTCAGTGTAAAGAGTAGGCCCTAGGGAGCTGTAAGCTGAGGCTGTGGTTCAGGAGAGTTTCTAAGCACATGCTAAACTTAAAGCAAGTGTTTAGCAGCTGATGAAGTCAGTAGGACTTAAACAGCCACTTAGAGCCTAATACTAGAAAGGAGCAGAGAAGACATGGAAGATTTCAAGTGCAATTTAGGTTTCATTGATTTGAGGTTTCCTCTGGTTAAATGCTTTATTTTTGTGATTGGGTTCAACACCGTTTTGGAGGGGGAAACCATCAGCATGGTATTACTACAACCAGAGCCAAGAGCCAGCCCGTGCTTTGACTGGAAGGACAGGTCCCTCGAATGGAGGCAGGCTTGGGGCAGCAGGTGGAGGAGCACAAGGACATGTGTTTCTGTGTGAGAAGCTCTTTTGGGGATTCTTAGTTGCCCCCTTCAGCCTTCTGTTACTGCTAATGGTCACCCGAGGGGATAAGTAAGGGATGGGGAGAGAAAGCAGCCTCAGAGGTTTGACAGTCTGGAAAAGGGTTATGACACAGTTTAGCCAACACTGGTGTTATATAAATGTAAAAGTGATAAATAGTGCTTAATGACTATGAGAAATGGCTTCTCACGTTCGCCAAAAAAAATTGCAGTGTACTGGATTTATGAAAGGCCTTGACAAAATTCCTAAACAAACCAAGTTTTCCTTTACTGCGTGGACTTGTAGTTATGATTATAAGAGGTTTGTACTTCTTGCCAGTGAAGGCTGTGGCGCTAGTGTGTTGCTCAAGCTGAATGCGGTCTAGTTTATTTAAGCAAGAGGGAGTTTAAGTGGAAATGAGCCACAGAAATGTGTGCCACTTGTCTAAAACAAATATAGTTTAGGCTTTTCCTTTCAAGTGACATCTATTATTGCGTTTTTAAGTAGATCTTTGTTAGTAAGCATCTGCAAGTGTGTTTGATTAGACGAAAAGATCCAAGGCTATATTTATCTTCCTAATCTGGAATGTTCTTTTTAAAGAAGGACCTGCACCTATGCCAACTGAAGTTAATTGGAAATTTGAAACTGAACGGAAGTTCCTAAAATAGTTCTGTCAGCGTTGTTCATTTACATGATGTGTTGTCTGCACAGACACTTTAGACATTACGTAGGGTTTTTTGGGGATTTTTAGAACTTTATTTATTTTATTATTTTTTTTCAGAACCAAATAGAGCAGAAAATGGGAGAACTCATCCATGCTGGTCATCAATATGTCAAAAAGAGAGAGATTATCTTCTCAGCATAGCAGATTTGTTTGCAAGTTTGTTCTTGCTGCAATACGTGTATCTATTTCTACCATAGTTAAGTGATTCTCAGTTGACTTTTCTCCTTTTGAAAGATTCCAGGGTGACACCTGAAGAAAAGAACTAGCGTAACTTAAAACAAAATTGTCTTTTTTTTTTTGTAGTTCGTAGTTCCAGAGAACAAAGAAGGGCACTTACGAGAGCTTAAGGTAGCATTCAGTAGTTGTCCTTTTTTCAGAAGTCATGCTTCAAGTGTTGTGCACTATGAGATCTACAGGCCTGCCTTACTCGGCATGGTCACGATGAGCGCAGGTGCAGTTTGCAGCTTGGCTTCCAGCCAGAGGAAACTTATTAAAGAGCATTGATTCCCTGGCTGAATGTTAAATTCCTAAGTAGCTGCACTGGAAATATTCTTCATTTACAGTATAATTGAACAATCTTAGTATTATTATTATTTGTCCGCTGACTTCAACTGTGTCTAGACATTTTGTTTAATATGCTGAATGTGTGAAAATGCCACACATGGAAGGTTCTCTATGAGAGATGGAGATTATATTCCTTCAGCAAGAAATCTTGATTTTTTTCTATCTGTATTTTTTTCATGAGCATATTTATATGCCCTCTGTTAATTTGTTTTGAGGCCTGTTTCCACCTGGGCTACGATGATGCCCGAGGCTCTGGTCTCTTCAGACGATTGAAAGTAGCAGAAAAAAGTCAGTTTCTTTCCTAACAACTTGAGGAAAAGTCCATTAATTGTAATGTCTGATCATGAGGATGATTGTAATAAGCACATACTTCAATATTCTTCTGGGATATACATTTTGCAACATCAATTAGAAGTGCATGGCTTGGTTTTCATAAATAAAAAAATACCAAAGTAGTACACATGAAGGAGCAGAAATAATCATAATACTGCCAAAATCTAAGCAATTTTTTTTCCAACTCTATTATAAGGGAGAATACTTCTGCAATTTATTTTATGTCATTGTCATCGGCATCACTGCAAAGGAGAATTTCTGATCATATTTTGAATCCCATGTAGTTCCAACTTAATCTGTTTATATTTTCAAATTCATCTTTAAAAAGATATGTCTGCATGTTTTCTTGATGCATCTATTAATATGAGGCTTTTTCTCCATTTCTTTTACTTTCTGTGTCTCAATTTTCCTCTTTTCAGTCAATAGCTGTAGACAGCCCAAGAGTTCGCACCACAGGGAAACAGTTTTTCAAGACGAAGGTTTTACATATAGCCACAGGGTCTGTGAGGTTTCACCCAGGTCTAAACACAAGGCTCCTTTTAATAGTCCTTCCTTACCAGTGACTGCCAGTGAGTACCTTTCTTCTGTAGACTTTCTGTGAAGATGGGGCTGTCTTCACCCAGACAGCAGACTGCCGATAAATTGAAGAATCCAAGCTTTTCTCTTGGGGTGGACTAAGCGAATCATCTCTAAAGCACAAATGTTGTTCTCAGCTTTTGTCCTGTCAGTCAGTGGGGCTGCTCACTTGGCATTTGATGTGCCTCACTTTTGTTTTATGGTTAATGCTGTAATGACTACCAATTTTCTGTTTGTGTGCTGCCGCTGCTGCCGCCATCTATTTTTATGACACTGAAGAAAGTATGTATCAGATTATATGCCCTGTTAATATCTGCTCATTATTAAGCCTTTGTGTTTTTTAAGATTAATGACAGGAATGAACCATTAAAACTAACAAAAGAGAGGCATACATGCACTGAGACTGTCAACCTTTTCCTTAAAATGACAACAAAAAAAACTGCACAGCTGGGAGAGATGAAATCTCATTTTAGTAAAATGCCAACTAATGATTGGAAGAAAAATGGAGAAGATAATGTTATGGGTTAAGGATACAAGTATGGCTCTTAGATTGCTTAATTTATTTAGGAAACTCTTGTATTAGCTCTGTTAATTTACCAAAGTGTTGCTCTTTACTGATCCCATGAGTGTTGCTTGAGAACAAAACCTTCAGTAGAAGTGTAACCAGAATGTTCTGCACTGAGTAGTCAAGCACAACTCAATGCAAGAACCATTCATCCTTCCAGCAAGAATACCTCAAGATGAGCAATTGTGCTATGTTGCAGCCTCTGACCTGGTTTTGCTTCAGAGCAACTTGTTTGATCTTTTTACCACTAGGAAGTTCTTTTTAACCATGTCATTTGTAGCAGTCACACTACAGATTATTTTCTCCTTCAAACTCCTGCAAAAACGTTACCAAGTGGAATTGGCTGTGTACTGCAGCAGGAATGATGTGCTGATTTTCTCTGGGGTCTGTGTGAACTCGGGAACAATTCATCATACAAAACAAGTGGGATTGGTCCGTCTGTCCTACTGCAAAAAAAAAAAAAAAAAAAAAAAGGCGTTGCTTTTTCTCCCAGGCTTTGCAGAACCATCGTGCTGTTACTGTACTGCTTAGTTAAGTGCTATGTTGCATGTCTTCTGTTCCTGATGGCTCTTACTCAGCTGTGGAAAGAAATATCAAGTAATGTAACCACTTTCTTCCAAATCTTGGGCCAGAATCTCAGCTGGTGTAAGTCAGCAGAGCTCCACTGACATTATTAGTGCTCCAGTGATTCACACCAGCTGTGGATCTGGTCTACTGTCTCAGTTTATGAAGGGCTTGAACTAAATGTCAGGAAATATGAAATGATCTCTTCGAGTCAGCAGTTCTCCAGATGTGTTAATGGAGTTTAAGTTTACCAGAAGGCAAGACTTCAAAAAGTGATCCAGCAGAAGAATAAACTTTCAAGAAGAATGCCTTACTTACAGGCTTTTTGGCAAGACAGAGCTATACAACTCACAGCAATTTAAAGAAATTAACTGTGTTCTGCATCAGAGTATGGTAATAAAGCTCCAGTGAGAACCCAAGATGACTGAAAATAATTTCACAGCACAAAGCAAGCTGTTGGCATGTTGTGAATAATTGCCATGCAAATATGAATCATTCAGTCTTAAAGCCAAAATTAAGTAGCTTATGAACTTCATGTAAGGAGTCTAATGCTTCCACTTTGCAAGTGCAGTTGGGTTTATTCATAAGCATGGTATTACAACTGGAGATCAAATGAGGACCATGTTGTTACAAGAACACAGAAGCTTAATAGTTCTAGCTGTGCAATGTTAAAACCCACCAGCGACTTGGCTTATAGATGGGCTCTCATGTCTAGTGTTGAAAACAATTAATTTACCCAATGAGGATGAAATTGTTACTGACATTGCTATTCTTATGCACTGTTAGGCTTACTTTTCACAGTAATTTCACAGAAATTTCTGCAGTAGGTGAAACCTGAAAGTTAACAAATCTGGAGTCTCAGATCTCTTACTGTAATGCCTACAATGGCATTTGGACAGTGCAAAATTCCTAAACTACTCCAAATAAGAACTCCAGGACCTGAAATTTGTGGTGGTACAGAGATCTTTCATGGCCTGAATTGTTTGTTAGTGAGACCACTCTGAATGAATTGATAGGGGTGCTATGGCACTCTGTGTGGTTCACCTTTTTTCTCACTGAAGATGTATCACTTTAGACCAACCCAGAAAGGCACAAGAAATGCACACCTTCATTAGCTGAACTGAACATCACATGATGTTGGGTTATGCTACCTATACTCAAAAGAATGGAATACAAATGAATTAGTCACTATTAGTGAGAACAAAACAGAACGATCTGATCCTGCTGACCAGAGATAGCTGGCTGAAGCATCTGAATCTAGCAGGGTTGGCTTCAAGTTGGTCCGAGTGACTTTTGATGTCACACTCCCTTTCTCTAGGTGTCACTGTGTACTTCGAAATGATTTACTCAGTTGTGAACAAGAGAGTTTGAAAAGTTCACAGAAGAACCAAGTCAGATTTCTAATGATCATAATGATCATAAATTATAGCAGTTTGCAGAACTGGAGTGACAGATTGAGTGACTAGTACTGGAGAGCTTGTAGGGAGGGAAGGCATCCCAGACTCAGCATTTAATGAGTTTTTACTGATTCCCAAGGAGTACAGAGGGTTCACCTCCATAAGGAAATCATTCTCCAAGTCCACTGCAGGAAACCTAGTAGTGAGAGCTCTGAACCTGCAATGGACTTGAAGGGTAAGAAGCTATGAATCAGGTAGTGGCTGAGGTCTTGGGAAAATGAATACATCTTGAAGACTGCAGTGTTTTTTAAATCTTCTCTTCCCTGGAGCTTTCTGGTTAGAATGGGAATTTGGGAAAACTTCTTTCTGAATCTCCATAAAGCCAGATTTCAAAACAGCAATCAAAAGTCCTGATTTTACCTAACTATATTGGCAGATGTGAAGTGGTTGAAGGTTTGAATTAGCCTGGAAATTAAGACAGCTTTTGAATGCCTCATTACACTAAGCCCTCATATGGCAGCGTTTCAGAGTAACACTTTCCATCATTTCTGTCTAGTTCTTCCCATCCTGGTGGATCATGTGTTAGCCCTGGTAATATAAGAATTTTTTAACTTCTGTAGGAATTACACCAGTGGAATATACCTGGGCACAAAGCCACCAGTCCTCATGAAATTCCAGCTAGCACAAAATCTTACAGTGCAAGCACATCAAGCCTGCTCCCAGCTTCCTATACCAATTCCCTACAGTCTACTGTGAAAAGATTTAAGAGATTAGCTCCCATTTTCAAAGCAGCTAGTGATACCACCCTGGAATATCACATCAGTGAGAAATCCAGTAATTATTAATTCTCCTCCTAAAGCCCACAAGACCGAGTTTGTCTCTGCAGGATTCAAAGATCAAGTCTACATACATTAATTCTTGCACGGATTGGAAGCTGTCACGAATGTAATCCGTGACAGCCTAAGGTAACATATGGTCTGTGTTTGTCATGATGGTTTCTCAGAGAGAGAAGCAGTGGAGCTCATGGTAAACACCAGGAGCTACATAACCAATAAATATTTAAGTGCTCTGTGTTGATGAGAACAGTCAAAGAATGGCTGAAGAGAACTAGTTGATGCAATGTAGCAGATGTCTGATTCAAGCATGAAGTTTTAGATTCATAGATTCATAGATACATTAGGTTGGAAAGGACCTACAAGATCATCTAGTCCAATCATCCTCCTACCACCATCCCTACCCACTAAGCTACTAAATCAAATCCCTGGGTTGTTTTTTTTTTGGTAGGACTCTGTGTTGTCCAGATATCTGAGGACAAATTTACACCTCAGCTTACAAGCAGCAGTGAATAATGAGTGCTTTTTTCCTTGCATACAGGTATGGCAAATGTAAACATACTGTATGCACAGGTGGAGACCAAGGGTTTGGAAGTGTCTGAATACCTGGATTCTAGAGGTGGAGAACATATGCTGTGGAAGGATTTTCTGCACTTACCTTTGCTTTCTTCTGCTCTGCAGTTTGGTGGCAGGCTTGCATCTTCAGAGCATGGACCTTTGCGACAGCTCAGTATAAATCTTCTTGATGCCTCTATGCCAAACTGATGGACAACAGACGCACACTTAGTGCCAGGGTAAAAATAAAGAGCAGCTAGCTGAGGATCATCTTGTGTAGAAGCAGCAGAACTCAAACCTCAAGGTTTTTTCTGTGTTTGTTCTGTTCTCCCCAGGTCTCTATGTTGATCTGCTGTGTGAAATGGTCATTCTCAGGGTTTTTAAAGTTGTAAGAAAATAGCTAAATTCTTGATGTTTATAAGCTGAATTTCATCTGTTTGTTTTGCCATTGCTATCTCAGCACATAATCAGGTCTCTTACACGTAACCCTTAGAAAAATCTCAAAACACACTGTTAAATGGACACCTTGGCCGTGCATACGTTGGATTTGTTTATTTCTGTATCTGTCTTTATTTCAAATCTGTTTCTTTGCTTTATATTTCCAGACCTGATCTTGCCTCACAGAAGACATCAGACAAGCACTCCCCTGATGTGATGTCTCTTGAAACACTGGAAAACACTTGTGAGCCAGAGGACCTCTTTGATGACATCTAGCTATGTGTTGGCTGAGAAACTGACAGTCTGGTGCTCCACATCAAGTTGAGCTATAAAATTAGAAAGCTTTATTATAGACACTCAGCTGAAATCTTTACCGTATGTGATGACATATTGCTCTGATCCTCTTGCACTGCCCTTGTCCCCATTCTTCACTACACCGTTGCAGACCCCTCCATTTCCTAAGGCCTTGTTTGCGCCAGCCTTGAAATCAGTTCAGCCTCTGCGCAGAGCTTTAATCACACATATATGGGGAAAGAGAACACCATCTTAATGTTTTTACATCATAACAGTCTTTGGCTGCTGATTGTATCCAGGATCAACTGTTTTTCAGATGCCCCCAGAGAATCACATTCGGACAAAAGGAAGACAGAAGGTTATCACTGTACTTACCTGATATAGTGCCCCTATCTTGGGGAGCTCAGCTTAGACATGGCCTAGCTAATTCATCCTTGACTTTAAAAGTGATAGATGTCTTTCAAAAATTTAGTATCCAAAGAAGTTTCATTTTTATTTTTATTCTTTGTAGTATCATGTGTTACAGGGTACATTCTTGTGTTTGGGATTAAAGTGTTTAAGACTGAATCTATTTTATCCTTCTGCAGAAACTCATAGCCTTGAAAACTGACGTCTTCATATTTCATTATTTTTCCAAATGTGTTTTCTAAAACAATAAAATGTTTTCTAAAAAGGCATTGATTTTGGTTTTATTTGCTTAGATAATCTATGAGTAAAGGGAACACTTAGCAAAATGCTGTAATGCATAATCTCTTCCTGATTGGTATTGATACATTTGTTTAGATTTAAGAGAAAGTTAGCAATGTGTGTTTACTTTCAGTGGTTGACAGCAGGTGTGTAGAACTAATCATGTACGTTACGTTTCTCCTTTGCAATTTTAAAAGCCCAATCCAGTTTTTATTATTAATTATTCTTCTGTCTGAGAAACAATAGGTTTAAACTTTGATAATCTCATTGAAATCAGCAGGACTATGCAGTATAGTTCTGCTTCTGTGTTCTGTGTCTTGCAGTGAACCCTGGAAACCAATTAGTATTTTTAAACAACCTGTTCATTTAGGCCCTGATCCTGACAAAATTCAATCCTATGCTTAAATAAAAAGCATCCATGTCAGTATTTGAAGAACCAGGGACACATTTTAAAAACGTAAATGAGGATTTGGGAATATTAAAATCAAGTATTCCTTTCTGAAAAACATGGTCACAGCATTTTAAATTCACAGAGGTCTTTGGGAGAACGTTATAAATCACACAGTAAAAACATGAATGGCCAAAATATTTTGCTTTCTACATCGGCTTTGTGCCTGAGAAATGACAGGACCACAAAAGGCCTATTCATACACTCATTCATAGGTATTGCCTGATTTAAAATCTTCCAGTGCTGACCTGACAATGCTTTCAACCAAAGCTTGTATATAGTTGCAATTTTAGGGTGAAAATGTTCCATGACTTAACCTGAAATAGAAGAGCTTGGTTTAATTGTGTCCACAGCAGAAAATGAAGGTGAATGGAGTTGAACATCCTGCAAAGTTCTGCTCTCAAGAAACTGTTGTTTTCTAATAGTAAAATAATAATTAAAAAATAGCAAATATTACACTCAGTTAGCAGATGTAATAATTCTGTTAGGGCAGGAATCAAGGCAGGAATTTTGTAGAAAATGTCATGCTGGTGGACGTACCTTAGGCAGAGGACAGATGTGCCGCCTAGTTAGAGTAGCCAGGATACGGAGTCACTTTCCCATCAGCTAAGTCAGTTCATATACACTAGAACACCCTCTCTCCATTAAATACCATTTACAATGTCAGTCTCTGCAACTGTGTAAAACTGTGTTAGTGGAATGCCCTTTTTTTGAAGAATTTGTGCACCCATTTCCAGCTTCCTGCCATGGGCAGGTTGCCACCCACGAGATCAAGCTGCCCAGGGCCCCATCCAATCCAGCCTTGAAATCCTCCAGGGACGGGGCATCCATGGCTTCTTTGGGCAGCTGTGCCAGCACCTCACCACTCAGATTAAAAAAATTTCCTCCTAACGTCTAATCTAAACCGCCTTTCTTTTAGTTTAAAGCCATTACCTCCCTGTTCTGTCTCAATCTACCCATGTAAAAAGTCGATCTCTCTCCTAAAGTTTCCTTTTAAGTCTGGCCACAGTGAGTCCTCCCCAGACCCTTCTCTTCCCCAGGCTGAACAATCCCAGTTTCCTCAACCTTTCTTCATAGAAGAAATACTCTGGCCCTCTGGTTGTCTTCCTGGCCTTCCTCTGGACCCACTCCAACAGTTCCACATCTTTCTTGCGCTGGGTCCCCAGACCTGGACTCAGTACTCCAAATGGGGCCTCATGAGGGCAAAGTAAAGGGGAACAATCACCTCCCTCACTTTGCTGGCCACCCCTCTGTTCATGTACCCCAGGATACTATAGGCAAATAAACATTCTGACAGAATTATTACATCTGCCAACTGAGTGTAGCATTTTCCAATTGTATTTGAGTAGGAAAGACCCTCTAATGATAATGCCAAAATGAGCACATATTAATTGTGAGGTAGTATTACAAAAACTACAGAAAATGAGTGAAACTTCTTTACTTTTGCCTGTGAGTGGTGGAGACATCCACTCTATCCACAGACTAATTCATCCCAGTGCACTGAAATAGGCCCAGTGGCCTTCCTTGGACATGCCAAGTAAAATTAATTTAAAACTAACTGATGATCTTTGGGATGGGAACTCAGTAATAACACCTCATAACATACAGTAAAAAATTCTGCTGAAGTAATATGGTATGCTGTCGTTCTTGGTGAAGTCTCAGAGAAAAGCTGGAATCTTTGCAATTCCTCCATGCTTATGACACTCTTGCAGGATAATTCCAAAGCTTATAGAGCATAAGTGTTCCCTTATGAGTCAATAGACAGTACTACTATTTCTAAATCATATATTGTTCACCTTCACAACACCAAAACATTCACCAGTTTTTGTTCTTGTGATCCACCATCATCTTTGCAGTCTTACATGCAGAGATATGCAATAGTCACTTGGTTTTCCTATCTGTGTTTGTGCAGGTGACAGTTCCCAATGAGTTTAGTAACCGGCATTTCACCTTACAAACTTGCATCTTATTTGATTTGATTTCCCTAGTTTGTCAAGATGATTTTGAATGTTCATTCTTTCTCAGTTTGGTACTGTGACCAAATGTAGTAAACTCACTATTGCTGATATCCAGACCATTAATTAAAACACTGAATGTTTATGATGAAAGATTTGGGGGTGTCAGTTGATGAATTACTCAACATGACCCAGCAGTGTGTTCTTGCAGCCCGGAAGGCCAGCTATGTCCTGGGTTGCATCAATAGAAGTGTGACCAGCAGGTCAAGGGAAGACCTGCTCCAGACCTGTTGATGCAGGTCCAGAGTAGGGCCATAAATCTTCATAAACAGAAGGCTGGAGCATCTCCCCTAGAGGACAGGCTTAGAGAGCAGGGGCTCTTCAGTATGGAGAAGAGAAAGCTCTGGGAGGAACCTATAGTGGCCTTCCAGTACCTGGAGGGGGCTTACAAGAAAGCTGGAGAGGGACTTCTGTTAAGGCCGTGTAGTGCCAGAATGAGGGGAAATGGCTTTAAACTGGAAGAGGGGAGATTTAGGCTAGATACTAGAAACAAATTCTTTACAGTGAGGATGGTGAGACACTGGAACAGGTTGTCCAGAGAGGCTGAGGATAATCCCTACCTGGAGGAATTCAAGGTCAGGCTGCATGGGGCTTTAAGCAACCTGGTCTCGAGGGAGGTGTCCCTGCCTATAGCAGTGAGGGTGGAACTAGATGATCTTAAAGGTCCCTTCCAACCCAAACCATTCTATGATTCCATGATTTATGGTCTTCAGCCTCATTCCATTCACCTTTCCATTTTGTAGAGTTGCTGAACTGAGAATTTGTGAGCATGGTTTTCTAACTCACCTTTTGGAAGACCATGTTTTCCAGGAATGCCTATAAAACTGTCACATGAAACAGCCTGACATGAGATGTCAGTCAGTTTTGTCTCCACTGTACAGAATATTTTAGTGCTGATGGAAGACAAAATAGATAAACCTGCCCACAAATGGTTTTTCAAGACAGGAAATTAACCAAAGTTAAGAAATCCAGATCAGACTTCAAAGGCTGTCCTTAATTAGCACTTCTCTTTGATTTTACCCTGAAAATAATTTCCAAGGTAAGTGTTTTCTGCAGTTTAAACTGTACTTAAGGAGAAGATAAAACATATAATTGTTTTACAGGAGGGAAAACATGCCACTTTTCATTAAAGATTTAGAATTATCTAGAGTTTTTTACTTTCAATGTAACTACTTAAACTGAGCGTATGTTTTTATGCGTAAAAATTTATTTGAGGTCTGCGTTTATCCAGAAAATCATTTAGTCTGAAAAGATTTACAACATTCTTGTTTTCCAAAAGTGAGAAAGAAGTGTTATAAAGCAAAACAAGTCAAAATAAATAAATATATAAACTGCCTGCTTTTTTGAGGAAGTGCTGTATAAAGTATTGCCTTTGCGATGAAAATGTTATTTTGATTTTGAGATAATATTTTGGCAATTCAAATCATGATTTTAAGTACCCTCTCAAAAGTAGACACGCAACAATGTGTGTGTATTTTACATATGCTGTTCTTCCTTGCATTTTACCAGTAGTATACAAATGAGTGCACCTATAAAGGTGATTCCCTAGAATGTTTAGTACAGTCTACTTTGGCATCTTCTGCAGTATGGTTGAATGGATCTGAGGTACCTGAAGGGGACAAAAAGGTTCATCGGTTCCTTGGTTTTATTTTTTGTTCTGTTGAAAGTGTGAAGTAAGAATGGTAAGAAAACAAATTAATAAATGCATGTCCAGACTGCCTAGAGACTGAAGGTGAAGTGTTTGAACGTTTCCTGAGCAATAACTCTGAAATACCTGCCAGGAGACAGTTATCCTACTCAAGGAAGAGCAGTGAGTGGAGTCTCTTCGTTTTCTGGAAACACTCTTCTTTTTCCACTTGTCTCCAGTAATGCATCAACCCTCTCATCAGAGTAATTTTCTGCTCTCAATTTTATTCCAATTCCCTTCACAAAGTCTGAGTTTTCATCAAATCTTTCTCCTAAATTTCCTCTTAGTGACCTGTCATCCTCTGTGTCATTTCTTTTCCATATAATGTTGGACAACATCTAAATTTCCATCCTTCTCCACAACCATTAAATTATTTCCCAGCTATTATAATTATATTCCAAAGTCAATTTAATCTATAAACTGTATTGGTATTAATCTGATAGTGTTAGGAAAATGAAACTCAGTCTGTTTTTGAAACTGGTGCGACTACAAGGGAAAATACCAAGGTGAAGGAAGATTACTTGTGGAGGACCTAAATATGAGTCTTGATCCCAATCTCATTCAACATTTTCTTTAATGACATTGGCACAAAAAGAAAGCACTTCAATGAAATCCATTGATGATACATATCTGGGAAGCTTTATGAGAAATAGCTGCTTGATTGCTGAAGTAATAGCAGCCAACACTTTTAAGCACTGCATGAAAAAGACTTGCAGGATTAGTAGTTCCTGGTGAGTGCACGGCAATTTGTGTGCCTTTATAGAGATGACAAAGAGTGCAAAAAAAATGTCATGAAAAAAAAATAAGGGCATGCTTGAGATAAGCTCCAGATAAGCCTCAGGAAGAGACTGACCACGTGAGAGATGGTGAAAAAGAGAAATTGGCCTAAATATGGCTGGAAAGAGGAGAAATGAGCAGCGATAGTTGACCCTATTTAAGTCGTTTTCTTTGGGAAACAGGATTACGGCATTGCCAGACGTTGCATTACCTGCTAATCCAAATGGTCACAGGGGTTAACAGTCACCAGAAACTGCCTTTTTTGACAGAATTCTCAGGTTTTGTCAAGCTGGTATAACAGCCTCCTGAATAAGTTGTTCATTAATGCCCTGGAGAAAAAGGATGAACATATTATTGTTGTCAGGGTATTTTCTGGGAAAAAAGAATTGCTCTGCTTTTGTTTTTGTTTTTGTTTGCTTGTTTTATGGCTGTATTAGTGTCATGCAGAAATATTTGTCCAAAGAAGATTTTACCATCATCCTTACAGTACCGCAGAATCACAGGACAACTGAGGGTGAAAGAAAAAACTGCCTGGTCTAGTGCTCAGAGAAGGGCTGACCAAACCCTCTCAGGCTACGCCCCATCAATTGTTGCTTAATAAACAGAGAATTAATTTTTACCTGCACCTTCTGAAAAGCTTTAATAGTAGTTCTGAATGTCAACCACTTGTTCTGCTGTGACATTTTGGACTTTTCTGCAGTCAACAGATTAATTCCAGTGTCTCCCTGTCTTCAGTGGAAGAACATACAGGCACCTCAAGTAGAGATTTTCCTCTGGATCTTAGCTTTATTCCTCTGTTGAGATTTAAACTATTTAAACTAGCTAGAACAGCCTTCACAAGACAATTATGAAACACATACGTTCAACCCCCCTAGTTTTTATGCTGAAAACTGCTATCATTGTCTTCTGGTTCTGGAATCATGAACAGAGCTGACTTCTTTTGAGAGCATAACAGAGGAATATTTGGTAGGTAAATTTAGAGGTAATTGTCCACTCTTCAGCATGTTTTAGCTATCACAACAGATTTAAGCACCTATTTTTCCCTGACTGTATTAAACAATACCACACTGTACTTTTTTTCTCTATTTAATTAAATCTCACTTGTAAGGCCAGCTTCTCACGCATGGCCACTTCATCACCTCTTTGCCAAACCTGTGGTAAAAACGAGGAGACTGTTCAATAGAGGTCTGAAAAGTGAGATGGGAAGAAAGAGAAAGTAGTGCCTGCTGGAGCTTCTTGGCCACAGTGTCCCCTCATTGCAAGAAAGACACAGAGGCCCTGGAGCGTGTCCAGAGAAGGACAACGAATCAGTGTGGGGTCTGGAGCACAGGTCTGATGAGGAGCGGCTGAGGGAGCTGGGGTTGTTCAGTCTGGAGAAAAGGAGGCTTAGGGGAGACATTAATGCTATCTACAATTGCTTGAAAGGAGGTTGTAGCAAGGTGGGAGTCATCCTCTTTTCTTGCGTAACTATGATGATAGGATGAGAGGGAATGGCCCGAAGTTGTGCCAGAAGGTTCAGGTTGGGCTTCAGGAAAAATTTCATTTCTGAAACAGTGGTCAGCTGCTGGAACAGGCTGCCCACCCACAGGGAGGCAGTGGAGTCACCAGCCCTGGAGGTGTTCAAGGTTATTTAGATGTTGTATGGAGGACATGGTTTAGTGGGCAATATTGGTGGTAGGTGGATGATTGAACAAAATGATCTTAGAGGTCTTTTCCAACCTTAATGATTCTATGATTCTGAGTGCAACTGAGCCAGCTGCGTCCCAGTGGTGACCAGCTGCTGTGTGTAAAGGATGTAGATAAAGAGGAAACTGGCCTGGATTGAAATATGTAGCTTCAGTTGTTCAGCCTAGGACAATCATCCAAATTCCTTCAACACCACGAAAAGGATGGCTATCTTCAGCTTATCTATTTTAGGATAGCATGGCTACCTCCCAGGCAGTAACCCTGGCTTTCTGTGTGAGTATGGAGGGAACACGGATGGCAAACACTGAAGCTAGTGGGAGGTAGGTAACCACCACTGGTGTGGCTTTCACAGCATTGTGAGCAAAGAAGTGGCTCAGGGTACCCCACATCCTTATCAGAATCTTTCAAAGCAAAAGAACTCACAGCATAGTGTTTTATCTGCAAGCAGCCTGAATACCATCCCTGGTATTTCTCCTTAGCACAGCTGATATCTGGACCACCAAGCACTACCTGTGCAGCACTCAGGGAAAAGCATGTTCTGCTGCTGTGCTCATGCTCTTCGCTCCTTATGAGTCAATGCAGATGACAAGAAAAGTCACCTCAAAGAGGAGGCCACCTTTTAGACTTTTATTTACAGAGATGCTAGAGGAGCTTTTAAACCATGAAATATGAAGAAGAATCAAATGAATATGTGTACTAAAAGTCATCAAAAGTAATAGCAAAGTATGAAATAACACAGTCAAGCATGAACCCACCTATGATACAGATTAGTTTGCTTGGGATTCTTGATGGGAAATGCAGAGAGAAGCGTGAGCTTCTTATTTTATGAGTTTCCTACATCATCCAAGTGACTTTTTTTTTCTACTTTTGACTTCTTGGAGAGGAAGTGCTAGCAACACTCTCTGGTACCATTTCCAAACAGGGAGCACGTGGTTAATTTTCCTTCATGTAGAGGGAAGAAGTTAATCTTCATCCTTTCCTGTAACCTGCTGGAAAGGCTGTTGGCAACTGGGAGCACACCCTGATTTAAATACCACTTGCTCCCTCCCGGCCTGGCCCAGGGCAGTGCAAGCTACTCCATCAAGGGATGCTACAGGAGCAGAAGGGGCTCTGCATTCGTGTGAGCTGCTGTAAGTTTACTTTGGAAAATCAAAACCTTGTTAGACGTTGTCTGCAGGGAACTTTTACCAGACATGTTGAAGTCAAGTTCACTCCACCCTCTTTTCAACAGCTGTGGTGGAAGCCAAGTGTGAGTGTTATATGAGGTGTGGACATAGCAAGCATAGCAGCACGACCGATCTGCAGGAGTGGGGCTGTGAAGCTGAGCACTCAGGTGCCTAGCAGGGGTAGCAGGGCCCTGATATCAAGCAAGCAAGGTTCAAAACTGAAGTAAGTAACATCTGGCACATCTGCACATTTGCAATGGCCTCTGCTGTTTAATTATTCCCCACAGCTGATGCTGCATAATGAGCGGTCCTGCAGCATGGGTGAGTGAGCCATGCCCCTGCAGCAGCCCACAGAGCAGTTCATGTGAAAGGAAAGGAGGTTCAGTGGCCCAGAGCATCAGCCTTCTTCTCAGACCAGGCCATCCCAACTCATCTCCCAAGAGCTTGTGGCACAGTGATTTTAAACCAGGGAAATGCAGAGACTAAACCGTGCCATCCTCTGAAACTTTCCTTCATAGGGATTAGAGAAGCACATTTCTACATGCTGATTGTTCAGCATGCTTGCCTGTCTCGGGCCAACTTCTACCCAGCAGCCATGCCTGGCTAACCACATTTTTCTCCCAAAGGCTGTGGGAGAGAGGAGGAGAGGAGGGTCGTTTTGTGCATGGCCTCACGTTCTGCCCACGCAGCCTGGCTAACCACGCAGCCCCACATGGCATGGCCATGTCCCGCTGCTTCTGTCTGCAAGAATTTCAGCTTTATGACACAGTCCTTCCCCCAGCACAGCCAGAAATATGGGAAAGGAATGGGAAATGAAATCAGCTGTCTAGAAGCTGTACTAATAAATATCTATAAAAATAAGATTGGATTCCCAAGAACAAAAGAGCAATTGAGACGTTTAACCTAAACATCCACAATAAACTAATCAGAGCTGATTTATGGCAAGAAATATTTCATGCTGCAAGAGCACGGAGGAAGTGAAATAATTTCTGCCTAACACTTGGCCTTCTGCAGCCTGTCTCCTTATGCAAGCTTTGGGAAGATGTGACAAAGCTCCTCATGACAAATCCCAGGAATGCGGCATCTTCCCCTCCGACTTCGTGCCGCTAGAACAGAGCGGAGCTGAGCAGCCAAGCTGGATGATGATTTATTGCAACTGCTCAGTAATAAGCTGCAGTAAGCCCAGAATAAGCTGTTGTTTTGCATTTTTTTTTATTGTGATTTTTCTTTCATTTTCACGTGTGAAAGAAAAAGATCGCAATTCCTTGTTTTTGCAGCCTGCTTTCTCCAGCTAGAACTGATCTGGGGACCTTTCCTGCTGCTATCAAAGATCTCAGTTGATGGCTCACCTGCACTCAGGTCATCTTTTCACATATTTTTTAATGGATAAATTTACTTCACTAAACTTCATCTAGAATATGAACGTATGTTCTAGTGTTGGGGATTTGTGTTCCCAGAAAGAGGTAAACCAGACCAAAGAAAGATGCAGGTGGCACTGGAGGGATCTGACTTTCAAATAGGAAGGTTGGCTCAGAATTGTGATAGAACCCTGGTACTGTCCTCCAGCTCAGCAATGACCCCTGTCACAATGTCCACTGTCAGCATTGCTGTCATGACACCTGGGTGCACACAGTCTGTTGGGAATATTCAGGGAGAAGTGATAGGTTCCTCCTAGGGGTCTGGAGTTTGTGAAACCTGCAGACTCCTCCTGAGAGGACACCTCTGAAGTTAAAGTCCCCAAATTAGGCAGCTGAAACCAAAGTTTTATGCATGAAAACCACTGGCAGTTCTCTGTGGGAGGTGACCTTGGCTGGTTTCATTGCTCCAGCTCAAGTCCATAAAATGAGAAATGAAACTGCACTAACACGAAATGGTACACAAGCCAAAAATGAAATCCATGGTCTCTGATTTCACAAAAGATATATGCAGGTTTCACAATACGTTTCTCATATCCTTTCCTCCTCTCCTCAGCTTATTAGTGATCTGGAGAGCAATGTGAAAATCAGGCTAAACTGGAGGCGACTTCTGATGTGTGACGCCCAGGGAGCGGTGCTGCAGGGGATGCCCACGCCTCAGTCCCTCACTGTGCCTGCAGCATGCCCTCACTCCCCCTGTGCAGGGGCCTCTTGCCAAGGAGAAGTTACTCCACACCCAGTCCTGTGATTATAATTTGAATAGAAAATTGTCACGAAAGAAAACCCTACTGAGGACCTCAAAAATGTCTACATAAATTCTAGTGACAGTGCTGCTTTTTCTGCATTTGTCTGGCTAGATTTTTATTTTAGACCTTTTATAGTGAATGGCTTTCAATTGTAGCATGAAATGACTTGATAATTTTTCTAAGGGTGTCCATGAATCAAGTCCTCACTTCACTGAAGCCAACCCCAAATGTTATACAGACTTTGGGACAGCAAGGATGTGACCTGGCTGCTTTTTAGGGTCCACAAAGATGGCCACATTTCAGCAGGGCACTGCACAGAGGAGATGATGGAGTGGAACTGGAGCACATGGTGCACAGATGGGCACTGATGATCTGGGTATTGCACAGAGAGGGACATTCCCAGCTGTGCTTTGAAGGAGTGGAGTTGTTTCTGGCCCAGGTTTTGGAAAGCATGAGCTTGAATTTTCACCTACAAGAGCAAAGAGTTTAGGCTGCAGATTGAGTTACCATTGGTGGTCCTGGAACTGTGTTGGTCTTTGGTGCATTTTAGTGATGGGTGCAGCTTCAGAGGTCATCCCTCTCTTACTGCTCTCCCCATTGAGGGATCCTCTTTGGTTTCCAGTTGTGCCAAAAACAGGACTAAGTCTTTGCAGAATTTCAGACTATTAACTCATACTTTTGAGTTTGAGTGTAGCAACTCCAAATCTAGAACTGACTCAAACCCAAAAGCCCGTGCAACCATGCTGTAAAATCTTTCTTAGATCAAAACCCTGAGTAGAAATCGTGGGCCACCCCTTCCAGTATCCTCTGACTTCTGCCATCTGCAAGAGGACATGTACGAAAATGCACAAGAACTGCAATATGAGCAAAAAGGGTTTTGAAAGTATCAAGAGGGTGCAGGGAATATCTGAGAGAGTGAATAATGGAGCATCAGAGGTAGCTGAACTAGAGCCAGCAAACAAACGGAACAAGCAAAAACAAACAAAAGGAAGTGGTTCTTCATGCAATGTGATGTAGACCTCTGGAGCTCCTTGCCAAAAGATACTGTGGTGCTGAAGGCTAACCAGCTCCCAGAGGAATGGGAAGGAAAGCATGGAAACGGGTCACTACATGCTGGCTCTGGAAGTCCCCTGAGATGGCAGAGTTTGCAGATTAGAAAATGCTGGGGGCATCACCACCCTTATTGCCCCATTCCTACCCGTCACTTTGCACTCAGCAGTGCTGGGGACAGGTGCTGAGAACAGCAGAACTGTGGCCTGAGCCAGTTGTGGCAGTTCCCTTGGGTACAGCATATTAGCAGCCTGTTGTGTGTTTGCATGTAATGCAGCTGCAAGAGCAAACGGGAAATCCTTACATAAACTGGTGTGCAATAACCTAGGAAATTTTAGCGTGCAAGCACTGAGTGGATTTCTGTGCAATGCCAGTTATTAACTCAGTGCTCCATACTACCCCCTCCTACAGGGTAGGTGGGTCCTCCTGCTCCACATCACAAATTCAGTTCCCGCCTCCCTCCATCTAGGCGCAGAGATAAGTGGTCAATAAGATGTGTAGGTTTGTGACTCCTGCAAAGAAAAAGCCTTATCTGGGGCAGGGAACACTGGGACAGCGTTGGCATTGACAGTACCAGTGGCCAAGTACAACTGTAGAGCATTTTTGAGCTCCCAGACAGTGGCCACTTGTAAAGAAAATTCATTTCCAGCTCCAGAAGCAGCAGCAGTAAGGCTGCAGGCAGTTCACGCTGAACCTGCTACAGAGCCCTTTGTCCACCTGTGCGTTTTCCTTGATTTCCCATATGGTCACCATGTATTTTACCACATATTTGTGCAGTGTTGCCCTCCACGAAAAGACAACTCTTCTGTTTCAGCCCAACAAATGCATTTTGCTGACTAATTATTGCAGTTGGCATCTGTCACGGAGTGCTTTGGAGTGAAGCACCATACTCTTAAGATCTTGTTATTGCAACTGCTTGGTCCAAGCACAAGTGGGTAATGATAGAGGCTGCCTCCCCACCAGCTGCGTTGCTCAATCTTTTTTGGAAGATTTGTGTTTCATTGAAATTTCTGTGTTGGTTTTGTCCATTAACATACCAAGCCCAGCAGTTCAGGGGGGGAGGATTGGTCACAGTGCCTCGCTTTCCTGTTTGTATCTCACACTGGCTCATTAAAATTATGAACGTGTTGTGAAATGAAAATAAATAGAATTTGGGTTTATCCGGCATAAAACTAGCTTAGTCATGCTGAGATAGCGGCTGTCTACATCTGTTAATTATATCCTGACAGACCTCATCTTGTGACTTTCAAGACATTGGAGGATCTTCTGAGATCTCTTGACACAAACTTTCTTGCCCTAGAGTGCAGAAACAAGGGTCGGAAACAATTTTTGTTCTTAAGGCTATCACAGCACTGGGTCTCTGTTAGGAGAATTCCCAAACTCTGCATACAAGGCAAAGTGCTTGCTATTGCAATTTAGAGGGAAATCTTCACTGCAGAAACTACGGAAAACAATGTTGATTTACCACCTGCAGCATTTTTCTATGACTAGTTTGAATTTTAAAATGCTGTAGAGATTCCAACAAGTAAGTGCTAAACTTTCTGTAAGAAGCACATATGGAAGAGGAAAGAGTTGCTAAGCAAGAGCCCATGCTGGATACCTAAAGCCCAGAGAGAGAGCAGATGTTTTACCACCTGCACACTTTTTTCTACCAGAATATAATCCGGATTTGGATGCTTCACCTTAGATTGTTTTTTGTTTCTTTCTTAAAGCTGATCTCCCTTTTGGTTATATTGAAAGAATAGACATGGAAAAAATAAAATGAAATGAAATAAAGACATTAGCATTATACCCTAGGTTTGCACAGTGCTTACAGGGAAATGTTAAAATGAAGTTTCTGTCTCCAGGGGTTAATAATGTATGGTTAGTGTAGGGTTGTTATGAAAAGAGCATAGCTGCAGGAAGAGCGTGTGGACAAATAAAAGAAGAAATGCTGCCTCTTGGAGATGCTTTCCCATGGAAAGGGAAAGGCACAAGCTGGCTGGAGCACAGGCGTGTTGTGGGCTGCTTGTTTTCCTTCCAGAACACAAGGCTATCACTTTGAGACTTGCAGTGTGTTTCAATGGTGCTCTTCAGTGTATGATTCTTCCAGCCCTGGGCTGAGGCTTTAAGTGGAGGCTCTAGGTTGCTTTGGGATGCTCAGAAGCAAAGCTGGCAGTGCAGGAGCCCTAGTGCCATAGCTGTCCTGCAGGCAGTAGGGATGTGCCTGTTGTTGGGCACTGCATGGCTTTCTGACACTGCCTGCGACATTAACGATGGCTTGTTCTCTGCCGCAACAGAGCCATGCTCAGATACAGCGGTGCAGAATACATTCATTTCTAAACAACTAGAAGAGAGTTTACTTTAGTGACAGATAAAGATAAACAGGAGGAGGCAGCTGTAAAAAGAATTCCATTGACCACTGACCTGAAAACATGTTGCTTTCCATAAAACAAGCACAAACTAAATAAAAGGGAGTATTTAGATTCTGGAAAACTACTTCCTAAAGAACCCAGCCGATTAATTGTAAAGGGTGATGTGAACAGAACATGTGAGCAGGGGAAGGCATGCCCCTGTAGGTGAAATTACATGCATTTCAGAATTACTAGGTGGACATCTTCACTCTCTCAAATGGGACCAAAGAAGATGTCCTGGTTTACTACTGTATGAGCACAGGGATTGAGGAGGATCTCTCACTCTGACATGATAAATCAAGACCAGAGTTATTCAAAGTGGGGAGTTCCTCTTCAATTGTCTTTAAAAATGAAAATAAATGCGGGTCACAGCCATAGCACTGGAAATAGCCCAGGGCACACCGATAGGAATAGGGGTGCACAAGTGTGTCATCTGTGTTAATTCTCTTCTTTGGATATGCAATGTCCAAAATTAATTACTGATGGCTGCAAAGTTAAGTCACTGATAAGACAGAGGAACTTGGAACTGATCCGTAACTTGCCAGCAGATGAATACTGATACTTCATTATCCTCTCTCTCCTCCACAGTAGGTACTGAAATCTAAACACAGCACAACTTCTTCTTAGCTAAGGTGTTGAGAAATGGCACTTATCTTGAGATTCCTTTTGCCATCCCAAAGTGTAAGAGATCTTTTTATCTGATTTTGTCTAAATACCACAGAAGTCCCCCATGAACTCTCATAGATGAGGTTCCCACGAAAGAGGACCAAGCTGTGTACATTTTCTCATTTATCACCTGTACAAAAGGTCAGATTGCCTAAACACGTTCTACGCAGTTTAGATCCAGACCTGAACATTGTCCAGATTCACCTAGGGTCCTGCTCCTGGTTTGTAATTTCTACCCCAAAGCTGTATTGTGACACAGCCATGGGTGGCTTAAGTCTTAGAAAGAATGGCCTTCTATGTAATATTTCTTCAGATATCACCTGTGCTTACATGGAGACTGAAAGTTTGGACCTATTAACAACAAAAACAAGACAAAAAAAAACTTTAATGCTGAGCCATTCGACTTCTATAATACTAGCACACAAAAGCACTCTTGGTCCTTACAAGAAACTCTACTCTTGCATGGATGCCATAGTGCATGACAACACCTCAATCACTGCAAACTATTGGATGTATACTCTTTCTTAGCAAGGTCAGAACGACTCACTCAAGGTGAAGAGCTAAAGATACTATAGAAAATTTAGAGAGAGGAGTACTACAAACTCTCACAAATAAGTGGTTTCCCCTGCAAGCACCAAGGAAACTAATGGAAGTCTGTGCGCTGGTAGAAAATGCCTGCAGAAACCTCATGCAAGTCACAGAGCCTGAAGTAGTAGAAGCGGTTGGACAACCAGGCCATATTTCTTTAGAGACACTTCTGAAGAACATGAACGATGAGTGACCACCATGGAAGCAGCCCTTCAGCCATCTACAAAGGCATGCAAGCTCCCAGAGGATGTGAGGAGCTAACAGCTGGAGTTCACAACAGATGGGGCTTTACCAAGATATGCAGACCCTCACAGGCTCCAAGACAAACCTGGGACACTGCTGGGCTTCATCACCATCCTGCTCCCAGCCTAGGGCATGCAGAGAGCCTCTCCTTTGGTCTCTGCAACCACACCGGGGATGGCAGACCTCTGTGTCACACCTTGCCCCAGGGTTTGGGTGCCTGAGCTGCACATGGAACAGATGCTGGCACTCTAGCAGCTGTATCCTGGCACTTTGAGGCAAGGGAAAGCTACATTTGATTTCCATCTGCCTGTGTGTCCTTGTGGTGCCTTCCCTACATCTCTGTCGGTGCAAAGAACTTGGAAGTAGTGATTAAAGAAGAAAGAAACGCTGCTTGGAGAAAGTAATGTCCTACAAACAGGAATTATTTATATTTTCACTTCCAGCTGATGTACTGTTTAATAATGGGAAATAATCACTTTTCTGAGCTGTGTTTACTGTGGTTGCCATATGCTTCTTCTGACTACTAGCTTTGTTTGTTAGAGCTGGCTAAAAAAAAATTTCTATGAAAAATACAAATGTGGTGATATCATAAGACTTTACAAAATCTAATTAGATTTTTGCCAAGATGTTTGTCGTTTAAAACTCCCCCAGAAGCCCACAAAAAAGACTGTAAGCAGCAGAGAAGCAGAAGTCCAAGCGATGTTGCAGACTTCCATTCAGGTTGGACTTTTGCTCTTGATCCCCTCAAGTTAAAATTCTAAATCAAAGCAATATTATTTCTTAAGGATGAGAAAAATTGCTTAATACCAAACGTATTTTTCAGTGGACTGAAAGCAATTAACACTGTATCAGCACAAAATAAAGATCTCCCTTGCTGTTTGTCCTTTATTTAATTTGTTTTCAACTAGCATTAAAAAAGATATCTGTTCCTTCCGCAGCTCTGGAGGTTATGGGCAAGAAGTGCTGGTAGGGCTGCCAGGACTTATGTGAACAAGCAAGGTGGATACTTTGGCCTTTTCCTATGTCCCCCAGTCACTCTGTCTCTTTTGCCCCTGGGGCTTTCTACATGCTTTTGGGAACGGTGAAGTACCTCACTTGTGTTAACCAGCACTATAGATGGATGGCCTGTGTTCATCACACGAGCTCTGATACGGCCTGCTTGGGCACCATGTAGATGGCAAAGCCAACAGAACACATGGACATCTGCCAGCTGGGGCAGCCCAGACCCTCCTGGGACAGCCCCTCTGTACATCAGTTGAACTTCTGTAACTTCAAGAGGAGTGACGAAGCAATTGCTGGCCCTAACCACAGCTTTCCTAGGGGAGAGATAGCATGCTGTCATGATAAAAAAAAAAAAAAAAAAGGATTTTCCACTGCCTTCATATTATCCAGAGGCACTGTTGTCATCCTATTCTTTTTATTATTATTACTATTATTGCTTATTGTAGTTTTTAATTTATTATACAGAATATACAAGGAAAAGCTAGATGACAAGTATTTTAGTTTCTTTCAAAATATGAAATAAACAGCTCCAACAAACTTCGTCTGCCAGCTACATTCTGGGACTTGTTGTGAATGCAAGTGTGAGCTGAGAAATTAAGTCTCATAAATCTCTCCTGTGGACTCTGCCAGTTTATTTAAGTGATACAGTGTTATGCTAGTTGAAGTGATCATAGGAGACTGCTAATAGCAAGTGATTAGTTGCTTAGGCATATTTATTTAAGAAATATAATAGATTAAAAGCCTTCTGGTCAGAGTAGATACTCCATCATCTTTAAAGTAAAATAATTCCTGAAATTTATGACTTCTTTTGTCGCAATTCAGGCTTTAAAGCCATGAATCACAGCTGAATTGCTGTTGACTGGGCTGTAGGTAGAGGCATTTCTAACAACAATAAAAGAAAGTGAAAATTTATGATTGCTGAACTTATTTTTCTCTGCAACAAGGTTAGAAAAGACAACACCGAAATTCTCATTTCTAAAGTCCCCATGCTTCTGACATTTTCAACTTTAAATGTCTCTTTAGCAACTCAAAGTGCTGTCACATTATACAATAAAAGCATTTGCCTTACATTTTCATGGTAAATCAGTGAAAAATGATACAAGTTAAAAGGACAGCCACAATATTTCTGCGAGCCCTGTGTATCAAACTCTCAGTGTTATTTATCACATTGGCACCCTACATGAGCGTCAAGAACATGAACTCTGAGTGCAAGCAATGTGGAGCTAATTACAAAAACACGGCACAAGAAGGGCAAGAAGAGAAACTTCAACCCCAGAGCTTGCAGGAATCCAAGCACAGACACTGCAGCTTTTATATTTTGAGTTAGGATGGCAAGGTACATTCTGCATCATACTCACTTCTGTACATTGACGGAATAGAGAGATTGAGCATTTATTTTTTTAGAAGTTGGTCCATGGAAGGGTCACCTATACAAACCAGTGTGGGTGCAGCTCGGGGATGGGTATTTAGAAAGGCTTTGGGGATGGTCAGTAAGCTTTGTAGGATGATGCCCCACACCAGACTAGAAATGGTTGCAATATTAAAAACTATCCACTCTTTTCAGATTGTCTGGCTGCTAGCAGAGCACCAGCTGCTCTAAGAAAGGGCTGGCTGTACAGCGTTTAAGCTGAAAAGGTCATTGTGTAGGTCCCTTTCAGTGAGAGCTTTCATTTGCTATCTGGGATCCAGCAATGGAATTGCTGTCTGTGGGAGCACTTTTTCAAGTTAGGAATATGAAAAACATTCTTGTGTGACTTTCTGCATGGCAGGAGAAATGTTAATATATGGGCAAATGTGAGCAGAAGGCCTCTAATATCTATTCCTTATGAAGACACACGATATGCAGCTGAACTAAGGCTCCTTTATGCTACGCAGGAGCTGTGGTGCTGGTACATTTTGGTGGCAGCTTCTCAGCCTGGAGGTGGCTTTGGTTGGAGCAGCTCTGCGATGAGCACTGTTGCCAATAGCAGATGCATCTCTCAGTGTCCCAGAATGAGAATCACAGCATAAAATGGATCATTTTTCTGAATCCTCCGTTAGCCTTGGCTGCGCCCCTCAACAGCTGAAGCTATGCTCATGTTAGTCTTTCCTTCCATAATCCTTTGTTCAAAAGACATTTTTCCATGTTCATTTCCACTAGGAAATGTCGAAAATTAGTGAGAAACCATGGCACTGAGTTGTCTTCTACTGTGCTTAGACTGGTCTGGGAAAGCACACTTTTCAGAAAGACAGCATTTTTCGATCTCATTGCTCTCAGGATTTGATAGAAGTGTAAGCAGAGTAAGCATATCACTTTTGGCCAACATCTTTACTGAGCACCACAGAGCACAAAGCACTGCAAGACTGATGGAAGCCTTTTGAATTCAGGAATTCAGGATTTGGGATTAGGATATGCTGTATCCTATAAAAAATATAGGCTCTCATTAAGAGATAAACTAAGACGTACAGCTGTGAGGTTACGCATAAATATCCCACAAGTAAAAATTAGAAACTGAGTCTTAAGGATCCCTCTAATTCCACGGAAAATTGGAAAAATTTGGAGCTAGGATTTCAATGGGTCCTTGAAAACCCCTCACTTCAATAAAGACATCAAGGCCCTGTAGTGTGTCCAAAGAAGGGCCATGAAGCTGGTGACAGGTCTGGAGCACGGGGTTTATGGGGAGAAGCTGAGGGAGCTGGGTTTGATTGTTCAGTTTGGAGAAGAGGAGGCTCAAGGGCGGCCTTGTTGCTCTCTTCCCCAAAAGAGTGTTGAGATATTGGAACAGGCTGCTCAGGGAGGTGGTTGAGTCACCATCCTTGGACATGTTCAAGAAGTGTTTTGATATTGTACTAAGGGACATGTTTTAATAGGCAATATCGGTGGCAGGAGAACAGTTTGACTAGGTGACCTTGGAGATCTTTTCCAACCTTGGTGATTCTATGATTCCATAAAAAGGTTCCCTTCAAGGCTCCTGCAATTGTTTTTATGAATGGTTAGCTATTATAGTGTCATTTATGAGATCTCATGGCCCCTCATCTTTCAGCAGAGATGTCATACTACTCTCCTTTCCTGAGCTCCTCCTGATCCTGCCTGGCTTGGTTTGCTGGTTTATGTATTTGTTCATTCTCAGTTGCCAACAGCCTCTCTCATGTTTTCCCTCTTTCTTGGACTAGGGTCTGTCATGGCCCACAGTCAGCAAAGCCATGAGATTTTTCAAGTTTACATTGGTTGAGCAGGTTTCCAGTTTGCTCATTCCACACACAGGACCTTCAGTCCTACAGAATCAGCAAGTGTCTCTGCAGCTTTTCCTGCCACAGGGCTTCTTGTGGCTGGATGGCTGACATGCTCCAGTCACAAAAACTGTCCCAGGTTGAAGGACAAGTCCACAGGTATTTTAACCAGGAACATAAAGGTAGTGAAAGGCCTGTTGCAGTGTTGTATCCTTAAGACCATTTTTTAGCTAGCTCTTTAATTATCCATACCATTTAGTATTTTGCAATTAGCTGTAAAAGAATGAAAAAAAAGCTTAACAATCTAAAGATTTCATCAACTTTACCTCTTAACATGAAGGTTGAGATGGAATCTACTCCTTCCTCAAAAAGAAAAATAATAATAACAGCAAAAACTTTGCACAAAGCAATGAAAATAAAAACATTCTCTTCCTGATTGCCCTGTTCAGCCTGCTTCTCATTAGTTTCACAGCCATTTAATTGAATTGAGAGGAACAAAGCTTGTCAACAAGCTACGAGCAGCACAGGTACCTGCATCCATGGTTTGTTCTGTCCTGTGATGATGGAAGGGCTTTGGGGTTCAGAAGGCAGTGCAGCATCACGTGGAGAGATCTTGAGTGAGGGGCAGTAGCAGGGCTCCAGTTCTGCTCCCAAACACAACTTATGAGTGATGAGCTCTTCAGCTTGCAGAGTGAGAGTACCTTCCCAAGAGCAGGGAGGCAAAGGAAGGAGGCAAATATGCTGCATATTCATGAAAGACACATATGAGCAGAAAATATCAGACATGCAAGAAGGAAAGACCCTGTAAAGTTTTCCCCAGCTGATTCTCCTTATAACACCTTTGCAATATGGAAGAAATATGGAAAAACAGCTTCACCTTACATCCATCCTGCATGTCATACTCTTGTTCACTTTTTTTTCTCTCTCTTATTTTCCCCCCATCCTGTGTGTCTGGATTGCATACAAGGAAACAATTGCAGTGCATGGCCACGGTGACATAATTACTATTTGTCCACGAGGCACTGAATCTGTAGTATGGAGTGGTGTGCTGAAAGTCATCAGGACGATGCTGAAAGCAGCAGAATGGGCTGGAGTGTGTTAGGAAGTTTTAAAGGGCATTAATTCTGAGGGATATTAAATGCTCAAGGCAGAAATAGTCCAGCCCTCTGTGAATCAAAGTGAAATTACCACAGTAGTGTAAGAAGTGGAGAGTGATCAACAGAGGTTGTATGATGAGAGAGGTTTTGCTAGAGCCCACACAGACTCTACCACCACAAAATAATTAAAAGAAAAGCAGCACATTCTGAGAAATAAAAGACAAACAAGCAAATTTTATTTGTGTTGACTTTTATTTGAATCACAGAATAGCTAAGGATGGAAAAGACCACTAAGATCATCTAGTCCAACCGTCAGCTCATCACAACCATGCCCACTAAACCATGGCATGGCTTTAGGGTTACTAAATTATTTCACAATGGGAAACTGAAGAGGACCAGATGAAGAGGGACACGAGTGATGGGAGACTACAAGTACGGGTGGATATCTGGTTGCAGTGCAGATGATGCAGTGTAAATACCCCTGTGCACACATTAAAAGACGTGTGGATCTTCTCATCGTGTCCCTGCATGCATCCCTTGTGCCCCCCGAGCCACTCCAGGCTGTGTAAAAGAACTCACTGTTCACCAGAGGCCAGGAAGCCTAGGGCAGCCTCCGAGTGTGGAAAAAGCCACATTTCACTTATCTTCCCTCTTCTCCTCGTGCCCAGATGCTTTGCAAAACAAACAAGCTACATATCTACGTATCATAGCCAAAGGCGGGTATCGGAGTGCTCTTGCTGAAAGCCTCACTGTCTGGGGCAGCGAGATTCAGCACAGCTTGGCGGGCCTGCCCGTGAGCCTGCTGCTTAATTTATGTTTTCAGATGGAAACTATATGAAGCTCTTAGTTATGCCTGGTGTTCTGCCAAAATCAGTTTGACCTAAACTAGGCTTTATAGAAACTTAAAACACAAGGTGAAATGTCACATAATCCTCAGCGAAACCTGGCTGCTGCTGCTGCTGCTGCTGCTTCTTTTTTCTTTTCTTTTCTCTTTTTAAAGAAAGTGCACATTTTCTTCAGCCAAACTCTGAATTTTTCACTCCCGTTAAATTCCCCCTGTGAAAGGAGTATCTGGGAGGCCCACAGGTCTCAGCCTCGCCTTCTCTCATGGTGTACTGCTTGAGCCCGGCACCAAGGCAACAGGGGAGGAATGAGTGCCGAGCTGGACTGAAGGCTGTCTGTTTTCAATAACAGGCACTATCTCCGGAGCAAAGGGTCCTTGGTACAAGCACAGGGTACAGCTGGGACAAGTTTCTGCAAAACCGGAAAAGAAATTACAGCGAGCTCTGCTCTCATGGGAAAAAAAAAAAAAAAAAAAAACAAAAACAAAAAAACAAACAAAAAAAAACAAAAAAAAACATATATATATATATATATAATTTATATATACATATAAACAAAAAAGAAATAAACAAGAAAGCAAAGACGAGGGAATGTTCACTTATCTGGACTGTTTTTAAAAAATAAATAATTAAAAATAACCTTTTTCTTCTTCCATCCCCCCTCCTGACGAGCAGCACCGGGGGAAGAGTTAATTGGTGTAATTTGCAAGAAGGGAAGTGCCACCTAGCGGCAGCCGGGACCGACAGCCGCAATGAGCCCCGCAATGGGGGCACAGGGAGCGGTGGGTCCGAGCAGGAACCGCCTGATGTCCGGGGACAATGCAGCCCAGAGAACCCAAGATGAATGTCCCGAGTGCAGATGCCTTCCTTTTAATTCTGTTTGGTTTACCAAATAGGAATTCGTCTCGGAAACCTCAACAAAGAGTGGATTAATGAGGACTCTAGCAGAGAGTGTTTGCTGTATAAGCAATTCTGAGCCTAAGTAAAGCAAGGGGCAAAGTCTGATGAGCGTTCAGTACCGAAGTCAAATTCTGACAGGAGCGGGCGAAAAATGCACCAGCTGCAGGTCAGCACGAAATGCTTGCAGCCCTCAAGCACTGACCTGCTTATTTTCATTAAAGAGCAAGCAGGGAGCAACACAAACGCTCATTTTTACCCTGACTTTTGTCATTCTCCTTCAGTTACAGTGCCTCCTGTTTTCCTCCTTTTTCATGGCACCTTGCTGCTCCTCATCCCTCTGCCCGTGCAAGGACAGACCTCTCCTGCAACCAGGCCACTTTGTCTCTCACTGTGCTCCTGCCTTACTGCATCCGGGGCATTTTATGCTTTCATGCTCAGAAGCAGGCAGACCTACCCCCAAGGCTTCCTTCAGCTGCTCTCCAAGAGCATTCTGGGAGCACACTGCCCCTTCTTGCAACATCCTGAGCCTGCAGTGATAAAGACTTGCTCCATGCAAGAGGGGAGGGTTGATTTTCCCTGAAGGACTCTGTTGAAACAGCTTGGTCATCACTGCCATGCAGCAGCATTGTCCAAAGGACCAGCCAACATTTACTTCACCGTGAGTTATTGCTTCCGTGCTTTGGGATTTCCTCTGACTTACACACTCCCTATTACTTCGCTTTCCTGATAGGCCCCATGCAGTTTAGGGATGTGGAATAGTTAACAGGAACTAGCCAGAAAGCAGTCTGCAAAAAGCAAACTCCTCAACCCTACCATTCCACTCCTACCATACCATGACCACCGCAGCCACAACTTCACCTGCGCATCTCACACATCTGTATGAGGGGATTAAAAGCAAAGAGAAAGATCAAGCAGCTGCAGGCTGGCATTCCTCAGAATATTCTGTGCATGTAACTGGGGATAAAAGCAAGGAAAAGAAATGGATCCTTTCTTAATTCAAGCAGATCCAAACCACCCCTCTGAAATAAAATACCAGTCAGGTGAGTTTGCCTGTGTTCATTGTACCGCAGCCCCCTCCTTCCCTGGCCTGCAAGTCATGACTGCTGGCAGCACCAGTGGGAAGAGCTCATGGTGACTGCAAAGTGCTCAAACAGCAGCAGATTTTGGCATGTCCCAGCCGAGCCACACTGATGTGCGAGGCAGCCCCAGTGTGAGAGCTCCTTATCTGCCCAGCAGCATGTCACCACCAGCACAGACAGCATCAGCTGCTGTCTCAGTGCTATGGGCATGGAGTTGTTAGCTGCTGGGGGGTTTGTGTGGAAGGTGTCCAGGGTTCGAATCAGAGATGGCTGCACTCCTGTGCTGGCCTAGCAGCTGCAGTAGGTTCACTAGCATTAGCACAGAAAAATCTCACCAAGTTTCTGCTACTTTTGTCTGATTTTACACTAGAAGGCACATTTTCAGCTCCTACAGCCAACATTAAGAACACTACAGTTGTTCCCCTTCTCCCCTATCCTGGCAGACTTCACTCATGATAAGAGGAAACATTTCACTAATACCTGGATCTCCGAAAGGACTCTGATGCCCTTTTTTATGTACATTATTTGAAATTAAAGTGTCGCAGGCATTTTCCTGGCCACATCTGGGAGCCAGTCAGCAATACCAGGAATAGGCCTGACCCCACTCTTTCTACTTCCTTGAGCTCAGCTCCTTGAAATGGGTTAACTATCTCTGTAGACATGGATCTCTCTCTCTTTACTTGCTTCCTAACACCTTCCAAAATGTGTCTCTTTTATTTTAATCTTTCAATAGTGGTCCTCGGTGAGGAAAAGCAGAGACTTTCATGGACGATGGAGGACAAGAAAAAAGGCCTGCCGCCTAGCACTCTCCTGTTTTTAGGACCTTCCTTTTCCATTTTATCTCTTTGCTCCCCTTCAAATGTGGCAAAGGGGAAGCAACTACTGACTGATACTTGTGGAGTCAGCGGGGTTTTTCTAGTGACTTCAGAGGGTTTAGGATTAATCTCACTGCTAATGTTTGTTATTGCATTAGCGAGGGATGAGAAGGCCCAGGAAAAAAGAGATTAGTTAAGAAAATCTCTCTTGATCCGTTTCAGGAGCTCACCCTATCAGTGCAGAACCAGACCCAGCAAGCTGCTCTTTGCACAGTAGTGGTATCTTCGTATCATATTCAACAAATAAAAAATAAAAAAAAAGTTATGAAAGACTCACTTCATTTGGTAACAGTAAGGGAACAAAACTACATTTGATTCCTTGCGATTACTTCTGCACTCAAGCTCATGATGCAGACACTGAGTTATCAAAATAAAAATAATGGTTGTCCAGGATGGAGTTTATCAGAGGAAGCCCAAGACAGCAGGGATTAGCAGAACACTTGACTATGGCCCAGCCTGCCCCACACTGATATGTTGCCCTGTTTCTTTCCTCTTCACTTTTCTTGTACTGTGTTCACTCCTCACTGGGATCACTGTGGATAAGCACCTTGTCTGTGACCTTCTCACCCTAACAGCTCCTCCCCAAAACTGGAAAGCAACTGTTCCTTCAAGAGTCAGATCTGACTGCATAAAGCAGACTGCTTTTAGAGCACAGCTTAAAGATAAAGCCTGAATTTTTTGCATATATGGGACGGAAACAAACACCACCAGCTTTCCAACATGGATTTCAGGGAGTCTAGCTGCGGAAACAGTGACGCCCTACACAAACGAAAGTATCCCAGTGCGACGCCTCACCCGTAGCATCCAGGCAGAAATATTAGGGCAGGACAGAAGGCAGCATCAAAATGTAGGAGAGAAATGCAGGTGTTGGGTGGGAGGGCTTTGCCATAGTCAAAGGATGCTGACTTTGTGTCCTGGAGCTCCTTCTGCCAAATGCCGCCCTGGAAGCTGGCTATCTTTCTGAAGATAATGTGGTGTCTGAATCATTACATTTAACACAGAAATAATAACTAACCGTCAACTGTGGCTTGTTCTGGTACCAAATGAAACACTCTATTCATAGTTTTTTCATAGCTCAGTGCTCCCTCCTCAGCTACAGAAATACAGAGCATAAATAGGTGGAGAAGGGCTTTGCCACAAAAGAAACATTGACATAAGCCATCATGTGTTTCTTCCCAGAATATGGTTGTGCTCAATACTGCTGCTGAAATTGACTAACTTGAAGGTTTTTAATTTACCTCTACAGATCAGTGTGACTAGCAGGAATGAGAACAACTGGCAAAAGCTTTTCTTAAATACAGCATGAAAACTTGTCGAAGTCTATTGTCCCCAAAGAATTTACTGTTTCTGGAAATGCACTGGTTTAGATAACGGAATAACAGCGGAGTCAAAAAGTAATATATATTTCTGTACAACTACAAGGAAGATCAGACCCATGCTCTCACTGTCAGTGCAGCTGACTCGGCATGGCTTGTTAGTAGGTGCAAGGGCATGGAAAGTGGAACCTCCAGAGCAGGTCCCAAATGGAGTAACTTTACGGGGATCTTTGATTTGCCTGAACTGATGGCGGTGCTGCCATCAGTGCTGTTTCTTTGAGTTTTACATCAGGCTTTTTGGTCACAGCAGTTTGGGAGAAAAAGAAAAGAAAAAGAAGGATAAAAAAGAACAAGAAGAGACAAAGAAAATGTGACTGTCAAGCCACAGAAGATGGGTCAGGAGAACCTATGCGAGATGAGTGAGATTTTCCTTGATAGTCTGTATTTCAGATTCACAATATTCTTTCAAGCGATGGGAAGCCTTTTTCTCCACAGATGCTCAGTTTGATATTTGCGCATTGGCCAAAGCCACAGTCTAATTAATTTCAGATATTTCAAAACAATGGTTTCTCATAAAGAGCCATTTAGGGTCTGTGGTTCACATTTTAAATGATAATCATTGTTGAGTTAGTAACATAAAACCTGTGCTTAAAAAGTGTGTAATGAAAATAATATTTTTCATCATCTCTGGACAATGATGTAGCTAATTTTTTTTCTTCCTTCCTCTAACGATATATGCTCTAGGTTTGAGACAGCCTAAATATCTTTGTTGGGTTTTCTCACACAAATCTGAACATCTGAAAACAATGATTTGTCATGGGAGACATTTGGCAGCCCGAGCAAAGGTTTACTGTTTCTACTTTGCCTAAAATATTTACAGAGAAAAAAATATCTGACATTCACAGTAAATCAGACAGCGTTTCAGGCCCCTGACAGACCTCACGGAGGAAGTCTCACTGCGAGGAGAAAAGGAGAGCCTGTTTCTGGGCGAATTTTCGTTTGGGCTCGAGCTCTCGAGGAAAAAAAGGGGAGAACAGAAGGAGGCTGAAAGCACCCAGAGGTCGACCAGGGTCCGCCCTTCCACCTCCTCACCCCTCCTGGGATGCCCGAGAGCCTCCAGCCCCTTCCCTCGGGGAAAAACCCTCAACCAGGCGACACGGCCACACCTTCATGGCCTCCGCCTTTGTCTCGCGGCCTCCACCTCGACCTCCCCACCCTCTCTCCTCCACCGTGCCGACAGCCGAGCCCCGCGCGGGGGTCACAGCTCCGAGCCCCGCGGCTCCCCTCGCCGGGAAGGTGCGGGGAGGCGGCCCCGCATCCCACCTCCCCCCCCCTCCTTCATCCTCCCCCTCCACCGCCGGCCTCCGCCCCGGGGCCTCGAGGCTCCGCGGGGGCGCCGGGAGCTCCGCGCCGGGGTTTGGCCGAGCCCGGGGAGGGGGCGAGCGGGGCCGGGGCGGGAGGGGGGGAGGAGGAGGAGCGGGGGAAGGGGGTGGTTTGTGCAGCCTCCGCTTTCTTCCCGGCTCTGTGAATGAGCGAGGGCTCGCTCGTCCGGTTCCCAGCAGCACTCCGGCGCTTGGGGAGGTTGAGTGGGGAAGATCGGGAGAGCGGGTCTTGTCCTTTAGTAAGCATCTCTTTTCCTTAGCCGTCGTGGAAAATGAGGTCCGAGTGAGAAGACCCGCGGCTGCCCCGTGCAGCGAGGTCTTAAACCCAGGGGTTTAAGCCTCCTTGCTTTGCGGTGGTAGCCGAGGGCTGAAGGACTGACTTCCCCTTTATCCTCTAAAAGTCCTGCTTGTACGCGGTGTCTGCACCAGCTCTTCAGCTGAAGCCTGGGATGGCCAAATGCCATTACTTGGGCTGCCTAAGCTGCAAGAAAACTTTCTGGGCTCGGAGAGAGCGGGAAAGCACTGACCTCTCTTCCCTTCCTTTACCAGGTGAAACTGTCCAATCTCCAGTGGTCCAGAGTGAAGAAGCGAGTGGAGAAGCAAGACCAGGGCTGCAGAGGTAGCTTCTGCTTTGTGATAGATCCTCCCTGGCCTGCTGAGGCCGAGGGAAGGAGAGTAGATGAAGCTGGATGAGAAGGGTGGTGGGGGCTGGAAGACAGATCTGATCAACCTTTGGTTGCACCACGATGTCTCCTCATTTGTAATGGCAAGAAGGAAAGATGCCTCATGCCCCAGGTTGCATTCCACTTTCCTTCCTGTGGCCTGGGACGGTGTCAGGGTCCCACCAGCTCCACTGGGAGCTGCAGTGTTGGTGATGGGCCACAGGGGGCTGGTTCACAGGGGAGATTGATCCAGGCAGATAGATGCTCATGTTGACCACAACTTTTCACAGCGCTCAATTAAAAGCACGAAGCAAACCAGGAAACCCAGAGCACGGCTGGAGGAGGTCCAGTCCTTTGAGAAGGGATCACCCAGGCAGCAGGGAACTGGAGGGCCTGCTGTCAGGCAGGTGGGGATGTGGCTGTGGAGGTGGGCATCAGCCACTCCTTGCAGCCCTTGCTAGCAAGGAAGCAATAGTGGGGTCCCTTTGGTTAAAGGGGGAAAAGCAGGACACTGTGAGAAGGTGTGATTAGGATTTCATCCCACCGTCCGGCTCCATTTGGGGCTGGGCCATGGCTCATCCAAACCTGAGCTGCTCTGAGCAGCCAGGTCTCTGTCTCCCTGTTTGGCTGTCATCTCCTCTACCTCCCACTCCTCCAGCCTGGCACCGAGGGCTGTGTTTGGAAACAAGGGCTCTGGGCTGGTTTCAAACCCGCTGTCAGCAAAACTCCAGGGACAAGGAGGGGTGGTAGGGGGGGGGCGGAACAATAAGGGTGAGAGGCAGTGGAGGAAAACCCCTCCTGCTCACTGCTGGCGATGCTATCTGGGGCTGCCAGAAACGTGCCTGGAGCGGCAGATCAGACGCACCTATTTCTCCAGGCATCTCTTTCCTGGCTCCAGATTTGCACCTTCCTGGAGGAGGGGGATGTGGCACACGCTGCTGCGGGTGCTTGTTCCAGGGTGGTGTGCCCTCAGTGTCTGCCACAGAGTGAGTTAGGTACATTTTGGGGAAGGAGCTGCCTGAGAAGCAGGAGAGATCCTTTATTAACTGGTGAAAGTCCCCTTTTAAAGGGTGGTTGAAGAGTTCTGCTTATGAGTTCGTCTCCAAGAGTTTTGGATAGAAAACGCTAAGGCCAGTCTTAAGGCGGAAAAAAAAATAGAAAAAGAAAGAAAGAAAGAAAGAAAGAAAGAAACGAAAAGTGGTTGGAGATGCGTAAAACTAGGGTGGAGAAGCTTGGCTCGGGCGGCTGCCGATGTGAGGCTGCCTGTGAATTGGCAGAGCTAGGAGAAGTTTGGAACAATCACCCATATATTCTTTTCTTGCAGCCTGCGCTGAGGCTGGAGAGGCAGAGGGGAAAAAGGGATTTCGGTCCCAGCCGCTTTCCCCGCTGCAGCCGACTCCGGGAGCCAGAGCGGAGGAGGTCTCCCCATTCTCTCCCCGGTTAATTGTTTAATTGGGGAACAATGCTCCTCTCGCGCATGCCTGCCCCTCTCCGCGGGGCTGATGCCGGTGAGCGGAGAGAGCCGTGCGGGGCTCCCCGGCTCTCGGGGGGCTGCGGGACCCCCGCGGGGGCTGCGCGGCGCGGGGGCGGTGCGGAGCCGGGGTCTGTCCCTCGCCCAGCTGCTGGCTGCGGGATCCTTGCAATCGCGAGGAGGCTCTGGTGGAGCCTGAGAACCCTCCTCTTTGCCCAGCCAGCGCCCCTCCTCTGCAGCGCTGACGGTACAACGATATAATAATGATGGGTGGCTGAGGCTCGCATTTGAACTTGCATGCGAGCTCCGTGTGCCCGCAGCTCGGCGCGGCTCGCAGGCAGGTGCTCGCCGGTGGGAAGGGAGGGAGGGGAGGCTTGGGACGAAGGGGAGACCCCGGAACCAGCACCTCCTTTCCAGCACCAACCAGGGAATTTACTCGTTCATGCGGCCACTGGGATCTCTGGACTAGCCTGGCCACCGCGTTGTGATTTTTTTTTTTTTTTTTGCAATCTCTGCAATACGCTACCTTTTAAGGTAACTATAACTCTTTTTAACGTGCTTTCCCCCCCCCCACCCCCTCCTTTACGTGTGGTCTCCGGCAAACACCTAGTGAGGTTTAAGGCGATCGTTTCGCTGTCGGTACCTGTAAGGACAAAGAGTTGAACCGCAAACCTTAAGCGGGAGACGATAGTAATGATTGGTGAATTTAAACAACCTGGGGTAAGTTCAGCGACAGGCGGAGAAGGGATGCCCGGGCACCCCACGAAACCCCGCGGTGCAAAGAGGAGAACAAAGAGAACTGGGCAATTTTGGGGTCGGTGCCACAGCAGAAGTCTTCGTACCGGTTGCTCGGGAAGGTAGAGCTGCACCTTGGTGTGCGATGGGGCTCCGGGGGGAGAAAGAAGGGAGCTATTTCCTACGGGCAGCGCGGACACAAAGCGCTCGTGCAGCAGGGGCAGGGAATGGCCAGGGGGAACCTTTCCGGCCACCAGGTTTCCTTGCGTTGGGAAAAGCGTGCACTCCGTCTCCTCCGCTCTTGCGTGCTCTCCGCACCCCCACCCCCACCTCTTTTTTTTTTCTTTTCTTCCCTTTTTCTTTCTTTCTTTCTTTCTTTCTTTCTCTTTTGTCTTTTTTTCTTTTCTTTTCTTTTCTTTTTTTTTTTTTTTTTTTTTTTTCCACTCGGTGTTCCTGGAAAGCTGCTGCCAGGGCAGAGCGGGGCAGAGGCGCTTGGGTAGCAGCATCTGTTCGGAGGAACCCGGAGAGCGGGCATCGTCCGAGCCGCATTTCCACGGCAGGGAGGGGGGGGCTGGCAGTGGGCTCGGAGAGAGACCCCGGGGTCAGCGGAGCAAAGCAACCCCTCCATACCGCACGGACGGCTCTCGGGGGCACGGGGCACTGCCTCCCCCCGCCGCCCCTCGGCTTTTCGCCTTTGTGTCACAAAGAAAAGTGAGAGAGAGCATCGTGGAAGGAATTAAGGGAGTTCCGACGGCGGGAAAAAGAGGGTCTGTGTGCGCGATAGGGTGGCGGCGGGGTCTGCAGGACGGTCGGGTACCCACTGCACGGGATGGGGCCCCGCGGGGAACCCCTGTCCCTCCATCCGCCCCCACGGGCGGCCCCGAGGTGACTCTGCCACACAAAGGGGCGACGGGGCGCGGGCCAGCCCTCATTGTCCCACTTGTCACGTCCTCCCGGCCACCCCCATTCCCTTTGGGTACCGGGATTAAGCCCCGAGGGGCTTTTTTTTTTTTTTTTTCTTTTTTTCTCTCTTTTTTTTTTTTTTTTTTCCCTTTCTCCTTCTTAAAGGAATGAAACGTGTTGCAGAAACCCACCCCAAGGCAGCCACAGTGTAAACGTTGGGTGTTTTGTTTTTTTTTTTTTTTCTTTAAAAAAAAGACAAGGGAGAAAGAAGGAAGTTTCCTTCCAGAAGGGGATGAGTAAGTCTTGGCGGCGGGCGGGGAGCGCTGGCTTGCGGCGGCGGGGCGGACCCCAGGGACGCGCTGATGGGCCGGAGCGGGGGCAGCCGGCGGGGCTCGCTTAGCTGAGCGCTGAAACCGCGCCCGGAGCCCCATTTCCCGCGCTCGGAGAGCGGCCTCGGGGCCGTGCCCCGTGCCGGGGTCCCGCTGCCACCGGGCGCGGCCCCGCCGCTCTCGAGGAACGGGACGGGACGGGGCGCGGCGGCGGCCGCGTTATGGCGCCCCCTGGCGGCGGCCGGCGGCGGGGCGTGGGGGGGTGGGCTTTGGTTGTTTGAGGCTTTAATTTCCCGCCAGCGGCGTTGCCTCACGTTCAGAAGGAGAATGGAGAACGATAACGGGGATAAAATGGTCGCCGAGCGGCGGCGGTGCGGGGCGGGCAAGGAGGGGTGCGGGGACACGTCGGGGCGGCGGTGGCACGGCTGCCGTCGTCGTTGTGCTTTGTTTGCGAGAGCCCTGAGGGGTGGGCGTCCCTCGTGTTGGTAACGGCTTTCACAGCGCGGGCGGACATGTTGTGAGGGCGGCACGGTGGGCTGAGTGGTGGCACGGCGGAGATGCAGGGAAGCCAGCGAGGGCCATTAAACAACACTTAGAGAAAAGCTGATGCGTGTCAGGTGGCATGGAAGGCATCAGGAGCGTGCCAGCAGAGTGCAGAGCTTTGAGAATGGGCATCAGCTGAGGATGTGGTATTGCCCGGTGCTCCAGGAGAGGCACTGCAATCTGGCACAGGATGTTTCCTGCTTGCACTGGAAACTTGCGTAGTTTACTGCTTTTCCCATTAGTAGGAACTGCAGCTTCAACTCGCGTCTCTAGTGCCAGGTTCTCCTAGGTGTTTCCCCACACCCCTCTTTTTTTTTCAGTTCTTTCTTGGTACAGACCTTACCTTCATTATACGGGCAGAGAGGTGAGGTGGGCAGACCACTTCCTTCATACTCAACACGCAGCTCGTACAACTGCAAGAACATGTGCTGAATCAGTGCGACCTGAGAAGCTGCAGCCTTTTATGACACTGTCACCTCCAGGACAGTAGTCAATGTCTCGTTTATTCCAACTTCATTGAAACCTTTTGGTTGGTACATCCCAGTCTGTCCCACACAGGACAGCTCACAGAATTTCTTAACCTGGAATTAGAGAGACATGATGTTCTCCCATCTGGTTAAATTAAAATAGCATTGGTGTGAGATCAAGCTTGCACTGTAAACTAAGCACAAGCTGGAATTTGATCAGAACTTACTGCTCCTATGACTTTCTGCTGTTGCAGGGGAAGGAGCAGCGCCTACAAAAATAGGAGCTCTGTTTTCTCCCCAAGGGGAGAACCCCCACCATTAGTTTTCAGAGATGTAAAGTTTGCTGGGGACTTGTTATCTTTTTTTCTGAAAGCTCAGAGCTGCATCCAATTTAGAAACGGGATGCAGATGACCGCTATGGATCGGCCTGTGTGCAGCAGCTCCGAATGAAGTGGACCAGTCCAGTTGGACTCCCACCAGCAGGCAACCCGAGTGTGGTCACATGAAGTAAGATGGTTTTTGTAGCCTTTTTTTTTTAATAGGAGGTGGAAATTAAACACTTTCTCAAATCGTGCAGCCTGCAGTTGGCAGGACTTTCTCACTGTGTCCGTGGTGTTACGGCTTTCTCGTCCTCTAGGTGTAGTGACACCAAGGGGAAAAAAAAAAAAAGAGCTTATGGAAAAGGTATGACTGGAAAGAGTTTGGCTACTTACTGCATACTTAATACTGCAGCCAGCCAGAAGAGGCTTTTGTAGAGGGCAGGATTAGAAGTCCACTCTTAGAGCAGAGGAGCTCTTGCAGGAGCAGCCCCATCTGATCTCAGTGTCCTGAGTTGCTAGCAGTTTCCTCTGCCTTACAGGCTGCTCTTGAGGGAGATTGGTGCACACCCAGAGAGGCTGGGCTGCTGTTGGGGCTGGGCTGGGTGTTGCTGTTTGCATCTCCCCGCTGTTTCTCAGGCAGGGTAATGGGGTAATTCCATGTTTAGTTCTGGCAGCTGTGGTGGAACAGCACTTCGTAACCCAGGAGTGTTTATGGGAGCCCATGGAGGACCAGGCTGTGAAAACTCTCATGCATGGCGTGTTGCGTGGCAGTTGTGCTCATGATGCTCATGAGCCCAAGGGGTGAAAATTGAACCTTTCCCCTAGCGTTTTTCATTGCTTAAAGGCCTCAGGGTGGAGGAGATTTACAAAATTGAGTGAGAGGTGATTTTTGAAGTGCTGGGTGGGGATTTTTGGCAGGTGTCTCATATTAAGTTCTGTGCTCATGCGCAGTACAATTTGGATTTTTTTGTTTTGTTTTTGAGCTCTCAATATAGCAAATACAATTTCATCAGTCCTCATCAAAAGGCTGAATCAAGATCCCAACCAGGAGTGCTGTAATAGTTCGGTGCCATCTGGTCCTCAGCAGTTGCAAGGTGTATTGGAAGTCAGTGGAAGTGCAGTTATCCTTTCTTTTTCCACATTTCGAGAACGTTTTTTTTTTTTTTTTTTTTTTTTTTTTGTGGTTGAAAGATGAAGGTGTCCTTGTTACAAATTCCTCAAATTACATTAAGAATGCCATTACCAGCATTGTGCTGGAGGTGTGGCACTCTGCGTGTGTGTGCAAGGAGGGCAGGAGTGAGAAGGTGAGATCTTTCATGTACTAACTGCAGCTGGCTGTCAGCAACTCTGCAGTATGGAGCCAGGTCTGGGGATATTACAGTGTGGGACTGGTTGCACCACTTCTTGTCACAATACTCCAGTGAGCTTCTGGAGACAGAGGACCTTGCATGGGTGCACGTTGTTCACTGGCAGAGGGGCAGCTACAACAATGGAGTGTGCAGCCCACCGTGCACACTTGTCTTCCAAAAAAGTCATCTGTTCTTTTCTCTTTGTGAATTTTCATGATCCCATTGTCCAGTTCCCTTGTTTCTGGTCTCAGAAGCCATGGCTGCCTTCTGAGGGAGCAGGAGGTGTATGGGTAAACATGGAAAGCCAAACTTGTAAATAGTTTGTTCTAGTCTTTTTTTGTTTAGCTGTTGATGCAGCCAGTGTGTGACACATGGGAAACACATGTGGACAGAACAGCTTGCGAGGTTTGGAACTGCCATGTCTTCAGAAAGGCCAGAGCTTTTGCACTCACCATCTTTGAGGTTGGAGATCTTCACTGTTTTCTGCTGCCTTTGCAGTGCTTGTGTTTCTGCAGGAGCTGGGTGCTTTACAGTGGTTTCAGGACACAAAGATGCTTGAAGCATCTTCTGGTTTATGCACATCTGTAGGCTCACAGTGACCTCTTACTTTCTGAGATGTTGTGTAAATAACACAACAATGGATCACTTGAGTGTTTATCTAAGAAAACGTGTGGCTGCCTGTGTTTGAAGACTGTTCCATTGCATTAAAAGCACTCTGATGTCTGCAGCTCTTGCCTAGTGCAACCTTCTTACTCTTGACAGCTTTCTACAGGGGCATTGTATTTTGAGGCACAGTGTAGGTTTTCAAAGTTAGTTGTGAAATAACCACCTGTGTATTCTCCACTTGCAACTTCGCTTGAGTGGGCTGGGAGAAAGACAAAACCAACCAGCTTGTGTTCAAGTCCTCAGAAAAAGCTTAGTGGAGGATGAGACTCAGACTGAATAAAGTGAAAGATGTCTTGGTTCTTGTTTGGGACTCGCTCATAAAAAGTGTGATTTCTGTGAAGTTAATATTGCCAAATCAGTGATATCACATCATGCTGTGAGCTCTGTCGAATGGATGAAGAGGAGATGAGGCGTCTTTGGCAGTGTGCAGCCTGCTCCATGGAAAGCAGCTGTATTCTTTCCCCCACGCCCTGGGAATAGGTTGCAGCGTATGTTTCCCAGTGCAACCAGCCAGCCCTGGACATCTGCGTATAGGGAATGAAAAAGTCTTGGGTTTTCAATCCTTTTGGGTGGGAATTTTGAGCACGATGCTGTTATGTTAGAGATTGCCTCATTGGAAAGTCTTCATTTGAGATGTTTTACATCTTTTCTGAACCATTCAGCCCTTACGGGTCAGGTGCCAATTCACACAGATTCATGGGCTGCAGCTGTTATCGTTCTAGGGAGTTTTCCTGGGGTTGAACACATCATCAGTAATTTTCTGAAGAAATTACTCTGCGTGTTTCGCTTTCGTGTTCAGGAAAGCTTGTGGAGGTTTGTGGGTGTATTAGTTAAGGCTTTAACCCTAAAGTATTACATGTAAATACTAAATAACTGAAATACTGGTGTAAAAAAAGGCAGAAAATGTATATATAGTATGAGTCATAGTGATAACATAGGTCTGTTTAATCTCTGTTTTGCTGTTCAGCTGTATCCGTGTTTGTGTTCAGATTTCTTGTCCATTTCCAAGACCACGTAGTGTATTTTGAAAGCAGTATCAGGAAACTCACTCTTACGTGATTTAAAACTTTCCAAGGGCATTTGACAGATCACTGCTGAGCGGGGATCCTTATGATGTCTCAGCAGTGTGTATGTAAACTGTGTGGGGAAGGAACAAAAGCATGGTGGTGATGGGTCAGCTGTTGGACTAAGGGATCTTAGTGGTCTTTCCCAACCTTAACGATTCTATGATTCTAATAGTTTATGCTTGTGGGAATTGTGGTGCTTTTGCTAGAAGGCTTCTTAAGTTTTCAGGATTATTGCAGATGTGTAGCTAGCAACTGGAATAGAAATGAGAACATACCATTATGAACATGCAGTGTATGGTTATGTATTCTGTACGCTTTCTGCTGTTAGAGCATGGAGCCTATAAAAGGAGCAGTGGGTCAGCACAAGTGTTCAGTACTGTTGACTCAATAATCTGAAATTAATCAGTATTAAATAGTCATTAGATTATTACATTGCCACTATAGTACATGTCCACTATGAAATAATATGTGCAGCGATTTTAAAAGCAGGGAGTTGTGGATGGAAAGGGTCGTAGTGCAGATGTTGATTCACGCTTGGAATTCCTGAAGTTGTTGTAGGAGGCTCTTAGCAAAACAAGCAGATTGTTTGCTGATGCTAAGTGGAAAGGTAGTCTGTGCTACAGACACAGAGATTCCTGGAGGCTGCATCTGAGTTGGCAGCACCACACCAGGAGAAGTCATCACGTTATGCTTACGGACTGCTGTTGCTGTGTGGTATTAGATTTAAAACAGTGAATAAAATGGTAAAAGATCAGTATATTATCAGTTATTCGCTGTCATCACTGAACATCATTTTTTGAGCTCATGACTGCTTTAAAATCAAGCAATGATAGAGTTGTGCTGACTTGCTACATTTTGTAAGGACACAGTGTGATAACTAACCACGTAATCTGTTTTTCTTTATTTGTAGGTCAAGATGTTAAATATAAAAAGCATCATATGGATGTGCTCTACGTTAGCTATAACATATATGCTACCTAAAGGTAAGTCTGTTATACATGGAATCACTTATTAAATTCATTCCAGTGACAGTGGGAGGCAGCATGGTTCAATTGGTAGAGATTTTCCCAGGGCTGAGGAAATTTGCTTTCTGATTTTACCTTTGCCACTCTTTGCTGTACTGTGTAACTAACTTTGTTCCTTTTTTTTCCCTTTTGCCTACTGATGTACTTAGAAAACTCTCAGTGGGTGAGCATGCTTTTGGCAAGGTTTTTACACATCTATTTGTGTCTCCTGAGGTTTGTAAGTGCTATTACTGTAAGTCAAGTAATGATAAAGACAGTGTGATAATGTGATAAAGACATTACCAAGTATAAAGCTAAACAGCTTGTCTCCTTCAAATGTTCAGGAGTGTGACTTACTGCTTTAACTTCTGTTGTGAAATGTAGGACCAAGAGATGTCTCACGCCTTCATTTGGCATGGCCCACAGAGGAGTTTCCCTGCATGGGTGAGGTGGAGGCTACTGGGAGGGGATAATTTTAGTGCAAGGAAACAGCTTTCATGAGGGCTTTAGCAGTGCCAGTGAATGAGAGAAAGAGCAGCTTGATGGTACAGACCTAATGAGGCTGCAGAGGTGGCAAATTAAGTGGGGGAGTCTTGGGGCTAGAGGATCAGCAGTTCTGCACACCTACCAGTCAGGTCCCAGATGCTCATTTAATTGATGCAGCAGCAGCCTTACGAGTTTGTACATCTACGACACTCTATATTCAGGGTGAAAAGTGCCACTTACAAGTGAGATATGGAGAATCAGAGAGCCCCAGGCTCTCCCTGTCACTGTGACTGTTGAAGAATGAGACTTAAAGAGACCTGCATTTGGGATGGACATTGTGTCCCAGACCCTCCACTGTGGGGGCTGGCAAGCTCCTGGCTGCTGGTACCTGGAGCAGGAGCACCTTAGGTCTGAGCTTTGGATAGGGAGGAGGAGCCCTGTTTACTTCTCATGGTGATTACACGTTAACACTGAAGTATAGATTCATACATGATTGTTACGGTAGTTTGAAACTTAACTAAAGGTTAGCAAGCAGCAGGTCCCTACAGCGGCTGCGGACTCTGAAAATTGGGGTGATGGTTTTCCCAAGCCTCAAATCAAGACAATTTTCATTCTTCTTTCTTTGTCTCGGGAGCCTTTAGAAAATCAAATATACTTGTCTTTTATTTGTAACTCTTCCACTGTGTCTAGCAAAATTCTTCCTTAGGTTGTTCCTCCTGTAAGATAAAAACTGTTGTGCTTAGTGTTGACTTCAGAAGAAAAGTTGGTGGGCTTTTTTTTTTTTTTTTCTCTTCATGCAGTTTGGAAGCACCATCCTTCACTGTTTCTGTCATCACTTCCTCTTTAAATCTAGTTTTCTTTCTCCATCCTTCACTAAACACACAGCAGTCCAAGACAAAAAGACATTCTCAGAGACAACAGACTTGAGGCTTCGAGGGAGGGCAAGGCACTAAAACTGAGCTTCCATTTTCTCATTCAATGAGGGCTGAGGCTCATTTGGTTATTAAATGTCAAGTTTTTGGGTTTTTATTTTTCCTCCCATTTTTTACTCAGTAAAGTGTTTGTAAATGTATGTACACTGATGTACAGTTCTTGGATCTGCAGGCATTTAGCTATTTGTTCATATGAAGTATTCTGGAAGGCAAAGCAAGTGTTTGTCAGAAGAGGTCATGCACTAACAATGTCATTTTACATAGGGAACTTATAAAATTTTATTTGGTAGATTATAGCATGATTAGTCAGCTTTGGAGTGGTGTAAATGCTAGTACATCACTCACATGAGGAGAGGCATGAAGTTAAGATTTTACCTGATAATCAACCTTTGGGTGGAGAGCATGTAAGAAGAGAATAAGCAAAACAAATGCATCTGACATTATATATAAAGCTGACGTTTCTGTTACAACCTGTTCAAAATATTATAATGTTTAGTTAGGGCATAATTAAATGGTGACTCTAATCTCACATACATCATTTGGCACTACATGGGGTAGTTGTACCCCTTCTCTGTACCCTGGTGCAGGCTGACATGTTTTTCTTTGCACTGACAGAGTATTTATGGGGATATATGTCCAGCTCAGCCAGGTAAATTACTTGTCTGAAAGACAGGAAATAACAACTTGTGCAAGTTACTTTTCAGCTGGATCAGATCTTTGATGTGCCTTACTGCTTTATGCAATTGCTTGAACTGATAGAATTAGGGGACTGGGAGGGCATCAGTGTTTGTGGAGCAATGAGACTGACTGCTGGAACAAGGGATGACCCTGTTAGGTGCCCTTCAACTTACAGCAGCCTTTGTCACTTCTGAAATGGTTTGGAAACGGTTCATATGACTTCCAGAATGGAATTTTGAGAACTCAAGTTTTCTGTGAATCATAGAATCACTCAGGTTGGAAAAGACCTCAGAGTTTGAGTCCAACCACGACCTAACCGTTTTACCCTAACAACCCTCTGCTAAATTATGTCCCCAAGCACTGCATCCAAACAGTTTTTAAACACATCCAGGAATGGTGACTCAACCACCTCCCTGGGAAGCCTATTCTAGTGGGATACTACATTTTCTGTAAAGGTCCTACAACCCTTTCTGTAAAGAAGTGTTTTGTGATATCCAGCCTAAACTTACCCTGGCACAACTTAAGACCACTTCCCCTTGTCCTGTCTCCTGTCACCAGTGAAAAGAAACCAGCCGCGCTGTTGCTGTAAGCACCTTTCAGATATTGGAAGGGAGCAGTAAGGTCTCCCCTCAGCCTTCCTTTCCCCAGACTGAACAGCCCCCATTCCTTCAGTCTCTCCTTATGGGGCATATTCTCCAAGCCCTTCACCATCCTTGCTGCCCTTCTTTGGACCTGCTCCAGCACCTCAGTGTCCTTTCTGTACTGAGGTACCCCAAACCGATCACAGTACTCGAGGTGAGGCCTCACCAATGCTGAGTACAGAGGCAGGATGACTTCCCTAGCCCTGCTCACCACACCATCCCTGATACAAGCCAGGATGCCATCGGCCTTCTTGGTCACCTGGGCACACTGCTGGCTCATGTTCAGCTGACTGTCCATCAGCACACCAAGGTCCCTTTCCATCAGGCAGCTTTCCAACCACTCCTCCCCAAGCCTGTAGGGTTACCTGGGGTTGTCGTGACCAGAATGCAAGTCCCAACACTTGGCCCTGTTGAAACTCATATGGTTAACCTTGGCCCATTGATCCAGTCTATCCAGGTCCCTCTGTAGCATCGTTTTCCCCCCAGGCAGATCAACGCTCCCTCCCACACTGATGTCATCTGCAAACTTTCTGAGGGTGCACTCAGTCCCCTCATCAAGATCATTAATAAAGATGTTAAACAGAAGTGGCCCCAGCACCGAGCCCTGGGGGGCACTGCTCAAGACCGGCTGCCAACTGGATTTAACTCCACTGACCACAGCTCTTTGGGCCCGGCTGTCCAGCAGTGTTTCACCCAGCAGGGTGTACACCCATCCAAACCATGGGCAGCCAGTTTCTCCACGAGAATATTGTGGGGGACAGTGTGAAGGGCTTTACTGAAGTCCAGGTAGACCACACTGACAGCCTTACCTTCATATACTAAGTGGGTCACCTTGTCACAGAATGAAATCAGTTTGTCAGACAGGATCTACCATTCATCAACCCATGCTGGTTGATGAACTGGGCCTGATCCCCTGATTGACCCCTAACTGGTCCATGATGGCTCCTGATATTATCCGTTCTGAATGTGCTGGTATGGTCATCTCAGGAGTATGGACCAAGCTCTGACTTGTCCTTATTTGCTTGAAACTTTTGAAAGAAGTGCAGAAAAAACCTTTTGTTTTTAAAAATACATTGTGGACTTCATGAGTTTTATTTTTCAAGTTGAGGATTATGCTTTAGGCACAGAGGTTCTCAGATGTGAGATTGTTTCAGAATATGGCCATGGTGAAGAGGACAAAGATGAGGTAAATTTTAATGTGAATCAATCTGGGGTTGCGGGAGTGCCCTTCTGTAAGACCTCTGCTATTTGCTGTGAAGGATTAATGACAGAAGTTCATGAACAAGGTTTACACCTACTCCTAGCCTGCCATTTACTCACTGGTGTTACAGTTCTGTAGTTTACAGTCTGGACCTTGTGATTACAATCATTGTTGAAGTTCACCTCACTCATTATAAGCTACTATTTGCCATGTCATGAATAAGCGTGCTTTCATGAAAGCTCTATAATCCAGAAAAGAATACAAACACCCTAGGTTGCAGTATGTGATAATGTCGTTTTGAAGGTGTATAAATATATACAACAGTTTGGCACATCAAGTTAATGTTACGTATGTGCTAAAAAATGTGTGCATGCATATAATGTTAGCACATCTGTATGCGTGTTACCCTGAGTTCAGCAGTTGGGATTTATGTTTTTCTGTCTTCCCATGATTTTCTTGCAATAATTGTTTTTTCATTACTTGGCTTATTTCTCTTACTATTTCCTCTCAGGACAGTGCATGAGAAAGGTTTTCATTCTGCTTCTGCTTCTTATTCTGATATTGAAGCTATTTAATATTTAAATCGAGGAAGACACAAAAATCCAACTGCTAAGACACAGAGTTTCTGCTGGTAACCTGAATGCATGTCATATCAAATCCATATCTAATTTAGGGATGTTATCAGTGTTTAGATTTTACTTGGGTAGGGGAAGATGTAGGTTGAAACAGTGTCCAGTGCTAGGATAGCTCTTCACTGGAGATTGGGCAAATATCTGCTTTTCTCATGCTGTATCTAAATTTATAAACACTTACAAAATATTTGTTTGCATTTTGCTGGCCACATCCCTTCCAAGGAACAATCTATCTCAGCTTGTTTGGACTACTGAAAGAAACCAAGTTTTTTAAAGTGTGCAGGAATAGCTCCTAATCTTCAATGCCAATTTTTTTTTTTTTTTCAGTAGAGTAAGGTGTCTTTTCTCCCATTTTCTCCTCATCTGCTAGTCAAAAGAAGGAGTGCTTTTTAAAAGAACATTATAGTGCTTTCTACAGCCAGATGACTTTGTTTGTAGGTACACAGTTTTCCCTTATTCTGGGATGTAGTCCAGTTTAGGGTAGATCTGATTTGCGTATCATTATGATACGTGTTTGCTGTTGAGGGTTTCATTCTACTGATGAGAAGACACAAATTCTAAAGAGGAAATTTCCTCAGGGTTTGGTACTGATATTCTAGATCACACATAGCCGAAAACAACTCTTTTGAAAGTTTATTAAAATTCTGTCAGTCAGAGTAATTATAACAAGATCGTTTTTCATTTAAGAAGTTCCTGTAATGTATATAGATGACAAGAGATCATAATAAAAACTAAATATTTTGAAACTGATTTTAATCTCCCACCTGTGCAGTTTGGCAATTTTTCTGTCACAACTGATAGGAATGAGTATTCATTCTATTTCTCTAGCTCTTCCCAAATGTAATTAAATTAAGATTCAAGGAATTAAAGGTGATATAAGAGTCAGTGATGTTTTCCTACCGTAAATCTTTGGGATAAAACCAGCTCATCACAGTTTTTTAGCAGTCAGCTGGCTCTAGGGAAGAAGTCAAGTATTTATTTCTTTTTAAGCAATATCCAGCTTCCCAAAATTCTTGTTTCAGTATTTTTTTTTTTTTTTTTTGAAAAGAAATGTGTTTACAATCAAAGCTTTTCAGCTAGTTTGTAGTCTTCAGTAACTTCTACAGGCTTGTCTTCAAGCATTGTGAATTCTCCAGTCTTAATTATATGTTGATCCTGTTTTTGTCATTCACTGTTTTATGTATGCATCTTGGATAGATCTTGCTCAGGTTGTGTGAAGCAGTTAGGTTGCGTTTGTTAAACGTGGGTTGTAGCATCTCACCAATGTTTGTAAGGCTGAAAATCTCACTGCGTGCCTGAATCAGGGTGAAGCATCTTGCTGGTAAAGCAGCTCAGTTCTGTGTGAACTTTTCAGCTGAGCTTTGGATGCAATGCAGCTGTATTGGCACAGCACTACGCCATTGTTGTTATACTCTCTCTGGTCTAATCAGTTCTGATATAGCTAGCTTGAGTGTTTCTGCATTGAGTTCCCAAGAATCTTAACTTAGGTAGGCATGAATGGAAATGATTTGAGGACATCCGCTCCAACTTCTTGGTCATCCTTGGCTGGACCAGTATTTTTCTGGTTAGGACGTTGTTATCAAAATGCATGGCTGTCATACTGGTGATTGTTGAATTGAACCTTTGTAGATGTTACTGTTAATGTTTTATGCTATGTATAGCCATGTGCATCTGTTAAAAATCTTCAGCTTAATAAGGAATTTTTTCTTCTTTTTCTCCTTCTCTCTTGTTTTTCTTCCAAAATGTTCTGCTCTTCATGTTATTAGGATATTTTTGATGGTAGCTAAATAGCTAGATAATTTTCAAGTGCTTGGTATCTCATATTTCATGCTGGTGCCTGGTATTTGAAGACATTTTGTTTCTAAACTTTGTGAATCCTAGTTGACTTCGAATTAATGATTAGCATTTTCAGCCTTTGAAAAAATGTTTGATTGCAGGTCAGTAAAAGAGGAGATACGGGTTCTATTATATGTTAGCCTTTAATCTTCATTAAGCCATTATATATGGTGAAGTGACATCACATAATGGCATAAATTTAACTGAAATCCTGTTTTCAGACAGTTGCTGTATGCAGGTTGGATGAACAGTAGTCAGCTTTCCCCTTGGGATATTGTCAGATGGAAGTATTTCACTGTAAAGTGTTTGCAGCTGGAGATGTCATAAAAAATGATAAAGGTCCTATCAAGTCAAGTTTGAGCCTAGCAGGGACTTTCTGTGTGCTTTGCTTCCTTCTTTGCTTTAACATCCTAAAATACCCCTTTTCTGCAGTGTGTTAAAGGCCCCTGGGCTACAAGGAAATAATTTTGAAAGAATGACAACTTAGGATAATCTCACTGGAAAGGCTTTTGTTTCAGCACGTATACAATAAAAGAGCTAACCCTTGAAAGAGGGCTGGACTAAGGAATGCGGTGTATGCCAAGTCCTGGGCTGTGTTTTACTTCTGGGACACAAGCACAGGACCAAGCTGCTGTGAGGTAAAACAAGGTGTAAACATCACTAGCTCCCCCTAAGTGCCTGGTTTGGCCAGCAACAAATGTGAGGTAGGCTGGTTGTCTTTCACCAAGTGGTTTTAGTCTGGTGAAGTTTGAAAACGTAGCTCTTACAGTTCAGCTGTCATCTGTAGACTTCCAAATGGTTTCCAAGGGAAGCCAGTACCCGTACATGTTACAGTCAATGACTACAACAAATGGAAAAAATAAATCAAAGAGCAGTGAATTAATTTTTGCAGACAGGAAAGGGCTCAGTCAAGGATGTTGGTACAGACTCTGTTTTGGCTTACTCCAGTCAGACCTGTTGTGAACCAGCTAGGGTTCATGGAGTTCATATCTTAAAAGTATGTTAATCATTAAATGGTGATGAAATGTAACTGTTTCAGATTTTGCTGACGTGATTTATCCTTTCTCTTCCTCTCTCTCCCGTTCTTCTAGTTAAAGCAGAAAAAAAAACCCTGGTGAAGGGATCCCTCTCTGGAACGTCAGTCCTTCCATGCTTCTTTTCAACCACACCCACCATAGCCTCCAGCTATGCAGCCGAATATCTTCGAATCAAATGGTCAAAGGTTGAACTGGATAAAAGCGGAAAAGATGCAAAAGAGACCACAGTCCTTGTGGCCCAGAATGGGAACATCAAAATAGGCCAGAACTACAAGGACAGGGTATCTGTTCCAACCCATTCGGAGGAGACCGGCGATGCTTCACTGACTTTCTCTAGGCTGCGTGCAAGTGATGCAGGGGTGTACCGCTGTGATGTGATGTATGGAGTTGAGGACACACAAGGCATTGTATCACTGGCTGTTGATGGTAAGAATTCATTTATTTCATTTGTAGTTAGCAGTAATCCCAGTCAGACTGGTAGCAGCACATATAACGTGTACATATAAATAGGAGGCAACTGGAAAGCTCTAAAATATGACCATTTTTAGGAAATTGCTCTTCCCTCGCTATTCACTTGTCCCATTCTCTTTTTGGTTATTTAAAAATTTTTTTTCCAGCCCATATTTTTCTGATTTCTCCTGTATGTGTTTTGGGAGGGTACTCTTGATTCACAGAGCAAATGCTGTTCACTTGTCCCAGTAAAACATTGATCAGTTCTATATTCTTTACAAGATGAACTCCTGCTTTCACAATTACAATTTTTTTTTTTTAGCAGGTTCCTCTGAAGTTTTCCAAAACCAGTCCTTTTGAACCACGGTAGATAACAATACATCTATCTGAAAATGTCCGTGTCTTTATAAGAAGACAGACTTGGCAGGCAGAAGCAGTTTCTTAATAGCTGTTACTGTAGGATGAAAAGAAGCAACTGCTCTGCTCTACTGTGGCTCTGGCTGCCTTCTCTTACTACTTGGCATGTGAGAACATAAACCATCTAATCTCAAATAGCTCTTGCAGTGATAGAAACATACAGCACCAAGGAAGGGTTTCTTTTGTCTCTGTAATAACAGTTGGATAGGTAGGAGAATCAATCTGCCAAAAGCTTCAGGAAGACAAGTAGGTAGAAGGCTGCTAATATTCTTCTGTGTAGAAGAGCCAGGCCTAAGAGCTGGCTTGCAAACGCTTAAGGAAATAGCCTCCAAAATTTTGAGGAAGAGAATTGTTCTTGTAAAGAAACAGAAGAGACAAAACTTTAAATAAGAGTCCAAGTGGCAAAAGGAACATCTCATATATTGCCCTTTTGCTCCTAAGATCCTGCTTATACAGCACTATGTGTAGACTGCTCCAGAGCCTGATGCTATGTAGCCCTGTCAGTTTGGCACTAAGCCTGAGCTAATAAACTGCTGAAAGGCAGGACATGTTAGCCCAGGCACTGTGCCATGTAAATGCAAACTCTGGACCAAAATTACTCAGAACACTGGTCTGTGTGGATGTACCAGCTTGCATAAGCATTGGTTTGGACTCTGCCTTGCACTTCTTTGCTCTCAGGTGTTATTGAAACGTAGATAATTACTCAAGTGACTGAGTCCCAAAACAAACATTAGGATCTTCTGTTGGAAATCACAGCTTTGGCTAAGATTTCTCGTAACCTTAATACTGTATTGTTCTTCCACTATGCTTAACCTAAGTTTAGCAGTCTTTTGGCATCTGTTCAGTGAGAGGTTTTGAAGGTGTGTTCTTAATTTGGAAATACAATAAATCAGTGTAACTTAATGTCTTTCTAACTTCATAAGCTGTTTAGTCTTAATGGGAAAAGCAAAAGAATCCTGGTTTGAACATTATTTTTCAGTAATGAATGTACCTGACATTCCTTAGTCCTTAGCACTTTAAAGTGCTCCCTTGACTATGTATCTATATCCAGGAGCAGCAGATGTTCACTACAATAAAACATCATATGATTTATGGCAATACTTTAGCTTGTGTTACTGCTGCTGCAGAGCGCTGCAATGAGATGCACAGTTCAGATATTTTTTAAATTGAAAGAAAATTTCATGCACAGCATTTTCTTTCTAAAATGACTCTTTTCTGTGATTACTTTGATGTCAAAATCTGGGGAACAAAACAAGCTGTATCGTCACCCACACAGTAAAATAGTATTGTTAAATTATCACTTGTGCACTTGATTTATGTTTGTTTAGTTAATGTAGAAAATGGAAACTTATCAAACTTCTAAAGGTTCCGTATTGATGTTGTTGCTCAAATTTTATACCCACAATTTTTGTGAGTTAAGCTGTTGTCTTAAAGAAAAAAAAGATACCAATCATGTTACTCACAAACACAATTTATTTTGATCATGTCATCTTTTTGAATCTGTGCCCCCAAAAATTAACAATTACTGAAGGAGAGAGATGTGTTCTTTGAGCATTCTTCCTCACTTGGGATTAGCACTTTATGGGAAAATCTTTATGAGTTAAGTGCAGTAACTTCTGAGTTGAGAGCTGGTGTGGCTTCAGTGCTGCTTTGGTCTGCTCTTCCAAGCAGAGCTGGTGCTGTTGCTTGCATAAAGCTGGGTAAGATTATCACTCATTTTGCTAATATCACGAAGTGAAAGATAAAATGCATTTGTGTAGCACTTCTTCTCTGTGACCTTTTGCTTCACCTTTTCAGTGCATTAAAATTGTGTAGGCAAAGAAGTTACTATGGCTCTGCTAATAGTACAGTAAATTTCTTGAATGTATAGCTGAACCCTACACAACTAACTTATTGGAGGCTTTTGCCAACTTCACTCTCACCACCCTCTCAGTGAAGAACTTCCCCCTGACATCTAATCTAAATCTTCCCTCCTTTAGTTTAAGACCCCCTTGTCCTGTCACTGTCAACTTGTGTAAAAAGTCGATTTCCCTCCTGATTATAATCTCCCTTTAAATATTTTATTTAAATTATTTGAATGCCAACACTGTTCTGTGTGTTAAAGCAAATTAATAGATTAAGGGAAAATCATAGCAACGTATAACCAGAAGGACATGCTCGGTCATTTGAAATCTAGCTCTTCTGGTGTTGCAGATAACTGTGTTTCATGTTGCATTATATGCCTTCAGGAATGCCCAAATTGGACAGCAGTCCAAGTGCTTTGCATGTTACATCCCAAAGATCATAGAATCACAGAATGGTTTGAGTTGGAAGGAGCGTGAAAGCCCATCTAGTTCCAAACCCCTGCTATGGGCATGTTGCCACCTAACAGATAGGACCAAAGTGGCCTTGAGTACCTCCTGGGTTCTTCTCTGGGCACCTATACCACCACCTCACCAGTCTCTTCAGTGAAGAATTTCCTCCCAGTGTCTAATCTGAATTTTCTCTCTTTTCCTTGAAAGCACTTCCCCCTTGTTCTGTCACTGTCTGCCTGTGTAAGAAGTTGGTCTCTCTCGTGTTTATAATTTCCTTTAAACTACTGAAAGCACGCAACGAGGTCTCCCTGGAACCTTCTCTTTACGAGGATGAACAATCTTATCTCCCTCAACCTTTCTTCCTAGGGGGAGTGCTCCAGCCCTCTGTGATCATCTTCATGGCCCTCTTCTGGACCCACTCCAACAGCTCAACATCTTTTGTATGCAGTACTCCAATTGGGGCTTCACAAGGGCAGAGTAGAGGGGAACATCCACCTCCCTCTCCCTGTTGGTCACTCCTCTGTTGATTCAGCCCAGGATACAGTTGGTCTTCTGGGCTGCAAGTGCACACTGCTGGCCCATGTCCAGCTTTCTGTCCACCAGAACCCCCAAGTTCTTCTCAGTGGGGCTGCTCTCAATTAGTTGTTCTCCCCCTCTGTACTCGTATTTGGAATTGCCCAGACCCAAGTGCAGCACCTTGCACTTGGGCTTGTTGAACCTCATTATGTTCTCATATGGGCTCACTTTTCCAGCCTGATCAAGTCCCCTTGGTTGGCATCCCTTCCTTCTGTTGTATCATCTGTATCACTGCTTGGTGTCATCAACAGGCTTGCTGAGCAGTGCACTCAGTCCTACTGTCTGTGTCACTGAAAATCAGCAGGGCCTGACTGAACTGTACCCCTTATGTTAATATTTTCACTTTAGAGCTGATGAAAGCTTAAGAAAGAAGCTTGAAATACTTAATTTTAGATGCACGGGAAGCTTCAGTGCTACCAGATGCATACCCTGTTTAGCTAATGGCAGTCATGGGTTGTCTTGGGGCTGGGGAAGGAGTCTGCATCAACAGCTTTGCAGTTTTGCATAGTTTCATCATGCTGGATACCTCCTTTTCCATTACTAATTGCAAGAAATTCTTTCCTTACTCCCTGCTTGTTGCTATAATTACATCAGCTTCTCAGAAAGGATGATTTTTTGTTCATAACAGGTTTAGCAGTCTACAGTATTATGCACTTGGACCTCTTACAAAAAGTGGAATATACAGAACACTTCATTCACATTTGCTTTTTCTTTGAGATATTATCTCCTCTTTACCCTTCACTGTTTGAAAATTTCTTTTTCTCATAAACAGTTCTTCCTTTTCAGCTGTTGTAATGTTATATTATATATATATTATATATATAAACTATGGAGTTTTAAGCTTATCTTTAGGTCTCTTCTTGTTATTGGTATTATTAAACCCACATCATAAACTATCTCCTGTTAGGATTTCATAGTGAACTTATTTTGCCATTGTTCTTGGTTGCTTCCTTGTTACTGTTACCCAAAAATGCCTACCATCAACAGCCTTCAAGTACTGAGGAGAGATTATTTTCCTTTCTCCTTAGCTGTCACTGAGCTATCTCTCCATTCAGACTTTGAACTGCTTTTTGATGCAGATGGGGTTTCACCTGTATCCCAGTATAGACATGGATAATGTAGAGGCTGGTTACCAGCAGGCAATGATCTTGAGGTCTTCTGATCATCATCCCTGAGTGTTCAGCCACCCACTAATAGTTCATTATTCACAGCTGTGTTGGGTGCTGGGTCTGAGTTCAGGAAACATGAAATCAGGGTAGAATTTTCTTTATCTTCAGTAATTTAAAGCCAGGTGCCTAATCTAAGCTAAGCATTCATCCCTTTTCTGATGACAGTTGTGGGTGAGATGAGCTCTCTGGCAGTTCTCTTGATCTGAGGCAGCATAAACTGGACTCCTAACCTTCAAGAGCAAATCGTGGTGAATTCGAATCCCACAAAGGCTTTAATAAAGTCTGACTGTACCTCTCCATGTTTATTCCGTTTCTCTAGGTGTAATAACGTCCACTTGTATGAGACAGATGTAAGATTCCTTTCAAAAAGCTGTCCTGGAAGTGCAGACTAACAGTACTCTTCATAATTGAGCATTTAATGGAACTGTTGTTTTTGTAGAGGTACGAGACATTAAAAAGCAGTATATTTGGCCACGTGTAAACAAAATGAAGGAATCTGAACTGGCCACTCACTTGAACCAGTTTTTAGTTGTTTACCTTGGAGATGTGCACACGTTTAATTGAAGTGTCGACTGCAGTCCTACAGTTTTCTTGCTCTTTTTGAAAATCTTGTCAGAGAGTATTTTTTTGGCAGTAATGTTACCCTTTTCTTACTGTTGTCTTGGGAGCCCACTGCTTTCATGGGCCTTCTTTTGTTAGCTTCTATTTGAGTCCACTGTTTGAGAGGCTTTTTACAAATGAGATTTAAAAAAAAAAAAAAAGGCAGTAAGGAAAATCCTAAGCTTAAAATACTGACCTCCTTAATGGGAAGAAGCAGCAATTAGGGAGGCAGAGTAGACTGTAATTCACAATTTCATTTTTATGCAAACTATTCTTTCTTGCAGGCTTTATAATGATAATTAATGGATGTTATTTCCAATGTGGGAACACTGCCTCTCGATTGTGCCCTGAGCCCTAAGAGATCGTGTGTTGACAACCTAATTGATTTATTCTTTCTAAAGCCAGAGTTCCCCTTTATTAACACTGGGCATTTGAAGAGGTGGGGTTTTGTAATCTTTTAGATTTATCTGTTTTAAATCCTTATCACCTGTTGATGTTGAAATTCCATACATCCTTGATAACTATATAAAAATGGGCTGCTGCGTTTTTAAGCTTAGTCTTTACTGTCCTGAGGAAGTGATAATAAGGGAGATAGAGGTTTCTTAGCTATGAGGTAAAGAGAATATATTAATGGCTGTCAGAGGGAGGGAGGGTAATGACTTCCATGTTGAAATACCCGGTTCCATGTGAAGTGTGCCTAGGGACTGGGAATGAAGATGCTGTGCTGCATCTGGCACAGGGACTTGGGAGGTGGCAGCTGATGTTCAGGCTGCAGATGATTTGGAGTCAGGCTGATGACCTGCAGAGGTCCCATAAGAAGATAAAGCAAATAGTGATATGCATGGCTACAATGATTTTTGTCCTGTCAGTCACCTCCCATTGTGAGAGCAGTTCTGAGAGTCTGTTTTTAATTTATTTTTTTAACAATTTATATTTTAATAGCAGTGCCTTGGCCTCACTGAATGCAAGTACATCATTGTGCAGAGGTCACAGGCAGATAGATGATCTAGTCTGATTGATCACAGATAATGCAGGTATAGTAACCAAGTCCTCCACTTTGACAAGTCATCCCTGAGAAGAAAGCAATCCAGGCTCAGCATCAGCTGCTTTCCTTTTTTGAACCAGCTTGTTTGGAGGAGTCTGTGTCCACATGCATGCTGACGCATTACTCTGTGAGGATGGAGGCAAAGGTTTTGGGCAGAGGAGCAGTGTGTGAGATGGTGCAAGAAGTCTTGTCCCTGGAGAGCCAGCAAGAGGAACTTGCTTTCCATCCTTTTCATTCCTTTGATGGATGCAGTGCTCTGCACTGTTGCCTCTGTTTTGGATTGTATTTGTAATGTGAGTTGATTGCATTTGTAACGTGAGTTGATTTCTTCGTAAGAGCAGAGAGGATCACCAAATTTTTTTAGAAGTCTATTAGCTTTGGTGTTAAGGGATGCTTGAAGGGTCTGTACCACTTTGACTGAGATCTGAAAATAAAAATGAACAGAATAGCAACCACTACCATCATTAGCTTTTCTCTTTACGTATTCTTTGCGGTATGAGACTACTTCTGAAGTTCAGTCTTTATGTGACTCCAGGAGGCAAGTTGCAGCAGCATGAGCTCACCAGTGAAAGCTGTTGTTTATTAGCCACAATAAAGCAGGAAGTGTCTTGAAGGAGCCCTTCCCTCCAGTTCTAGGGAGTGTTGCAGCATGATACCCTGGCAAGCGATAAAGCGAAGCTGCAACCCAAAGGTGTGAAACCACAGTTTCAGTCTCTTACTCAGAAAGGTCTTAGTTTGCTAAGTGAAACAATTTGTGCTTTCCTTCTCTGGTATAAGGCAAAGATAAGTGAATAAAAGACATTCTCTCTTGCTCGGACGGCAGAAGTGAATTTTGGATGCTGCAAATTACTTTCCTATGAGTGCTCTTTTTTGCAGACACTGCTGCTCCCTCCTGTAATTAGACTGACTTTGCCAGATGTTCAGTGACAACATTACACTCTTGTAGTCTGTTTTCTAGTTTCTTTATTTGTTCCTAGGACAACTCCTTTCTTGCCTTTTCTTTCATAGGGCAAGTGGACAAAGGGGAAAAATCTTTTACAAATGTTGTAAAGTGCAAGAACTCGGACAATGGATTTTGCCCTCTTCTCTCTGTCTTACTGAAACAATGAAAGTCCTGCACTTTAATCTTCTTAGCCCCAGGGGGTCTTCTAATTATTGCGGCTGTTGCATAGGCTTATACATATTGACGTCCTCCTTCCCATTCATCTTGGAGGCTCTTTTATGTCCTTTGGCTCCTCACTGGAAATGGAAGAGCCTTAAACTCTGAGAATAGGTGAAGTTTACCTTTTGGATCTGGGTGAGCAGAACAAAGCATTCCCCAAGTTCCTTTCCAGGATTTACAAATGACCAAAGGCATTTTCTCAGCAGCTCCTTTAAAGTGATGTTAGCATTAACTCTTTAGTCATGCCTTACTAAGGTAATGCAAGGTCCACATGTATGCCATCAATAAGTGCATTGATTGCTTTCAGTTTGTAAGAAATAGGGGGCAAGATAACTGCTTGTTGAGAATGCACTCGTATTTAGGCAGCTTAGAGTTGAGTTCAGAGGTGTGTGTTGCCTTCTCCTGCTAAGTTAATAGGCCTTTCTGTGGTTTTAATGGAAAAGCAGCTTTCTCGTGCCTGGATGAAGTCATGTTACATTGGTTAAGTGAACTTGCAGGGGGGAAAAACTTATTAGAGGCAATGAATTTCAATTTCCATAAAATACGTTCTAATTAGAATTAAAACAGCAAGCCAGATGAGCAAATTACTTCACACACTTGTGCATTTCTGGTTTACCCTGCAGAATAGTCAGTGTCAAATGTTGTATACCACTGGTACAATTACATCCAGTGAGGTTGAGTTAAGCACTTTGTGAATAATACCATGGCCAAACCGGTCAGTTGAACCTCAGAATTTTTATTTACTATTGTACAACTCAATAGAGTCATGCTGATTTATACCAGCAGGTATGTGGCCCAGAGTACTGACTGTTAGAAAATACCTAATGTATTAAAATAATGCTCTTAAATCTCCAATTAATAGTTTTGTTATTTTGAACTTTTAAATCCCAGAAGTAATTAGTTGCTGTTAACTTTTTTATGTTGTTAAGGCAGTGTTCTGTGTTGGGCATGTGATAAGGAACTGCACGGTTTTGGAGCAAACAAAGCAAAAATACTGTTGCAGGTATGCTTATACGTATACAAGCAGATACATATAAATAAAGCTTAGCACAACCTAAAGCAAATGATCTGTACATTTTCCTGAAGCACGTAATGGAAGATGTGTTACAACAGGGAAAGTGTAGGGCATAGGAGCTGGGAAATCTCTCTGACATTCCCTTTCTGCATATCCCGGTATGGGGAGTTTACACTAGTAAGAACATACGCTTCCTTGAGGCTGTGCCATAGCGCGTGGGCCTTTGGAGTGCTGTGATCCTCATTTGTACCATTATGCTTGCTCTTCTCATTTTCAAGAGAGATGAAAGGTACCCACTGGAAGTTGTCCCTGCTGTTTGCTAACTCCTGAAGTCAGCCTAGAAAATTGTACTGGAGTATGTTACAGGGTCTGAGCCAAGTAAATTACTGAACTAATCTAGCAATTTAACAGCTATGGTGATGGAACTGCAGGCACCTGGAATACATAGTTTACAAACAGAAACATAGCCATGGTTTTTTGTGATGTGCTCTTCACTTAGGGCTTTGACAGTTCAGTATTTGAAGTTGAAATTGCTTTGCTGCTTGGAAGAAGCACTGTGCATAATGTATTCTGTCAGTGACTCTGAAAATGCACTGTATGGGGACAGTAGTGGCCTGTGAGGTTCCAAGTGATGGCTGCAGCTGGTGTCTGGGTCCAAAGTTGAGTTGCAGTTTCTGGTGCTGCTTCTTCCATTTCTCATTTCTCTGCCAGAAGCTTTGATGAAAATTGATGTCTGATGTCTGAGATTTGAAATATCTGTGTGTTAGTACACACAATGTATTCTATTTCTTTTTGAGAAACTTTCTTAGCAAACCCCATTGAGGAAGAAATAATAGTGTCTGCTTATTGCCCATGGTAAGACCTTCGATAATAGGATAATTTTACTGAATTAATAAGAAAAAAGCATACAATTTCTAAGTATGTTGGAATTTGGTCATTTAGTTTAGTAAGTTACTCATATTGCTACTTCCTAGTAAGTTGACTTCCTTCTTTAAACAATATAATAATAACAAAAACTTGTCATTATATTTATTATTGTTTCAATGGCCACCATTTCCCAGGTCATTATAACAGGATGCTATTTCCTCATCAGGAAGTACTCCAATAAAATAATCATATAAAATAACATTTTGTGATTTATTTTTCTCGCTCTGTACCAGTTCTGTGTAGCAGATGATTTGTGGTGCTATAATGCTTGCGAAGTTTTTGAGTAAAGTAAAAGAAGTTAGTTGTAATTTTTAAACCATCATCAGTAGACATCCTTTTGGTGATAAATTGTAAAACATACTAGCAATGGGGAGGGGTGTGATTTATCCAGATGGAATAGCTGCTGTCTGACATCTTCGAATTGGTGCCCTTTATGGGTCATTTTAGGTGTGCTTGCTCAACTGTTGTCAAATTGATTGGGAATCATAAGTGTATGGAAAACAGAACGTGGCTCCTTGACAGAACATGCCTTAACCAAAACCATCTGAACTCGACCCTATTGTCTCCAGACATCTGACTTGTTCATGTAATTTTGGAAATTGTCTAGATTCTTTCCAGAACCAGGAAGGCCATAATAAAAGCAAGCTTTGTTTTGTCTGTATCATCGGTACTGTATGCAAGAAAGCCTAGTTATGAAAAATAGTCCAACGGACATATATTTATACATGTTGTGCTTGCAATAATCTGTGAACGGGTAGGATCAGACACCATGGCCAACACTGATGATCCAGCCTGCATCAGAAGAACAGTCTGTTTGGGGTGCCCCCTGGCTGCATGCCTCCCTGTGTCTGGCAGACCTCAAACACTCAAGGGATGCCCCATTCACTCTTGGCACTTCTGCATGCAGTTACTGCGGCTGACTGCTTCCGAAAGTCTGGTTTTAATCTCACTTTTTCCAGTGATTAGGTGTGTTTAGTCTTGCCTGGTCACACGATTTGACTTGCAATTGGATGGACCAACACAACAGTTTTGTCAGTTAGTGCCCATAGTATTTGGAGGTACTTCAGTGTGCATTCTTTTGATCACAGTGTTCCATTTTTACTTAAGTGAAAATGCTCAAATGGTTTAGTTATTTTTTCAGAGTACGTTGAGTATAGCTCCAACTGTCAACAAGGTAGGGTGTCATATAGTTACTGGTAGTAGCTACAAGAAGTGTGAACATAATTCAAATGGTGGAATCTCTCAGGCTTCTAGTGTTTTAGTTGTACCCATCTGTTTTTACCGTCAGAACAACATCTAGGCAAAGTTACAACATAATGGTGATTGCAGAACTAATGCAAGATGTGTCAGTAATCTGAGTTTGATATTTTTTCAGGTGTAGTATTTCACTACCGTGCAGCCACCAGCAGGTACACTTTGAATTTTACACAAGCTCAGCAGACTTGTGTGGACAACGGTGCTGTCATAGCAAGCCCAGAGCAACTGAAAGCAGCTTATGAAGATGGATTTGAACAGTGTGATGCTGGCTGGTTGTCTGACCAGACTGTTAGGTGAGACATTTAAAAGGCACTTTGACAGAGTTTCCCCAAATTAGTATACTTTGCCTGTACAGACTTAATGTTCTGACTTGTGTTAATAAACCTGGACATGCTGCATTTCAGATATCCGATTAGACATCCAAGAATTGGTTGCTTTGGAGATAAAATGGGAAAGAAGGGAGTCAGAACATATGGACGCCGTTTTCCTAATGAAACATATGATGTGTATTGCTATGTGGAACACATGCAAGGTAAGATAGGTCCATATTTATTCTGCATGACAAATTTCAAAATAACTTGGGGTTTCAGCGTGGAAAAGCAAAGAAATAAATTCTGTGTACAATGCGCTGTGGCTGTTTTGAATCTGAAGTGAATTGCTGTATGAAGTGAACCTATAGTTTGTGGTCTACCAGACCTTAATTAAGAGCAAATGTGAAGTCTACAAAGAGACAGTCGGGTTTAAAGCTGCTATAGTTAGTGACAGCAGATGACACAAAACTGGTGTTGAAATGTCTTATTTTTTGGATGTTATAAAAGGATATACAAAGAACTGCATTAAAAGTTTGAGAAACTATATATATGTTTTATGTATATTTATATATAAAGGTGGATATAGTATAAATGCTGCTACATGTACTATAGTTTGTAAGGAATATAAAGGAGGATTTTACATGATGTGAAAATAAAGTTAGAAATGTATTTAACTGAAGTCCAAGTTTAATTGTTTTTAAAGAGAGGCATCCAAACATAAAAATAAAAAAAAAACAAGCATGAACTTTCCTTTGTAGATTAGCATCTTTAGATAAATTATTTGTAGTTGCATAGTATAGCAACTAGCAGAAGTTGCTAGTTAAATGTCTCTAATACAGCAGAGAGATTATGATTCTGTCCCATGTTAATTACAAAGCATGGATCATGATGTGAAATCCATGGTACTTCGTGATCCATCATATGACCGTGTCATCAGACTTAGCTCAACAAAGGGTTGGATGGTGAAAAGAGAACATGTTAAATTTTCCTGTAATTGGTCTATTCCCACATGCACAAGACCATTCAGTGCAGTGGTTTGAAAATATAACATTTCTTCTGTTGGCAGATTTAAAAAAAAACAAAACACTTTTAGTTCCTAAATGTAGATTTTTTGAGCTGATCCTCAACTGTTATACATTTGATTTACTGAGGTCAGTGGAACAATAAGTCAGCTATGGTTTTGGGTAAAATCCATCTTTTTATACGTACGTATACCAAAACTAACTGCTCATTTGTACTCCTATACAAGAGTGGAAATACGTTGAAGCACACAAAATTTTCTCCTGATGATGACTTCTGGAGACCTTAGTCACTGAAATCAAGGATGCATTTTTCTCTTACATTTAGAAGCTGTCTGTGTTCATTCTTTAGGAGTTATCAAATACAAGCAATACAGCTCTTACAAAGACTATAGAATCATAGAATTGTAGAATCACCAAGTCTATAAAGGGCCTACAAGATCATCCAGTCCAACCATCCACCTGTCTCCAATAGTTCTCTCTAAATCATATCTCTCAACATAGTGTCTAAATGTCCCTTGGACACATCCAGGGTCGGTGACTCCACCACTCTCCATGGGCAGCCCGTTCCAGTGCCTGATCACTCTTTCAGAGAAGGAGTATTTCCTAACACCCAGCCTGAATCTCCCCTGGTGCAACTAGAGGCCATTCCCTCTAGTCCTATCACTAGCTACACAAAAGACTCCCAGTTCACTACAGCCTCTGTTCACGAAGCTATAAAACATTCAAGCTTGGGAACTGAAAATTAAGCAATGGAGCTTCATTAATGCTCAGTATTGTCTTAATTTTACTTATGCTCCACCTATGTCTGTCAGTGACAGCGTGCTTGTACACACAGAGTCCATAGCATTCCTCCATTTCTTCATAAATCTGTGATGGTATTCAATTCAAAATCAACTCTTGAATCTAGGTTTATACATTCAAAATAGGTTGTTCCTAGCTTTCAGAATCAATTTTGACAAATCTTTATTGTTTTGGAATGAGGAACTGAAATGAGGAAGTGTTCTTCAGAAGTGAATCTTCATTTCCCTCTTAAGTACAGAGAACTGTTATAATATGGAGAAACTCATCCTGGATCCCACTCCATCAGACCCACATCTATTATACTGAAGACTCCAGAACTAAACATAGGCGGCACCTCATGAGAGTGCATTACTGTGAAACAGTTACTTCCCTCAACCTGCTGGTCAGGTGGACCAGGGACTTTGGGGACCAATGGCTTTGTGGTCTGCATGCATCAGTTGCTCTTCCCTTATCCACCAATGCTGTAAGCCCACTGTTGAAGGCTTGAAAACTACGGAATTTGTCAGGCAGAGTGAAGTCGTATTGCCTGTCATCAGTTACTTCTCTGTTTTCCATGTGCCTTAGCACTGTTTACAGAAAGATGTGCTTTGTGATCTTTCCAGACACAGGAAACTTGCTGGTCTGTGATTTGCTGAGTGTTCCTTTTTGCTTTTTTTAAAAAAATTGGGGTTATGTTTATTCTTTTCAGTCAATGAGAACCTCACTGGGCTACCACTGCTTCTCAAATAAGGTGGATGGTGGCTTAGCAACTTCATCTGCCAACTTCCTCACAACCCTTGAATGCATCTCATCAAGTCCTGTGTACTTGGACACCTTTGATTTCCTTAGGTAGCCTCAAACCTTGTCTTCTCTTTTCCTATAATGAGTGTTTCTTCATTCTCCCAGTACCTGCCTTTGCGTCCTGTGACTTGGAAACAAATGCTATAGCATTTGTTAGTGAAGACTAAGTCTAAAAAGCTGTTGAGTACATTCACTGTTCTCTACAACCTGGGTAACAAGGTGTCTGGTTTTCTTCTGGACAAGGGCTCGCATTTTCCCTACGCTTTCTTTTATCACTTACATACTAGTAGTAGTCTTCCTTGTTTCACTTGACATCCTTGGCCAGATTTAAGTCAGATGTAATTCTGTCAGGACTTAGATTTCCTGCCCTGATCTCTGACTGCTTGGACAGTGTCACTGTATGGTTCCCATTCATGTCCTTGCTTTCACTCTTTATAGGCTTCCTTTTTGTGTTGGAGTTTGTCCAGGATCTCCTTGTTCATTTCAGGTGCTTTTATCTGACTTCCTCTTTGTTGGAATATATCACTCCTGAGCTTGGAGAAAGCAGTTGCTGAATACTAGCCGACTTTATTGGACCTCTCCTCCTTCCAGGTACTCTACAAAACAGATCCCTGAAGAGGCTCTCCTTAAATGTGAAGAAGCACACTAGCTCTATGTCCTCTGTATTGCCTTAAGAATCTTGAACTCTATGTGTCAGGGTCACTTGAACCAGAGCTGCCCTTGTTTTCATTCCCTGCTAGCTCCTCCTTGCAGGTCTACCATACCACCTCTCCTTGTTGGCTCCTCTGTCTTAGAGGAGGAAGTTATCATCAGTGCACCCCAGAAATCTGCTGGTTTTCTTACACTCTTCTGTCTTGTCCCACCAACACATATTGGGGTGTTTGAAGTCCCCCTGTGAAGACCAGGTGGTCACAGAATGGTCCCAGTTGATGGAGTGTGTGGGTCATGTTCATATATAATGGTATTGCTACACAAAATACTTATTACTGTGGTAATAAACTGAATCTGAGAAGAGGTGCAGAATTCCTACTAGGTCAGTCACAGTTTTACCACTGACTTCAAGACTGTACAGTCAGATCAATATTGAGCACATAATAAAACTTAACCTTAAGCTCTGTATTTATGTAGCCAGAAAGTCCTTTGCGTGAAGAGGCAGCTGTGGTGGAGAAGATAATTGCCAGTTTGCAGTTGAGTCTCAGCCCACTGAACAGGGATTTTGTTGCTTCTGTCAATTTTAATGCCAGATTATTAGATTATTGCAAAAGCTAAGCACATTTTTTGTCTATTTGCTTAGTTTTCAATGAACTTGAGTCAGAAAATAGTATCTACAAGTCAGATGGAGTGTTAAATGGTATGGATATGTTGTACTGACAGGCAAGGGAGTTCATTTATTCTCTTTGGTGAAGAGGAACAGAAGCAGTACCATGTTATGGTATAATGCAGGATAACTTTTTTCCACCAACTTCATGCAAATATGTGCCTCCGAGCCAGACTTACTTTATAAGAAAGAGCTACAGAGCCCAAACTGCTTTGTCTATTTAACAGAAATAGTGTGTCATATTTTGTTTGTTTGTCTGTTTTGCTTTACTTTGCTTTATTTAAAAAATTTTTTTTTTTTTTAAGAACAAATGAGAATTTTAAACACAGAACTTGTTTGAAGCTACATCAGTGGGATTACACTTTGTAACAATTGCAACATTTGCAAAAGACAATCTAAACTTAGATAAACTGCCAACAGGAATTATTGGAAAGTAAAAGAAGAAAATGCAGAAAAACAGCTCCTGTGTTTTGTCTCTGTATTGTAGCATGATCCTCCATTGGTGGGAAATTTTGCAGTTTAAGGTGTAAGTTTTAGTCAAACTTTTCATTTCCCTACTTACCCCAAGTAAGGTTCATTTTGCAAGGTGCAAGCCATCCCTCATACAAAGTGCAAACAGTGCTTCATTAAAAACAGTTGGTGCTTAACATCATGTAGAACTGTGCTTAAACATGATTATTTCCACCCAAATTTGAAAGTTTTTATCTACATAGTCTGTTCTGTTTCAGTGCCAAATCTAATACTTGAGCTAAATAAATCCTTATTCAGAGAGCTCATGTCGGGGGGATGACTATTCATGGAATAAAATGACTATTTGATTAATGGTATCAAAATCTGGACCATAACGAGATGTCATCATGGAAGTCGGTGAATAGTTAATGGTCTGTTGGCCAATACTAGAGATATTATTAGTCTTAGAAGGCCATAAATGGTGGTAGAATACTTGAAATACATTGTACTATTCAGTTTCTATTGAATTTGCAGTGCTAATTTGGATTGGTTACACTGAGGATTTGTAGGAGCAACACCATTTCAGTTTTCTTCCTTTCTGGCCATATAAGTTAGCCAGAAACTTGGATTTCTCCTTGAAACACAAAAAAAATCAGCTCAAATTAAAGCCACTAAATCTTAGCATTTCCTTGCTCTAAGGAAAACCATAGAAATAAAAGACTTTACAGTTACGCATAAAATATTTTGAATTTTGCTGAAAATAAACAAGAACACAGGGTAGTACTTCTGGGAAGGATTTTCAGTTTCTGAGCTCCTAGTGATAAGAATATGGAGATGAAAAATGGAGTTAAAATCTTGTTAAATATGTACTGGGCTCAGAGGTCTTACTGTGCACTTATATACTTTTTATTCTTCATATTTCATTGAATATTTGAGTTTTCTAAGTGTTTAAAAAAATTAGAATATCTATCTTTAAATGTAAGAGAGGATTCATAAATAAGAGTTTAATCTAAAGAGATTCGTTGCCAAAGGTTTGGATATAACACCTCCAACTGAGAAGTGTCCAGTGTCTGCTGTAGGAAACTCCCTTGAATGGAGATGGTTGATGAGGAACGAGGAGTTCCATTCGGTCTTCAGATAAGTTTGTATATGATTGATTTGACACTGATGTGGTGTCAGAAATAGAGACAAAGTGGAATCTTGTCGCCAAAGCCTAATGATGAAGTGAGGGGCTGTGAAAGTGTGCTGCAGAGCCAAAGCACAAACTACTCTACGCAGCATTATCTTCTGGCCAAAGCCAGTTAAAAACCATATATGTCTAATTAGCATATATAATATGCAGATGGGAAGTCATGATACAGAAGTTATTTTTGGGTGACTGTGGGGAAGACTATAAAGTCTCCTTTCCATGCACCATTTTCAGCCCCCCAGTGAGTGTGGGGAAGAAAAAGAAAACAAAACCAGATGGCCTTTAAATGCTGTCTGATTAGTCTCTTGAGTTTTTGATATCGTCATGGAAATTTGTGTGAGAGCAGTAATGATTTAAAAGGTCATGGTCTAAAATACAGCTTCAGGTGTGAAGTCTCTTCTGTGTTTTGGGCAGCTGAAAGTCGTCTCTAGAGTCCATTCTGACTCTGGAGCAACAATTGGATTTTAAAAAGGAAGCACAGAGAAGTATTTTTTCTTTTCAATTCAAGACCTGTGATACAGCTGCAGTTTTTGCACTGGTATTCACTGGACATGTCAGCCTTGAACTATGTGACCTAATGTAGGTTTAAGGATACAGGAGTTCTCAAGAACCCAAGTACTGGAAACTAAACAGAAAGTAATGTCTTGCTGCTTTTTATGCATGACCTGATATTTGAGCTTCTAACATGAGAAATCTTGTCTTTTGGGAGATCCAGAAATCCTGACTTCTGAGTACTTGCTGTGATTGTAGAGCACAAAACGGAAAACAAAGTATACATATACATGGAATTCAGAGTTCATTTTTTGCTTTTGTATGCAGCAGTGACACTACAGCAAAGCTCTGTGAGGGTATAGCAGTTGCCAAGGTATTCTGCATGCTTGAGGGCAAGCTGATGGAAGAAGTACACCCTTCCAGTCCTTTCAAATGCAATGTTCAGCCTGCGATTTTGCATGGAATGGATCTAAGACAATCAGGAGAGTTTAATTAAATCATTACTGATGTGTATCAGAAGGAATCAACTAACTTGTTCCAACGTGTAAGAGAAGAAGACTTGCTCAGTTTGTCTAATACTGTGCTTTAAAGTTCACCATAACTGTTTAAAATATTCAAAGCAGCATAAGTCTTTGTTTTCTGTAAGTAAACTTGAGTGAAGCTGTACATCCAGGCTGGTTTTCCAGGTTTTCCTTTCCTAGAAAGCATTTCACCATTGTTTGGGCTTCTGATAAGGATGCTTCTTTACTAGTCTAGTTTATCAAAGAAGGAAGACCTTAGCAGAGGCAGAATGGAGGAAAAGTACAGCTGAGACAACAAATCTTGTCTGTGCAGCTTGGGAAATGAAGGCCAGTTCAAGAGATGGACTAATAAACAAGCTAACTGTACATAGCATCTAAAGACCCTGCCTGTGATGAAGACAGATGAAAATTCTGAGGTCTGACTTGGCCCAGATGTGTATGTGCAAAACAGGGGTAATGGTCTTTGCCCATGTGTATACTGGTAACATGGATGTGGGCAGTAACTCTCCCTTCATGGTGCACAAGCAGTCTGATAGCCCCATTATTGTCTGCATTTTGCAAGGGTGTTTTGGCCAGAGAAAGAGAAGATGAGAAAATGAAATTTCTTGGGAACTATTAGTTTCTTGTGTATTTAATATTCCCCTGGATTCTCTTGATTTTTCCCTCTGTCTGTCTTTGAATGACACTGATGATAGTGGAAGTAGAATCTGAACACCCAGCCACATGATTGGTGAATGCTTGTGAATTCTTCCCTGACAGTGTTGTTGAACCCTAGATGGGACATTGTTAGGGAAGAAGCTTGTTGCTCTGTGAGAGTAAAATGGGCAAAAGCTAAAAATACTGAACACTGAAAAGTATAAGGGTCTTTTGGTCATTCCCCAAAGGTGGGTTGGATAACAGGTGGCATGCTAGTGGTTAACAGCCACCATCCACACCAGTTGGTGTGCTACTACGTGTGCCTTCAGCATATTCAGTGAGAGACTCACAGGTTCTCTTTTAAGCTTGTCTGCAGTTTAGGGGACTCCTTCGGACATCTGTAAAACTGTTGTCATGGACTTGCATGAGATGCCTTCCTCTGTGAATGTAAGTGGCTTGTACATGATTTTGTTGTGCCTGTCACACTGAGTGAACCTGGAGGGTTGATGCTGTACTCTGGGAGAAGAGTGTCACATAGCCAGGTTCAAAGAGCTGCTCTAGGAAATAGCAGCATACCAATCCCTTAGTTGTGGTTTCGTCTATTGGAAGATAAATTACTGGTGAGTTCTGTGCTGAAGGACTAAATCTAGCTTCATTACTTTTGCCCTAGTCGATACATGTTGCATTTTGACCCCTGGCTATGCCTGCCCTTATTTCTGTGCTTGCTTTTAAGATGTGTGATTCATGAAAGTCACACCTACAAACATGCCTGGCTCAGTGAGATGTCTCTGATGAGAGAGGATAAGTGAACTAGCCTTCAAAAGAATTAAGCTTGCTATAAAACTAGCTGATAAATGTGTGGATTTTAAGCTTTTTCCTTGGGTGTTGCTGTGAATCAGCTTTTGCCTTCAAGAGAAAAAGCTGATTGCCTCAACATTTTTTATCTGTTTGAAAGAGGGAAGAAGCAATAAAGAGGGAAAAAGACAGCTATTATGAAGGACAGTATGACTTCAAACCAAGTTCTCTTTCTGATGGGAAGCACAGGTTTACGGTGGAGCATGACCAACACTCTTTTCACAGTCTTTGAACTGAATTTCCACACTGCTGTAGAGATAGAAG